>OX637864.1:7322598-7587598 GCA_951802705.1 Netelia virgata | reverse complement strand
TTCTTTCTCCGCGTTCGTTGATATTCCACGTACGTCTTTCGCCTCGCGAATTCTTCGAGATTCTCCACTCAAAGCCAGCTGCCACACAACGCAGAGCATTTCCCGAATGATCTCTTTCTCCCTCGCCCCCTCTCCTCTCTCTGTCCCTTTTCTCTCATCGATGTACTAGTCTAACGTGCCGGAGGAAAAGTACCGCTCTCGACTCCATCGTTGTGGAAAAACTTCTTTGGCCCCGATGCCCTACATGGTTCTCAAGGGTTCGCGAGAAACAATTTGTTTTTCTCTTTTCTTTTTTTTTTCGTTCATTCAATATACCTCCATAACCGAGAAGCCATTGACGCGGTCTCCTTCGTCTCAATTTAGTAGGGAATTTTTATTTCATTGCTCTCGGTCGAAACCGAAGAACATTTTATTCCATCCGTTTTTTATACGAGAATCCAATATATATATAACGTTCTAGTGTTTCAGTCCCTCAAAAAATTGTTCAGATTTCAATATAAAAATATATAAATATATAAAAATAATATTGATATTATATTATTAGGCGTGAAAGTATTTTAATATAATAAGAATAATAATAGTAATAATAATAATAATAATAATAATAATAATAATGGATGTGGTGGTTCATGTCGCAGGTTGTCCAAATTCCAGGCCAGAATGGATGGAATTAGGCGGGGTGGGAGGTGCTGTATGTTATGCCCCATCTCGCCTCGGTAAACTTGTGCTTCGAGTAACGGGCTTTCCACGAATAAGCAACGCGCAACGGCAACATCAACAGGAGCGTCAATCTCAAACGGAGAGACATCATCAAGACACGAGGCATCTGTATCTGGGCTTTCAGCATCCCTGGGATCGTGATTTGTGGCGCGGTTGGCTCAAGAAGGTAGGACTTATTGTTAGAGAAATGATCTAATCAATTTTAAGCTTTCGCGCGACTTTAACACGATCTCGTATTCATACGCGTTACAAACAATCGTAAAACATTGAAAAATAACAAAACCAAATATTTTCAATTTTTCTCGATTTTTATTAGAAATTTTTGTATTTCGCAGAAATTTATTAACTTTCGATGATTAACGATAAAATTCGAATCTCGTTCAGGATGCAAGAAAAAAAAACGTCCTTCGTTAGAATTTCTTTCGTTCGCGATTAAACGATCTTTCATTTTCTAAACCTTTTTTTTGTTTTAGAAGATTTTCGAAAAAAAACCTTAACGTTGAAAATAATTTTGTCGTTTCCTAGCTTTATATCTTTATGAAAAGAAATCAAAAACGATATCCACGAAGAATCTCGCGTGTTACTATTTTGCAGCTAAAGTGAGAGAGTTCACTGATTTGTGAGAGATTTGTTGGGAAAGGATCGCGTTATTCTACGCGAGGCAGGACACATCAAAGACCGGTGTTCGCGTGATTTGCCTCGAGCAAGTTTATATCCCAACGTTTCTAAAGCTCTTGGCGTCAAAGTTCTACGAAATTCCCTTGAAATCATACAAAATGGTCAGGCTAGTCGCGTATATAGACGAGGCGATATAAGACTGTCTTTGATAATGCGGTTGAACACAAGAGATGATCTCTGCCGCTGGCAGGGTTCTCGCTATCCTTTGGAGGATTCTCGAGGCGTTCGCCCGTAGAATACAAGATCACAAACGGGCAAATGGGCCGGATATACAAATATAGCCGACTGAAATATCGTTTGAGAGTCAAAGTCGTGGCTCGTGTTTCGCAGAGGAAACCCTGGATTTTCTGTTTCGAGTGAAGTCTAGAAAATTGCACAACCGCTTTTCCAAAAAAAAGAGACGAAAACAATTTCAATCGTTCGCAAGAATTATCGTAAAAAATTTTTCGTTCGTTACTGACGAATTATTTTTCACTATTTTGTTAAGAAGGTTCATCTGGTACCGAGTAATTCGAAAGAATATTTGTTGTGATTAGCGTAGTCAACTTAGTACGCTTGACAACGTCGCGATCACATAACCCGTACAGCTTTCAAATAGAACGAGAATTTTGTCACTCGTGTTGTCGCTTTATCATCGAACTATCGGACAATTGAAGACACCCTACGTTGCCACGATCAGAGTACTGTCAAGCTTAGCCTCGCAGAAATCAGCATTATTCGAGACAAATTAATTTATTATGAAACTCATGAGTACTCGATCGATTTTATGAAACTCTACAAATGTTCCTTAGATATTTTTTTATTGATTCTGCAATTTTCGTCAAAAACTGTTTGTCAACGATTGTGAATTTAATGTTTATAGACGGAAAAATCAGTGAAACCCATAAAGGCCCGTGTTAATTTAGGAAATATGTTTTTATTTATTTCTCACGAACAAGGTATCCCCGGGTCTTGAAATTTTAAGAGATGACTTTTGAGATACTGATAACTATATTCTGATTTTTTCATCACTCGTTGACCAGATAAACCTCCTTAATCATTCTTGAAATAGTATTATTTTTTCTTCTAATTTTTAATTTCTTGAAGAAACGATTACGAAACGAATCGAGAAATAAGATTTTAACCATCGCGGTGAAAGAATAATCATCCGGCAATTTTTTTTCTTCTCATAGACCTCTTCTCTTCTTTCTTCTCTTTTTCGACCTTTCCTTTATTTCCCCAGCGTTCTTTAGCCACCGTCTTCTTTTTCTTCTTTTTTCTCTCATTCGTTGAAAATAACAAAGAATTCCTTTGACGACTCCGGGGTACGATAAGAGGCTTTGGAATATTTAGACATTCGAGCCGTGGGTTGGGGGCTTAGTAGCGAGGGAGGACACCTCGCGTAGTTTGGACAGACAAGTACGCCGACGCCAGTAACACCGAGACGAGAGAAATAAATGGCTGTCTGGTGATAGCGGTTCCTTGAATTTTTCAGGGAAATAAGAGAGGGGTTTTGGGGGTGGAGGTTAGAAAAAACCAGCGTAAAGTTCTCGAGACACCCGTCAATGAAATATTTATCCAACATATAGACGTAAGCCTCTCGTAATTTCTTCCCTTACATATTTAAACAAATTCGCGCGGTTCAACGCCCGTGACGGCGTTCATGAAATTCAAACTAATCACTTTAGCGAACAATTATGTACGTTATCACGATGATTAAAATACATTAATCGCCGTCGTGTCGAAAGTAAGATCTCGGCTCGCCTCCTGTCTTATAAATAAACTTTACACAAATACAAATTATAAATCGTATTATCGTTCTATAATTATAATTATCATGAAAATGACGAAACGATAACACGAATTCATCGATAATATCGATTTTTCTTACGATAATTCATTGTAATTAAGACACGAACGTAAAAGGAAAATAAACTAAAAATTATTCGCGATACGTTTTCCCCAATTTTTATCCTTTCTTTCGCTTCGCTCTATTCGAGTCGAATAAAGGCGATCGCACGCTAGAAGGTCGAAAGTTCAAGTAAATTTATCGTACGAAGAGGAAATAACGGTGATCCTATTAAAAAATAAAAAAATTAAAAGAAATAAAAAATTTAATTCGAAGCGCGAAAAATTGTTCGTAGAGTAAAATTCGTTGCTGTTTTTTTTTTGTTCGACTTTCGGCGTCGCCTAAGGCGCTTCGATAATTCTTCGAACGAGCATTTCAGCATCGGGTATATTCCTCGGCCTTTTCGTCGAAATCACGATTTCTCGTACAGTCGGCAAAAATTCGAATCATTAACCAATGAAAAGAAT
The DNA here is from genome assembly GCA_951802705.1 of Netelia virgata. Taxonomy (NCBI): domain Eukaryota; kingdom Metazoa; phylum Arthropoda; class Insecta; order Hymenoptera; family Ichneumonidae; genus Netelia; species Netelia virgata. The sequence continues at coordinate 7,583,905 of OX637864.1, read as the reverse complement.
CCTTTTATGTCGGTATCTCTAATCACCTCTCGAGAGGTCTGTCTACCCCGATCCTCCTACTCCGACCAACCCCGAGCCCTCCTCGTCCTCCGCCCATCGACGTCACTCTTTCCTCTTACCTACCCCGTTTCTTTTTATCTTCGTTCCGCCTCTCCTGTCTCTCCACGTTGAGCGACGAACGTCACGTCGCCGTAAGGGAGAGTACCTCTTTCTTTCTCTTTCTCTCTCTCTCTTTCTCTTTCTCTCTCTCTTTTTCTCTCTCTCTCTCTCTCTCTCTCTCTCTCGCTTTCTCTGTTCGCCGTCGTTGACGACGACGTGCCGAGAGACGCTCGCGAAGATCGTTTCTCCCATCAGCGAGTGGATGGGACAAAAACAAAGAAAGCCACGGAGACGACGTCGGGCTACAGATTGAGGTTACCAGAAGGAGGGTTGGTAGACACGAGAGGAAAAAAAAATGTGAGGGGTAACAAAAAATCTTATTCTCGTAAAGGGACAGAGAGAGAGAGAGAGAGAGAGAGAGAGAGAGAGAGAATGGAGAGTGAGTAAGAAAGGGAGCGAGAAAGAGAGAGAGAGGGAGAGAGAGAGAGAGAGATATCAACGTGAGAAATTAAGGGTCCAACGAGAACACGCACGGGGATAAGGACGAAAATTTGTTTCAACCCCGAGAGCAGACGTCACGACGCGGCGAATGACTCGCGAAAAAAAAAGAAAATGAAACAAAAAACGGATATTAACATTTTTTCCACATTTTATTTTCAACCCTCGATTCAAAAATACAAATTTCACCCTCGTAACGAAACGACAAAGATCTTCTTAACCTTCACAATTATTTACATCAAATTAACTCTTCGATTTGTCTTTTCATCGATAAACTTTCATTCGTCTATGTTATTTCTAGTTTCTCGAATCGACTGGAAACCTCGAATATACTGTGTGAGAAAACCGGCTAACTGACACGGCTAGACCGAATATACGTGGTCGGTTATGTAGCTCGTTCCCTTGGTTTTTCGCGTTAGCATAGAAAACCAAGCAGATGCGTTATCAGACATCTACGCTCGACGACTTCTACATTACAGCGGTAACGTGCGCACTACCGTTGCTGCGAAGCTTCAGGCAATGCTTTTCCACCCTTTAATCTACACCAGGAGTATATATATATATATATATATATATATATCTATAAAACGTGCATAGGGTACGTACCGGAAGCAGGCGCGTCGCGGCACTTCGACGTCGCGCAGAAAAGCATTCACGTAGTAAATGCGATTTCTGTGTTTGTCGTCTAGAGTGCGTTCTGGAGTACGCTCAGCAACGTTGGATGTTACGGAATTAGAATTGTGCTTATACATTGTTCACATTAGGTTGCACGAATCCTGGCACTACCCTACACCCTCCCATATATATATATATATATATATATATATATATATATATATATATATATATATATATATATATATTTATATTTATATATGAGGATATATTTATATATATGTGAATATTGTCATCATGTAATATCGTAATGCTCTGTACGAAGCTCATGCAAATGAGTACAAACACGTAGGGAAACTCGCGTTGGCTGTTTTCCATGGTATTAATTGAATTATATTAAGGGTTTTGAGTTTCAACGGTGTGCGAACGGTTTTTGGCGAGTAGGTGTGAAGGAGAGGGGAGGTTACATATTGCTAGCATATATTCGCTCCATGGAGGATTCGTCACACACGAGGGATATAGATAATATAGGCACATGGTCTATCTGCGATGTTTGTTTCGAGTCTGGATCTCTCTCTCTCTCTCTCTCTCTCTCTCTCTCTCTCTCTCTCTCTCTCTCTCCCTCCCTCTCCCTCTCTCTCTCTCTCTCTCTCTCTCTCTCTCTCTCTTTCTTTCTCTTTCTCTCTCTCTCTCTCTCTCTAGTCTCGGTCTTCGACGCACGCGCGCGCATATACACACACATAGAGACAGATCGTCGCGGCAACAAACCTCGAAATTAATTTTCCAGCATAGTGAGCGATGTACACGCGAGAACGGAATTCAATTCTGACGTTTGATCAGCCAGGGTGTAGACGCTGCGGTTTATTTAATTCGGGAGTTCTTGATTAATTATTTTGTGAAATTTTTATGAAATTGAGAAGAGCGTATTTGTAATTGGGTTATTGAAAAAACAAATATATTTAATAATTTTATTATAAAACTTATGTACGATCTGTCCCTTCGGACGAAATTGTTGTTTTTTTTTTCAAAAACCCAATCATTGACTCGATTCTATTTTCATCGATTGTTCACATCGAAGTCACTCGCGTTTTGTACAAACTCGATCCGAGTCAATTGGACCGATCGCAGGTGGCGCCATCTGTATAAAAATAACGGCGAAATTTGGAACTAATTTTTTTTTCCTACATAATCTTTCTCGAAGCTGCCATTTTGTTGTTGGTCAAGAGCACATAATCGACGTAATCGAATTCGATAAGGGGATCGCGTTAATTATCGAACGGGCCATTTTATCGTCGACGCGGGAGTAATGAATTCGAGGAACGAAACCACCTGCGTATAGCAACCGCATATGCGTTACGTATAGGGAATAATGCACGGAGAGTGCGTGGTCTCGTAAAACACGACGAAGCGCCTGGTTACACCCTGATTTTTCTGCTATAATCCTGCAGAGGTCTCTGAATTCAACATCGGCCGGTGCCTGCCCTTAGGCGCCATCTACAACGTCCCGGGGTTTTAATTGATAGCAATTTCGCATTATGCGTGTCACGACAGTAAAACCACGCGGCTCGTGCCTTCGTTCGGCCAACGATAAGGAAAAAGAAATTACGCGCTCGGCTGGAGCTCGGTCTTCGCGAAACAAAAAAAACTGCGTCGAAACGACGTTACGATCTTGACGAAAAAAATATAAAAAAAAGAATAATAAAACAGAGAACCGACATTTAAATTCGGGTCAGACGCGCTGAAAACAAAAAAAAAAGTACAGAGGGAAGGTCCGAGGGCAACGAATTCGTACGGCTACCTCTGGCGCATAAATAATGAGCCCCGACTAATTTTGTATTCGGACAAGTAGCCCGTGAAAAAAATCGCACGAATGATTATCCCTGGCTAGACTTTGGTAAAAAACCGCAATTTATCGAAACGTTGACCGCGGAAATGAAGCGAACGATCGACAGTCGTTTTTCAAAGCTCGACAGAACGAGCTTTGATTTTTTTCGATCCGATATCGAAACGAGACTTTGGCTGTAGATTTTTTTTGTTGTTTTCCCTCAAAGGGACTTGAGCAAATACTATTCTAGACTAACCCGCTTTACCCCTCTACCCTCTTATTTTGGACTACTCGCAGGGACTTTCGCAAAGTCCTGAGATAAGGACCTTGGTCCTTTTCGCTCAACAGTCGGAATAACTCCGGAGCTTTCGAGAGCTCTACTCTCTCTCTCTCTTTCTCTCTCTCTCTCTCTCTCTCTCTCTCTCTCTCTCTCTCTCTCTCTCTCTCTCTCTCTCTCTCTCTCTCTCTCTCTCTCTCTCCCCCTCTCTCTCTCTCTCTCCTTCTCGTTCTCTCTCTATCTCTTACTTCGTGACAGTAAGCTTTTAACCTTTCATACACATATATACATTTATTTATAAAGCCAGGTACTGTCGGGACTACACTTCCATGTTCCAACTTTACGACGAGATGCTGGCATTATACAGCCACGCACAGCGGGCGGTCTTTCGTCAGGCGTGAGTGCCAATCTCCCCGTTCGCTTCCTCTCCTCTCTGCTGGGAATGAAGAAAACACGGCCGAGGAGGATCTACCCTGCTCGTGAAAAAACATTTCCAACGTCTCTTTTTTTGCTCACGAGGGAAAATTCATATATGACGTTTTAAAAAATGGAAAATAATTCAATAGCTCTTGGCCAGAATCTTCGAAAAAAAACACACACACACAAACAAGTATTTCTTTAACTAAAAATTAAAACACTAAAGAATGACTTTAATTTTTTTGACTCGACCGTTTCTCCCCACTTCACTCTATTTTTTAGCCTCGTAAATTTTTCGTCGATAAGACCATCGATCTCGTTCGTTCGTATGTTTTGTTTTCTGTTTCCTTCGATGCCGCAATTTTCATTGGAATTGTTCCATCGTCCACGTTTATCCATGACTTGGCACGCATTACCAGTCGTTAATCACCATGACGCGAACGAATTGTTCAACAAAGTACGAACCGTTAATTTCGCGAACGTTTCCCAGATATCGAGGATTCTCGGGTTTCAGGGTCCGCTATTCGCTCGAGAGAGTGGATAAATTTCGGAGAGTGCCGCCACGCGAAGTACAGTAACGACGAAGTCCACGCGAACAGGTCGCAGGTGTTTCCACGATGGCACCGTAAGAACGTTATAGTTATATTGCACATTGTCAAACGATACGACCAGATGATTTATGAGCGAGAGATTATACCCTATCACTCGTTTTATCGTATATATTATACGTACGTATTATATATATATACATATATAATTTTACATTAGTCGAGTTTACGCCAGAATCAGAGGATTCTGCGCCTAAACGTTATATCGCGTCCAAATGCTCTCACCCAATTATCGGTTATTGCACATAAAATATACAATAAAAACGTTTCATCGCAAATTAGCGATGCATAATAGACAGAAAAAAGGAAATTCCGAATTTTTGCAAAAATTTATGGATCAGAAATTGAAGAAGATATTAGGTACTACTTTGTTTTAGTGACGAGGATGTTCCTATCGACGATGGACAAATTTGAATCGCGACGATTCGTGAAAGGATGAAAATTCAATGAAATACAGAGGAATGCGAATAAATAATATTATCGCGTGCAAACAGAGGACAATCAAAAACAATCGAGTCTATTGCTTTCCAAGTTGCCGACTCGGTGGAAATAAATAGCGACGCGCGGTCAAATAACGTTCTATCGATACAGGTGGTACGAATGTATAGGAAAATACGAGACACGCCTGGGTCCGTGTGCTGCGATCGCACAAACTCGGATTTTCCAGGATCGCCAGCTGAAATCTCTTTCTCTCTCTTTCTCTCTCTAGCTCTCTCTCTCTCTTTCTCTCTCTGACTCTCTCTCTCGTTCTGTCTCGCTCTCACTCTCGCTCATGGCGCGTTAGACACTGAATTATTCAGAATGGGTGAATGAACGCATATTCGATTTTGCGCAATGTACAAGCCAACCCCTTTCTCTCTGTCTCTCGACATGCTGACGTTGAATATTTAGCAGGGTGCTTATCCGGATGGTGATCGTGGAAAAATTTGTGTATCGAAATGCGAAACTCGTGGGATCGTACTTCGATATACTCTCTGTCCTTTTCTTCTCACGCTAACGTTTCGAATTATTCGCCTTTTTGAAAATAATTTTTTAATCGTAAAATCGCTTTTTTACCTGATAAATTTTTACTATGAAATAAAATTAACAAATATTGAAACAATTAATTTGGAAAAATTTCAAGAAATCAAAAGAATTTTTTTTTACCCAATTTTGATAAAAATTATCAATTTTAATGACGATTGAGAGATGGGAAACTTTTGGATCAAACAGTTGATGTAAAGTAGGAAAGGTAACGGCTCTTGTTCTGAAATAAATAAGCGAATTTTGGTGTACGAGGAGGGAGAGAGAATCGCTGTTCACGACAGGGGTAAAGTTTAGTCGACCATCGTCCTCAATTTGGGGATATTATTATACATTTTAAAAGTTAATACAAATTTCCCGTCTCTCTCTCTCTCTCTCTCTCTCTCTCTCTCTCTCTCTCTCTCTCCTTTCTTTCTTTCTCTCTGTACCAACCGTATATTCGTACGTACCAACCATCACGTGATTTTCTCATTAAAACTGCAACCGAATAGCCACTGGTACATGCAGCAACAGAGGCAGTCTATCGCCGTTTCAATTTCGGGGTTTCACTTCGCGTTTTCGTTCTCTCGTGCCCGACCGCTCATCGTACGAATTTACACGGTAACGTACGAAATAATTGTTTTTCCGTACTACCACCGCGACGTTAACGGAGAAATCATTGAGAGAAATTGAATTTTTGTACGGGATTTCACGTTCCAAAAAAATAATTGAAAAAAATGACATATTTTTTTCATTTGTTTATCAAAACTTTTCGAAAAACCGAAAATCCGACTGCTTTGTGCGTAGGTATTCGATGGAATAATTTGCGATATTGTGATTATTTTTAAAGAGTTAATTTGCACGAAAAATTAGACCCTCGAGCGACAGCGGAAAATCGATTTTCGCTTTTACTAATTTTGCACCTCAGGCGTGGGTGATGAAGCTTTTTTTTATGTTGTAAATATCGGAGTATCAAAACTGTTACCATATTTCTTCGGAAATACTTCAATAATTAATGGTTTTTAGTTATTGGATTGAAAATATTAAAAAGAAAAATCTTTGAAATTTTAAAAACGCAAAATTAATTTGAGATTGGAAGTTTGTTCGACAGTAACGACAGTAATGTGACCATTATGGTTAATATTTGAGAGAAATTAATATTATCATTATTAATAAAACATTACCACGGAAGAATTAGTTCCCTAATTTCGTGATTGATTTCTGTTTAATTAATAATGAAATTGAACGTAGTTTCGAAATGTCGTTTTTTAAATAAAAGTTCTGCAAGAGCGAGAGAAAGAGAGAGGGAGAGACTAATTATCGAGTACATATTCTGCAATAGACACTTTTCCTTCAAAGAGCCAGGCTCTTATGAAAAAACCCGTTCAATAAACCACGTCGAACAGCGAATTTCAAAGAGTCCCTTTGAATTTGGTTCATTCGGCGAGGTGAAAAATGATACGAGAGGTTTACGTTGCACGAGTCGTTGACGTAAATACAATACAGACAGTGAAAACTGCACTGTGACATAACACTTCCGCGAAACCTGCGCAGAGTTGATCTGCAAGCAGCCCTTTTATACATCAAAGGGTGACATCCGAGCCATTAGAGAATTTAATTAAACATTACGACAAATACTGCCTAATTAAATTTTATTCGGTAATTAGTCTCGCAAATGCGTTACTGCGATTAACATATTAATATAAATAACATTTTCGATCGTTTCTTCGGGTCGCTTTTAAACAATTTTATGATAATTTTCAATAAAAATTATCGTAAAATTTTAATGAAAATTAAAAAAAAACATCAATAATGGAGAAGAATACGGTACGGTTGTGGTAACGTGGATTTTTTATTGAAAACAGATAAACTGTACAAGATATGAGAAACGAGCTGAATCGCTTTTAACAAAGTTTCACAAATGAATGGTTGCAAAAGAAAAAATTTGCGAATTACAAAAAAACAAGATATTTCGCGTATTTTATTTTTGGCAGAGCGGATCAGCGTATACGTATCACGATAAAGTAAATTCGATCAGCCTTCTCGTTCGAGTCTCTCGTCGATGGTAAGAGAAATATCGAAAATTTTACTCACGAGCCATTTTTTTCGTTCGATATTTCACGAATGTAACAAATCAGACAAAAAATATGTATTACAATACCGTCTCTCAAACGAAACGATACAGCTCGAAACTGTACGCGATATATTTGCAAATCGTACGAACGAAATCGGGAAATATGAAACAGGCGGCTAAGATGGACCAGTCGATTTTCGAAAAAAATCAATCACTCAATTTTTTTTTTAAACATCACAATTATTTATGCAATTAAAAATATTACTCTACGCTATATTATCCAGATGTTCCGTCATACCCAACCAAAAAACAAAAATATGAAAAACCTAAAAATTTTTTTCAATATACTGAAAATATCTTACCCCCGCAGTTTTATAGTTTGTACCTCATAGAGAAAATTTCATTTATAAATTACGATCCAGCCCTTGCTGGGAGGGATTAGACGTAGAAATATTAAGGTGGTCCATATTGCCCCACTTTACCCTGTGCCAATATACACATATATTTTACACATAGAAATGCACCGACCGAGGGTGAGAGAGACGGGGCGATATCGCTCGAGGGTGAAAACATCGATTTCGCGGTGTACTAATTCTGCACGGATTTCGACCGGTTCAGTCACGTAGGGCTCTCTCTCTCTCTCTCTCTCTCTCTCTCTCTCGCTTCGTAGTTCGTAATTTTCTGAATTTCTACATATATATATAATCAACTGTGCGAGAGTAATACAACGAGGGTGTATAAATACGAGAGGTCAAAGGGAGTAGTTCAACCTTTGCAGTTTTAAAGCCACCGTTGTCAGTTTTCTCGCCCAACGTACAGATAAAAAACACACACACGATCTAGAACTTGCAGGAGAAAAAACAGAAATTGTACATCGGTTCTGCGCGTCGAGCGTCACTCCAATTTACTCGAAACGCGTTAAAAAGATTGGCTCTACGAGAGACGAATTTTTTTTAAATCCGCGATACGTGTAACGAGGGACCGTAAAATTGGAGTAAAATTTTGTAATGAGCCAAACGCGCGTTGTTATTATCTTTATCAAGATCAAATTCATTAAAACTAGGATGTTAATTAATGAAGGAAAATAAAGGGAAATTCAATGAAACGGGCTCTCGACCGACGCGTCGCCTCGATAAATAAATACAAATTCATTTTTCATTCTCATCCACACGATCTCCACTGTTTATTTATCTTTATCGCCGTTTTCAACTTGATCAACGTTTCTCGATCAAAATTGTATTCTCGATACGACAAATTTTAATCAACCCGAATCAATTTTTTTTAAGCCACTTTTTCGATAAAATCATTTTTTACATTAAAAAAAGGAAAAATACAAATTTAATCCTAGGTATTCAAAGGTTTCCGTGACAAAAAATTAATTCAGCCACTTTTTACGGATTAAGGTTTTACAACGTATTGTTTCAAATATACCCTTTAATCGAGACAAGTGGCTCGAAGCTTTTGTTCGGCAACAATTGTCGAGAAAAAAATTACAAGAGTGAATGTTTTCGTTGTGTTTATATTTTTTTGTTCTCTAACGAGGCAAACGGTTAGCGATTCGTCGGGTTACACTCGAGGATCACTCGAATAATCGTTGTCGTATAATAGCTGAAATAATATAACGAGAGACTGGGTTGAGGTTGGACGGTTGAAAGCTCGGAGAACCGAACACGATCGTACTTTACCACTGTGGCTTTTGGTCCCTCGGCTTTAACGGTGAAGGAAAATGCAGGGAAAATGGGGAGGGGGAGAGGGAGTTGGCCCAAAGAGCCAACTAATTGTAAGAGTCCCTCCCGCTGCCTCTGCAACGTCGAGCTATGAAACAGCGCTCATTCAAAAGCTTTCTTGCTTCCCTCTCGCGCACATATAATAACTAACGTTAGCTGTATATATTTTCCGACGGAAAACCAGCTTCACCCTCTCTCCTAACCTACGACCCGGGTTAATTATAAATCTTGCCTATACCGGGGATACAATCCTAGCATGAATAATTTTTAACGCAAAATTATTTAACCGTGACTCGCGAACCCGAACTTTTGGGAATAAAATAGTGCGAAACAAAATGTTTAACAGCCGAGACAATCGAGAAAAGCGGCGCGTTATTCGAGCTAATTTTTGGATATGATTTTATCGAATAACTTTCTCAAATTCTCGAATTTTTCATTGTCAATGGGAACGAAATTATTTCTCGAAGAAATTTGTTGTCAACGCTTATCGTAGCATCTTTAAACTTTGAAAAGAAAACAAATTGATAATTAAAAATTGCATTTTTGGATTTATCTTCCGTAAATTTATCTCAAAATTAGATCTGTGTCACTGATAAATCTAAAAAAACGCACATATTAACCATTTTGCGATTATTTTTTCAACTAATTTATTAGTTTCATCGTGAAAAATAATTTTTGTATTCACTTTTTATTTATTTATGTATTTTTGCTTCACTTTTTGCCAAATGAATTTTTGTTTTTTTGTTTGTTTTTTATAATAAATCAAAATTTCAAATCGACAAAATTTGCGATTACATTATAGTAATAATACCGATGTACGCGCGACAAAGCTTATCGACGACGCGTCGAGTAGAGATATCTAGCGGCTCGAGGCCGAACTCGCCAACGTGAAACGCGCGAACGTAAAAAAGAAGGAGAAGGTCGATTTAGGTAGTCGGTAAATAAGTTTTCTGCAAGTGTTAAAGTTTCGCCGTAGTTGGGTCATGGTGTTATCCCCAACCGACTCACCGTTTGTACATTATACATAATGTATATATATATATATATATAAAAGAAAAGTGGCCGTGGTACCGCGATATATATATATATATATATATACATCGCGGTACTACGGCCACTTTTCTTTTATCTTTACAAACTTTGCGCGGCTATTCAAATGCGACGCGTAAAAATATCGTATGCATAAGAGAATAAAAGCTTATCCGCGGCGAGTAAAAGTTGGTATTCATGGGGCGATTCGTCACTTCTCCTTCGTCTCTAACTGGCATTGAAAATTCCATTGGGACTGGCAAAAGGAGCGTCAATGAACCGCGCGATCGTACGAAAAGCATACTTTCGACGATATATTCAAACGCAATATTATACAGAACTCATGCGTTATGTATTTTATTTTTACGATTATTATTATTATTATTATTATTTTTTTTTTTCATAAAAATTCGCAAAAATGTGAAAATCAATTTTTGTTTCAACGTTCGAGAGATTTATCGCGGGCTTAATCAGGAGTTTCGACCGATTGTTGTATAAATTCAATATCGAACCGATGTTCATCGATTTATCGATTTATTTCGTCGAAACGAATAAAATTGATTTAAATCGAATAAATAAATTTGAAATTTTGCACAATTCTTCGTTTTTTTCTTTCTTTCTTTCTTTCTTTCTTTCTTGGCTTCGCGAAGGTACGTCGAGTAATAAGATTGTAAATCCAGCGTGCAGGCATGTGCTCTCGATTTTTCCAGTCGTAGCCCGGGGGCTTACACGCTAAAGGCACAAAGTGGAGGAGAACGAAGGAGAACGAAGGAGGGGCGGGCGAGAGGATGCAAAAAAGTGATGCCGTAAGGAACGAATTTATTCCTCGTCGCGTCACACCCTTATCGTATTATTCAAATGAAATTCGTCCTTCGATTCGGTATATCGAATATCTCTAAGGCACTACATCTCCGCTGCGTTCGAAGAAATACACCACCGTACACTCTTCTCATTCCCTCTCCCTCCTCTCCATCCCCCGTCCCACGTCCTCACTCACCCCTCGGCAAGTAAAAACTTTTACACGCTCGCGAAGCTTCGAAGCAACTCGAAAGACTTTTTGCTTACTCGAGTTTCATACGCGAGTGGTTTAGGAAAGAAAAATCCACCGGTGAACGATTCTTCGTAAAATGGAACTTTGCATTTTTTGTTGTTGTTAAATATCGCGTTTTTCGATATCTCGGAATGAAAAAATCGTTTCTTTTGTGTTCAATGACTGATCATTGTTAAAGAAAAATGACTTTTATCTCATCCCCGTTTAGCCAATAATTATAATTAATCGTCATTCATTTTTTAACGATTTTATTTAATACCGTAATTCGAAATTTTTTAATAAATTTCAATAATTCGTCTAATTTTATTATTTCCCGAATAACCAAAATTCTATCATTTTCCGCATAAAATGAACTAATCGTCCTATTCATGGATCCAATTATACCTAAAAAGTAAGAAAATATATAAATTATCTAGCTTAATTTTTGAATTTAAAAACATTCTAGATCAAAGGTTTTTTTATTAAAAATCGTGTCGTCCTTTAACATTATATAACGTCGCTAAATAACGGACGCGACAGATTTCATCTCAATTACAGCTCCGAGCATTAACATATACCTACGTGTCATCCAAGTACGAAAGAGTGAGATAAAGGGAGACCGAGAGAGAGAGAGAGAGAGAGAGAGAAAGAGAGAGAGAGAAAGAGAGAGAGAGAGACAAACTGACAGACAGATACATAGGTGGTTGTACAGATACGAAGAGCTATGCGCATAGCCGTTACATTCGCTCGATTCACGTTGAAGCTCGAATAAAGCTCGATCGCCAGTTCCCCCCCCCCCCCCGGTGTGTTTGATTCTTATCGGATCAGCCACCCTCTCACACCCTCTTCGACGCTGATTCGAAGCTCCGGCTCATCCCGCCGGCTCCGGATCTTCCCCCCATTCGCGGTGCTATCTCTCTGTTTTTCGTTATCACGTAATGGACCGGTAGAATGGGGGGGGGGGGGGGGGGGTAGAGGGGTAGATATCGTTCACTCGACATTAAACTGTCTACTGTTTTAAAATACACACTCGCGAGTATTACAGAATCACGAATACGATAAAGTATAATAACGCGTGTGTTCGACAAGCAGAAAGAAAGAAAAACAAATAATTTGACGTATCGACCCCAATAAATCGTAGAATAACATTAAATAACGTATATATCATGATTTTTAAAATCGACAACGTTAATTAAGGTACGTGAGAAAAATAAATAAATAAATAAAAGAAGTTGATCCCACGAATTATGTTTTTAATTGTAGAAAATCTTGATTTCGCTGGAAAATTTGATATCCTCAATGCGGAGAAGCCGGAAATCAAGTTGAAACACCGACAGATATTGTCTCGTTGGAACGCACGTGCGCCAAAGTGCCGAAATCGCGACTATATTCCGTGTGAATTTTGATACGAGGATCGTCGAGGGTTGGCGCGAGGAGGGAAGGGGTTGAGGGGTTTAGGTTTACGGGGGTGGATTTCGGAAGTAAACTAGCTCTTCTTTCTCTCTCTCTCTCTCTATCTATCTATCTATCTATCTTTCCATTGTACAAAACAGAGATACAGGCTTTGCCGTTTGCTACGCGTAGCGAGCTCGAATCTCGCACGAACGTGTGCGGCTAGTTGTACCCACGAGCTATCGGCGCTCGTATCTGTAGCGTACAAACGATATAGGTGACCATTCGCGTTACCGGAAACGCGATAGAGCCTCCGAGCTGTCGAACACACGGGAAATGCGAAATTTTTCTTTTTTGGGGCATTTTTTTATTCTTTTTGGTTTTTTTTTGTGTTTTTTGTTTGTATTTTTGCACCGGATTGGCGAGACACCAACAAGCCGATAAAGGCGAAGCGATCGAACGATTGCGAAAGTATGTTATTTTTTTCCCAACGTAAATAGATAGGGTTTATATTTTTGTTTAAACCAAAAATATCCGAAAAAGCAAATTTGTAAATAAATGGTTACTCGAATAATTATTCTCGTGAGGAGAATTGTGAATTAATTGGTTCTGGTGGTTTATTTTCGTCATTGGGACGATTTTTATTTCATAATCATTGTTTTTTTTGTGATTTTTATCAATATTTCTTAATTTTCTCCAAATTTTCGTAATTTATTGTTTTTTTAGTCGATAATTATTCATAGGAGGATCACTGAAACTATTTTGAGAACAGTTTTTAAATTAAAAAAAAAAAAACAATTTATACTAACGATTTTTTGTTAAACAAATTTTTGTTAAACAATCCGTTTATTTTTATATCCATGTAGGCGTATGCTTTTCTATCCATTGAGACAGAGACTTGTATATTACCCTGATGACTATTGCACGGAGAGTCTCGAGGGAGCCGAGAGTTTTTCACAACTTTCGGGCAAAGCGAGAAGCCAGAAAGAGGCTTTTTATCCCATCTTTCACCCCCTTATACAGCCTCGCAGCCTCTATTTTGCTATGCAAATTCACCCTGGAAGATTCAACTCCGCGCGCAGACGATCTTATCGCAACGAAGGGAAAAAGAAGGAGCGGTAGAGAGAGAGAGAGAGAGAGAGAGAGAGAGAGAGAGAGAGAGAGAGATTTCATTTTATCGTTTCCTTTTTTCTTCGTCCGTGCTTTCTTCATCATAGAGAAAGCTCGATGCAATGAATTTCTCCCAATACGGTTTCTCAAAAGCATCTTTTTAAATACCATCTCCATGAATTAACAGCTTCGCGCCGAGACCCGAGACGATGAAAAAAACAAAATATCTCGCACCAAAATTCTTCCTCCTCTTTCGCAAATTTATACTTTCGTCTACGTTAAAAATACAAAATTGTTTTAAAAACATTGAAATTCGATAAAAAAAAAAACAATGTCAATCGAATTAAAATATTTTTAATTCAAACGAGTCCAAGAAATTTGATAAATAACAGAACAAACGAATCGAACGAATAAACGATAATAATTCGCGCTCCAAGTTAATCTTTCATCGTTCATTAAAATGAAAAATAATAATAATAATAATAATAATCGTTTCAGTGAACTGGTCGAGGATTTAGAGCAGGTGATTTTTTTTAATTAGCCGCCTTCTTACAGAGTCGGAATTATTTGTGCCTGATGTGCAATATATTATGCAGATGATAAGAGAAATGTAGTTCGGAAACTTATCGCTACGATTACGTGTATCGTTTACGTAGATTATGCGTATGATAAACATTAAGTCGACCGTTAGTGATGTGTGCTCTCTCCCTCTGACGAACGTTGTAACGGAGTGAGCGAAATTGATTCGCAAATTGGCCATTATGAAAGTCGTCTTTGCGCATCGAGTAAAAAATTGCTTCTCGTTTCGTGTTGGTTATAACTACTGCTATATACCTGTGTCTACTGTGCTGGTCGCTGAGGTTCGACCGCTTTAACCATTGAAACCGTTAGCTAATATTAGCGGTCTTTCTCTCTCTCTCTCTCTGTCTCTCTCTCTCTTTCTCTCATTCTTCTCTCTTCTTCACCGTGGTCATTCATTCGAAAGTCTACAACTCTGTGGTAATTACCTCATTAAGCATCTTTTATCGTCACGAGTTATCATAAACGGACAGATTTGTGCACCATAATCATGTCCCCAAATTTCTTCTGTTTTTTTTTTATCAGGAAGAAAATCTCCCTTCTGATATATTTCTTCGGTAAATAGAACGAAAACGTTGTTTTTTTTAAATATAAATTAGTATTAAATAAAATTTTATTTTTTAGTTCGTTTTCATATTTTTCGTTTACTTAGGGAATAAAGAGACTGTTATTAACGTTGCCAACGGGGTTTTCTTGACACGAGGCACTCACACAGCGAGAAAGTTCAAAGTGACAAAATCTCATGCTCGCGATTGTCAGAGGAGGACTGGAGAAACCTCTGCGTCGAATAAGCAAAGAGAGATAGAGAGATAAAAATAGAGAGAGAGGGAGAAAGAGAAGAGATGAAAAAGACGATGAAACAAGTTGCGCAATGGTAAGCACGCGAAGCGTGTCTTCCGGTTTACGTTCCACGACCTAGACACGCGACAAACTCCCCCTTTTGGGCTCGATACTCGTACTCTTCTCGTGCCTCGAGCAGTTGATGTACGAGGTAGCACAGCGATGATCATGCACGATGCCTCGGCATCCGGCGTCGACTCGCCGGTATTCCGTCTTGCGAAAGAAAGCCACGAAAAATTAAGAAACAAAAATTGTCGCGTTAAATTTTAATTAATTCAACAAAAAACTTTAGATTAATTAACGAAAAAGGTTGTAATTAATTTCACGGTGCTCGTTTATAAACGCATCTCTCGAGTGGTGAATTCTCAAGTGATATTTACGGTAAAAAAAAAATTGCGGAGTAAAAATCGACGAAATAAAAGTTAAAAAATTATCAAAAAATCGGACTAATTAATTTTCAATTAATAAAATTGTACCAGATTCGACTATACATCTTGACGAGATTTAAAAAAGTGACGTGAAACGTAAATTGTAAAATACAGAGAAAAAAATATGTATTTTTATATCGCGACGGTAAAAGCGTAAAAGTTTCTTTTTCCAAGTCTGGATTTAATTCTGCGATCGAAGACGAAATTTCGCGGGTGTTCTTTTTCAAAAAAAGAAATAGAAAAAGATATTATAAAAAAATTTCACATCGTATTTTTAAGAAGAAACTCGACAAAGTCCGAGAACTCGTGACGAGCCGAGTGGCAATGCAATCGATGAGAAGAAAAGCCTTCGAAAAGAGCCGAGATAAATTTTATCACGTCCGAATCCTTGATCGAGTTAAAACTCGTCTCGAGGAGAAAAAATAAAGCAGAACAAGCGAACGAACTCTCGAAGAAGTATCGAAAGTTAGAGAAAAGACGATGGGCATTGGCCTCAAAATATTCGTGAAATATAAACCTGGCGAAGAATAGAGAGAAAGAGAGAAGAGGAGGGAACAAAGAGAGAGAGAGAGAGAGAGAGAGAGAGAGAGGGAGAAAATTCGACTATAGGAAAACTTTAGTAACCGAGCCTGTCGCGCATAAATTCTCGTCTTAAAAACTCCCTTAATCCGATAAATCCTTAACAGAAACAATTCCTCTCGAATATTCTCGACGTTTTGCTTTAAAATACCATCTCTTTATCGTCTACAATAATTTTGCGTCAGCCCACGTCGAACGATAGCGAGAAAATTATACATTTTTGTTTTCAATTAAAAATTCTTATCATTTCCGTCGAAAAAAAATGAACGATTTTTTCATTAAAAAAGAAACACTCGGGCAACCCTCGACGCGCTCCTGATTGAACGAAACGTTTTCTCTTTGATAAAAACGAGCGTTCTTCCGAATAAATAAAAAAACGAAAAAAGAAAAAACAAATAATAATTCACCGTAACCGAACGCGCGTCCTTTCATCGCACGAAAAAATCCCACCTCTTGGGGAGACACGTACGAATTTTCAACCACGACATTTTGAGAGAAAAAAAAGCCAATTCATCCGCGAACTCTCTTCTTTCGTGCTCCAATTCGGAACTTTTTTTTTTTATATGTATTTTTTATTTTTATTTCGCGAAGTCCAACACCATATTTCTAAATGGAATGCAATTTTATCTAACAATCATATCGTTCATTCCGCAGAACCAATTTCGAACGCGCATAGACCGAGCCCTTTCATTTCCTCCTTCCCTTTTATACTCGATTCGCCCTGACGTCAAAGGGACGTGAATTTCCACGGTCGATGATTTTCGAACCTCGACACACGATCGTTCTTACACACGTATGGTAATTTTTGGCACAACAGCAAAATTCGATGCATCGAAAGTTAGATTATCTTTCGAATAAACAAAATTTATCACTAACAACTAATCTCGAAATATATTTCCAAAAATTCGATCAAAAAGTTGTAAAAAAAAATAGTAAAATAAAAAATACCGAATTCACAATTAACGCACGTAGCTAAAAATTAATTCATTATTTCTAATTATTATAGACAACGACGAAACATTAATGTATTTACTTATAAAAGTTATTTATTCCTTTTCGACGATACAAAATCAGAGCTCGAATCGATTTCCGAATTCGTACCCGATCGTTCCTTAATTCGTCTCTAAAAAAAGAAATTGGCTCGATCGACATCCGAGATCTCGCTTTATTCTCGCTCGAATAGTACGAAGGTAATAAGAAGATATTCGTCGACTTCTCTCTCTCTCTCCTTCTATACGTATATATACATATATAACGCCCAGTCGATAGAAATCTTTTCAACGAATCTATGCTTTCACTATACTTCCTCT
The DNA here is from genome assembly GCA_951802705.1 of Netelia virgata. NCBI lineage: Eukaryota > Metazoa > Arthropoda > Insecta > Hymenoptera > Ichneumonidae > Netelia > Netelia virgata. Next base: position 7,566,466 of record OX637864.1, on the reverse strand, counting down.
TCTTTACATATCTATATACATATGAATATATGAAACTGTTCCTATATATATATATATATGTATATGTAGAAAATTCATTCGTTTCCTGCAAACCCTCGGAGCTCCGAGAGATACCGGGAAAGATTGTTAGATTTTGCCCATTAAAATCGAACCCAGCATCTCTCATTCTCTTCGCGGATTCCGGAATATTTTTCGTCCTTATCGGCATCGTATTGCATATATATATATATATGTACACGTGTGATATATATAGATACATATACGTATTAACGCAAAGTTTCGTTAGCGAAGCGTGTGACAGATAGGTAAAATGAGAGGACCCCGAGAGCCAGTATTTCCACTTCCTGTTTTAAACGAACGGTCGAAGAAGATACCGATCGTCCGGTAACATAGAAACCTATTCATTTCGCCACATTCCCTTTCTTTCTCTTTCTATCTCGTTCTATATTCATCTCTCCCTACCTCTCTCTCTCTCTCTCTTTCTCTCTGTTTTTTTCTCTCCCCTTTGATCATCATCCACCAGTTCATAGAAATTCGAGCTACGGAATTTAATAGAATACCATTATTAGCAAAAATGTTAAAATCGACATTTAATTAACTCCAATGTAATTAAAAAAATATCTCGAGATTGATCGAAAATGAACGTTAAATTTCGTTGATTTTAAAATATGTTTATTTTCGCAGAAAAGTACAATTTGATTTAATTCGTTTTTCCAAAAAATTGTCATCCATTCGATATAAATTCGTCTAATTGTTTCTCGAGTTGAGAAATACAGATTTTTACAAACTAATTTATATATTACTGTAATTAATTAACATTTTCACATCCTTCTTATCCTCTGCGTGAGAAAGCAAAGGATTAATTTAAAAATTCACTTTTATTAAACTAAATAGGATTTTCATGATACATATATGTAGTTTTAGCTCGAATGCGATAAAACAATCACACAGGGTGGACGATCGAAAGGATAAAGCGACGAAACAAAGCATAGTCCATGAAACATTAAATATATATATATATGTCATTATCTAGTTTATATTATCGTAGTTGGTACTACCTATCTCACGGAGCTGTACTAACACCTACACCAAGAAAGAGCTAGAAGGGTGGCGGCCAGTTCCAACCTGACCTCCTGAAAACTTTCGGAAGACGGTGATACAATTTATTGTTCCTCGTATATCTGCCGTTGAGAAGTCCCTTTGCACACTACCTACTGTTACTGGTTTCTCCGTTTCTCCTAGATTCACACACACACATACATGCACACACACACACACACACACCCCAACATTTATATATCGACGATAGCGAAATAGACTTCGTTTCGGGGCGTTAAGTTCCCCAGTTTTCGAACTCCAAAGATCCAAACTTCGTCCACAAAATCGTCATCCCGATTCCAATCCATCAGAATTTTGTAATAATGAATTTAGAGATAACGAATTTTTAATTATTATTTATTCAAATTATGTATTTTGTAAATTTTCTAAATTTACTTGGCCTCATTAAATCTAATGTCAATTTGAAAAACAATTATGAAAAATAAATATTGATTTCGGCGTATTCGATGACGAAAAATGTTTTAATCGATATTTTTGATAATTGTTTTTGTTTTTTATAGATATTTATCGAGTTATTTTTCAATTTTCCGTCCATTCGTTTTGTTTTTCCGTCGTTTTGTAACACACGCGACGTTATTTAGTGTCTCCCATGTTCATTGTTTCGGGAGTCGCGATATTTTTCTCATTCGGTGTACTTTTCATCCGTCAAGCCCGAAACCCCCTCGTTCCACACACGTTTTCTCCATATTAATCCCAACGGGTAATAATCGAGGACTCTGTTATTGCCACAACGGGCAAACGAGCTAAAAGCCTGATACACGCGTACAAACACGAAGTCAAAACTCACCGTTCGTATCGCGCGAGTTAACTTCCGCGGCACGCGCAGCAATAATAGTCCCGCTACCACGTGCACTTTATCGCCATTAAAGCTCGCGTATGTGAACATTCGTGCAACGTAGCAATAAGCTGCAAAGCCAGGGATTCGTCTTCGCTTTCGTTTTGCCGAGGTTGCTTCGCGTTGTGAGAAAATCCGTCAAAAATTTGAAAAATAAAGAAAGCAAGAAAACGAAAAAAAAAAACAAACAATATTTTCTACCCCCGTTTATCAAAGGAACGAAATTGCAACTTCTTTTCTAATCCTGTTCATCGATCATACGTACGCGGGACAAATGATGCGTTGCCGTGAAATATGACCCGAATTATTAAAGTTCTAAGAAATGTTTTACAATTTTGTGAAAAATAATAAATGGAGTTTAAAAAAATGAAAATTAAATTGAATTCCAGACGGGACTGAAGATTTTGTAACTAAAAGTGAATAATTCAAAGTTAATAATGAATGAAAATTTATTAAAATGGGATTTGCGAGCAGAATTAATTAATTTCGGATCGTTCGATCGACGAGGTTTTCGATAAATACTGTTTTCGATGGGAAATGATCCATTTTGGAACTTTGCTTGCAATTATGGAGGGAAATGATATTGAGAAGGACACTATGGACACTGACTCGCTGGAAAATGAGGTGAACGAAAATGCCACGTGTTTATTGGCAATAATAAATTTTTGCTATTCGATGATTTTATGTGTCGTGTTAGAATTATTATTTTTTATTAAAATTATTCAATCACGTTTCTTAATTGTTTCGAATAATTTATTGTTCCCAGGCGACCCAAATGGCAGCCTGTCCTAAACAGCTGGATCTTAGCAAAGGAGGATTATCCCGAATTCCCGACAGCACTTTAGCCTTTGTCGCTATCGAGGAAATATTACTAGGAAGAAATCAACTCGAAAACGAAGACAATAATATCGACGTTTTGCAACGGTTAGTAAAATTGAAATTATCTCCTTTATTTATGAAAAATCAAATAAAATTGCTCACAATGAAATCGAAAATTACACGAATCGACGCGTCAACTAAATTAAATACAATCGTTAGACAGATTTTTTATATTTGACGAAACAAAAATTATCATAAAAATTCTTTTTTAACAAATTATAGAAAAAAGTTCAGATAAAACCGATCTAATTTTTATACTTTAATTACTCTAACGATTAATCTCGAAAAAAACTTTGTCTTTCCATGAAACAAAAATACAGTTTTCCACATCTTCGGGCCGTACGAATAGAAAGCAACCGTCTGAAATCTGTCCCACGGGAGTTGCTCGAAGTTGGCTCACTGACCACACTAGACCTATCGGACAACAAAATCGCGGAAGTGCCTGCCGAGATCCATCGACTAGTCAAGTAAGTAGAGTCGATAGTTTCGATCACGAAACTCTTCGTCCCACTCCTAACTCATCCCTCGCCCTTTCTCTAGAGGCGTGCGGAGAGTATTTGTGTGTGTGTGTGTTTCAACCGAGTTTTCTTTCGACGAATCGTTTCCATTAAAACTTTCCACGCGCGAGATTCCTTTTTTCGCAGTAAATCCAGAGGAAACTTCAAGGAAGTAAAGATTTCCCGTGTTAACCGTGTGTACATAACGTATATACACGTGGAACTTACGTGCTTTTGGCAAACTTGTATTTACACGTTAGCGATGAAATAAAACGCGCAATAGAGATCACACGAGCTGTGAAATGAGAAAATTACTCGTAAGTTCGAACGAAAAGAAATCAAATATATTCAAAATTAAAAGAAAAAAAAACGCATACTTTTATTAAAGAAAATTTTCAAATAATTAAGCAAACAAAATTTTAATAGCTATGAAAAATTAATTAACGTTTCTAATTATTATTCTTGATTAGTCGCTTGAGGATTTTCGATACAGACCGACCAACACTATTGAGAGGAAACTCGATCGATAAATCACCGACGGTAAATATATTAACGCGTATAATTCCCGAGACAGAGAGAAAACACAAACGCCGGGGTATAATGTTCAACGAATTGTTATTGATGAGACGATAGAATGGATAGAATTATACCCGAGCACATATTGCAATTATTCGTAGTGGAAAACCGAAGGTACGCACGGTATACCCAAGGGGAGGGGGTTGTCGCGAACGATTGCGTAATTGTGAATTAATTGATAGCAATTATGCGATTCTAACGAGATAGGACCTTGGTAATTAAAGCAACGCCAATACTGTGCGAAACCCTCCGACGAAACTATCTCGCGCTTCGTCACACTTTCCGAATCGACCGTACGCATTCCCCTAAAACTCCGCCTGTATTTAGAAATTTCAACGTAACGCTCGTTCGCCCGATACTAATGTGATAAACACGTTCATCCGCTATACAAAGGACATTTCCATTCGCCCGATGAGGCGAACGCAAACATTCGCGTTTATTTTAAATCATTCATTTTTCACGATTTTTTTAGAAATAACTTTTTTTTACTTAAAAACAATTCCAAAATTACGAAACGTAAGAATCGATCGGTAACGTATCATCGAATTAAAAAAATTCCGAATATTCGACGATTTACGAAAAATATATAAATTTATTTTGAAAAAATATAATTTTTGTTAAATGGCAAATCTTTTTTTATGCTTAATTGAAATATTTCGTAACAATTATACAGGCAGATTTCTAAGTAATAAATTCTCAATAGTAATTTGAAAATAAAATAAAGAATTCTAATTTAAAAAGTGAAAAATTGCATTAAATCGAAAAACAAGAAAAACAATTTATTAAAATCGGCCTCGATGGGTGTTGAATCGTGACGTCAAATGTGCGAGAGGCGCTAAGCGGTAATTTGGAGCGACGGAGTGATTAGTCGGAATCAAGAGAGGCGATCAATTATACGAAGCGATAACGCTCGCTCATCTGCATTGCCGTAATGGAGACAGGATAGAATCGCGCGAGTGTAACGTATCTCGCTATAAATCCTCCAACCAGCGTCTCCGATGTCCCATCGATCCCTACGACGTTGCCAATCGCCATTTTTCACTCGCCGCAATGCACATCTCGTGTACAATATCATATTTATTGGCATCGAAAAATTGTTTGATAACTTGATTTCTCGTTTCCCCTTTTGCCAATCGAAGAGAAAGAAAACTTTTCTCATATCGAGCCCTACGAGTTTCCGGGAACGTGACGGCGTTTCACCGTAGCTACGTGTCCCTCCTCACGGCAATGTATTATTTTACTTTGACGGCTTGTTTCGAGACTTTTACTCGAAAACTTCTACCTCGCCAATATTTTTTGAATTTGAAGGACCTTGAGTTCTACGAATTGGGTAAAAAAAAAACGTAAAAGAAAAGAAAAACTGGTATTTCGACGAATCGACAAATATTTAGCGAATTTCAAATTCGTCAAACTTCCACTAATTAGAAATTTCAAGAAATTCGACGAATTTTAAAGCGAAGATATTTTCAAAAATTGTGAGACACCTTCGATATTTTGGTAAAAATTGTGTAAAATAAATTTAAAAAAAAACAATGTCGATTGGTTGCATAAAAAAAAATTGTGAAAAATGTTTAATTGCCAAATTAGAGACTTATCAAGCTTCGCGGGGGACAATGATTTTCTTACCCCATTCAACGATGCAATCGTCTATTTATAGCGCATAATATCCGACCGAAGTAGTGCGATGACTCGAGGAAGAAGTCTTTGAGGCTTTGTACACGAAGTAAAAAGCTCCACCAGTCGTTCCCTGGGGACTTATATAGTACGCTCATGATCTACCACGGTGAAGAAACCCTACTCGACTATAGAGGTCTTTCGATCCCCGAAGGGTCCCGGCGTAATTACGGGTACACCGAAGCGGGATTACGCAAGTTTCCAAAACTGCTTTCAAGAAGTCGACACGAGCAAGCTTCAGATCTATGTAGAGCCTTTCCTTCGCCATTTTACCATACACGGAGAATTCCGGATTAAATCGACTCACATATATACATTTTTCCTCTTAAAATTAATGATTATTTCGACAATGCAAAAAGAAAAATACTTTACACAAATCTGCAGATTTTTTTCGATTTTTTAAAATTCGTTTGAATTTAAAATATCTGAAAATTATAGTTTTGTTTTAAAAAGATTTTGTTTTTGTTACATTCTTAATTATAACGGCGAACAAACGATCACGAACGAAAAGATTTTTTCGCTTTTAAACTTTGTATACCCGTTGTATATATTGGAATTCGATTCAACATTGTCCCTACCTATAAATATAGTGTGTTCCTTTTATCTCTGCCACCCGAAATAATTCTGTAATTATCGACGTCACAAAGAAATGTTCCAAACAAAAGTTTGAAACATTTTTGATCAAATGACCTTGAACGACTTTGACCCCTTAATATGTTTATGCGGCTTGAGATGATCTACAAGATAGCTGAAAAATGTACCATACGATTGAAAAAGGTGAAGGTGACCTTCACTGTGCGTAAACGCCTCCACCGAAATAAAAAAAATGGTCGCATTTGATGGCCTCCTCCACACCGTACAACTTTTGTTTGGAACATTTTTTTGTGACGTCGATAATTACCGAGTTGTTTCGGGTGGCAGAGATAAAAGGGACACCCTGTATATTTCAATATTTCATGCACGAGGTTGGTTTTTCGTACTAATTCGTTGCTGCGCGATGAAGATCGGCCGAAAATCCAACGAAGACAAATGGAGGATCTTCCAACGATATTCTCCATTTTCTCAGGAGGCAAGCTTGAAATTTCATACACTTGCTATTTCGCACATTTGTTAGATTTAACCCAAAAGACGCGACGTTAATTACCACTTCCCGAACAAACCGTCGAGTAGCGAAGTATTTCCTCCACTTGTATTTTCAAACTGCCGACGTCTTCGCGCCGTTCGCGGTTGCCTAGGCAACGATGCGCAAACGACCGATTTCTCACTTCTGCGCACGCGTAATGACGCTGCGCGCGTGCTACTCGCGGTTGCCACGGTAACGATGCGCGAACGATCGCTCTCGGACTTCCGCGCATCCAGCATTACATACTGCGCATGCGCAGTTACTAATTTATCTCTAAAGATACAAAAAAAAACAGATTTATAGGTTACACATTATTCCCAATCCAAATTCAATTTTACATATACCTCACGCTCGTCCAGATTTTTCACAAACCGTGCAACGATTTTACAACGACGAGAAATCACCGATTTTATGACGATATTCCCTTTAACCTTCTCAAAATTTCATACTCGACCGACCGAGTTTCATTCGGCAAACGTAAACAAAACGTACGGGACAAAAGATGGCGACTCTAGGACCACGAGTACGACCAACTCGTATTCGACAACCGCGTGCCCGAGATACGCTTTCAAAACCCAAATATTTCGGTCAGCTGTAGCGAGAAGGTCGATAAAGTCCGACATCACCACTAACGCTCTCCTACGTGTCTTGCCCTCGTCTCAACCTTACGCGAGGCATTTTTTCATACCATTATTTTATCCTGCCCAGCTTGGTCTCGATTTAAAGACCGGAAATGCTCGTAAGTTAAATGTTTCTCGATACAAGATCACCGTACGATTAATACGATTAACGAAAGTCGATAAGTTACGAAGGCACTCTGTCGAACAATTCCGTTGGACCTTAAGTTTTAGCAGCTCGGGCACGTATAGGATTCGAAAACTGTCGAACTTAACTGACGGGAGGTTGGTCTAAGATGCAAGTGTGCAAAGTACGATACGAACGACCATTTTGCTCGAAATTCGGGTTTCCTGTAACGGGTGTCTCATTTGAATATGGGAAAAGCGGATATACCGGGTAATCTGGAAATAACAACCTCGGAAATCCGAACTAGACGAATCCCTGGTATATATACTCGTATTATTTCTCTCTTCGTGTATTCGGTACGTCTATACGATGTATATCTATAGTTATATGTAAATATCAAAGTCTCGAAGGAGGAACTACGGTGTGAACACCGAGAGTGCGAGCCCCGGAGGTACGAGCGGTGAACAGTGATGTTCTATAGCACGTTTACTCCCATACGTCCTATATATATGTCCTATATATGTATATTGCATACGTACATACATATGAAACGAACCAGGCTTTTATTGTACGATAAATATAGAGACCATGAGTTATCTATATAGGCGTAAAGGCTCGTGCTCAGACCCCGCGATTTTATAAGTCTTTTTTTTACCGCGCCTACGCGGTAATACGCGATTGAGAAACACGCTATTGTGTATAAGGTAATATAGAAAATTGCAATAATCGTAGTAGTCGGTTTAGACAGTTTCTAATTTTTCGATGATTCTGGTGAAACTTTTCGTCGAACTTTCATTACGTCGGAGGAATGCAAAATTCTTAGAGATTTTGAAAATTGTCGCAAATATCAGGGTTTTGAAAAATTGTAATCATCGTGGAAGGCGAATTAGACAGTTGATAATTTTTCGTTGATACGAGTGAAATTTTTCATGAAATTTTGATTAGGTCAAGAGAATTCAAAATTCTTACGGATTTTGATGTAAATTAGCAAAAAATGGGGAAATTCGAAAAATATTATATATAAAAAACGCAAGACTTTTTATAATATTTGATGGGAGATTGAAATTAATTACTCAATTTTGCAACTTCCTTTGATGAAAAATCGTTGCTGTTTTGTTTTTTATTTTATTTTCTTTCAAAAATCAAAGTTCTGCTTTCACTCTCGGTATAATTATCGTTTTATCCGTAGTATCTTGCGTGTCGATATCGAAGACCAAGTATATTACCCCACCCAACGCGTATGTCGGCGTAATACACGAGTCTTTGAAAAAAAAGGAGAATATAATTTTTTTTTTTGCCACAGCGAATAATGAATGGACTATCTGTATAACGACGTCACGGGTAATGGTTCGTTTCCGGTCGTGCATCGAGCTTCTCGAGAGAGCGGCAAAAATCGGCGTTTAATGTTTTTCAAACGCGTTGCGATAATAATTGAAAGGGCATTGTTCGACGCTTACAACGCAAAGATCGCTCGTTTGCTACAATATAAGAGAATATAAATGGCAAGTTCTATGTGTAAAATGGTTCTTAAAAAAAAAAAAGAAGCACAATTTCTTCGTCGAAGGACTCTCTCGCGTTTTGCTGTTGGCGGTAAAGAAGAGCAAAACCCCCTTCACCTCGCCCTGCCCTCGCGTCTCATTATCTACCGGAGCGTAGAGCCCACGGAGTTCGCGATCAGCAGACTTGAACCTACGCGAAAGACGTTTCGTTACTAAAATCGTCCGAATGAATCATTTCTTTGTTCCACCGAGCCAAAAAAAATTCAAAATAAAACCTCGAAAACCGAAAAATTCGATCAGTCATACGAAAAAAATTATCTATTTTATCGTAATTTTCATAACGCATTATTATCGTGCGAATAAATTCGATTGTATACAAAACAATTTATTTAATTTTTTTGATTTTCGTATTTTTACAAAATTTGTCTATCAAATATTTATTATTATTTTAATCTTGTAAATTAAAATTCAATAAATCTGTTGATGACCCAGTTAGTTGACCTTATTTTATTGTCACCAAATCAAACATTATTAAGACACGATAAAATTCGACTCGTTAAAAAAATAATCAATTTCCCCAATAAATTTCGTTTTATCGAAATCAACGTTGTTCTATTTCACTTAAATAAAATATGATGATAAAAATGATCGAAAGCAAAATAATCGTTCGATCGATGTTTTTTTCTCGAATTGTTCGAAACGAATTAGCGAGTAAACGACGAATGGGTATGGAGAAAATATTTGTGAAAGAGTGGCAACGACACATCGAGGATCATTATATATAATAATAATCCGTGGTCTCGGTCTCGAACTCCTCCTCGGTGGAATGGAAGGTAATTTCTTTTGTGTTACGTCAGAGTGGTCAGCCAAGCCATCCTCGATAGGACGTCCATGAGTTCTGTCGAGGAAGGGATGGATCGTACCACCGAGACTTGGCGTTCTTTCGCCTTGTTCCATAGTGCTGAACTCCTTAATACACTACACTACGAAGGCTTCTTCGTACGGCTCGTCGTAGCTTTCAGTTCTTCGACGCGCATCTCGACGAGTGCACCGGCCGATCGCGAGTCATCGCCACGCTTCCGCGAGTTCCGCGACGTTTCTTCCTACCTCTTCAACGTTCGAAAGACAAAACGTCGCGCGATTTCCCTCCGACGAACCGAACAAGCCTATCGGGGTTAACGTCGTGTTAATTCGTGATAAATAAATCTAAAAATTATTTTAAAAAAGTTAATCGCGCCATTTCCATTCGAATAAAAAATGTGAAATTACGAAGAAATTTTCGAATCGATTAAATTGAGATTCTGGCAGAACAATAAAAATGGTGAATATTAGCAATACTTTCAAGCTCGAAAATACAAATTCAACGGATTTTAATAAATATGAATCATTTTTTCAAAATTTGTTTTCTTATGTTTTATTAAAAATATTGTTTTGAGAAATTAAAAATTCGCCGAATTAGAATGCTTCGAGATCCAGGCAAGCTTATCGAGGACAAGATGTATCGATTGTCAAATTGACGAAATTGAGAAATTTATTATTATCGCCTTCGATCAAACACGAATCGAAAAAAATCGGAAATCGATTAATCGGGAATATTGTGATTTTCACTTTAATTCGAAGCTTTCACGCCATAAGTACATCCGGGGACTGCCTTTCCAGCCTTCTAGCTTCACTGATTTCATACACGTTGAAGAGCTCGTACAAAAAAAACATATGCCAACACGTACCGACCGTCGCGATTGCCGCACGTCGAACGAACTCCATTTCGTTCACCTCGCCGTGTACTTATTTCAGTTTCTTTCGTTTTTTGTTATTTTTTTTGTCTTCTTTTTATTTTATACCACGGGTCTTGGAAACGTGTAATGTCCGGTGATAAAAGTTCCCACCGGGAACCGGCCGGATAACGCAATAAAGCGAATGCAATAAAGCTTGATTACGATCCCGATTACTAAACTTGGAAAAATATAATTTCACGATTTGTTTTTTTCTGTTGTTTTCTCGCAGTCTCGAAGAATTGATCTTGGATCGTAATGTCCTCGAGAGAGTGCCGGAAGAGGTGGGAGAATTGCGGCAACTGAGGGTACTATCGTTGGCCGGCAATCTGATAACGGCCCTGCCGTGCTTTCTCAATATGCGCGCGCTCGCACTTGCGGTAAGTGAAAATTGTCTCCTTTTTTTAGCTGGACGAATCAAAATTTCATACCCATAATACGTGAAAAAAAAAATTGTTCATTAAATTTATTTGTTATAATAATAATTAGGCCATTTTTTAAATTAACGTTATTAAAAAATGTCGATAGTTTGAAATAGTTAAATAAAAGAAGACATTGCTGTACAAATTTTGTCGCGAGGGTCTTTCGAACTTTGTGTCGAAGCTGCTTCTCGAGGCAGCCGGTAGATGGCCACGAGGCGCTGGCGAACTCACGAGCGAAGTATCAGTTCTGATATATTAAAGTCTCGCAGCAAAATCGGATAGATGTACTCTGGTTTCCTTTCATTACACGATTAAATCTTTCGCCTTTTACTAAAGATTTCCGTGGAGGGGAACAATTGATGAGTCTAAGGAAATTTTTTGTGTGCCCGGCGTAAGCTGGGTCATTAATTGATACAAACATAATAAAAAATCGATAAAGTGATTTTTATCGATAAAATTGGTTAAACGATCTTTGATGAACATTCGTCTAATTTTTTAACCAATGGAATAATAATATTCCAATTATTCTTTCAATGTCTCTGATATTATATTTGGAATTGGTAAAATAATTTTGTTTTAAATTATTTGATTCAGGACGTTCTTCCGAGAGTCGATCACGGAAAAAACTTTAAAGACGAAAAGAACACGCAGAATAATTTGCACAAAGTCAATCTCAGGAATAATCAATTGAAGGGAAGCATAATACTCGGCAATTATGGCGTAAGTGTCTAAAACTACTCGAACTACTCGCGAGTTTTCTCGATTTATATTCGAAAACCTTCTTTGATTCGTTTCGCAATATTTCATAGTTTTTCATTTCCGAGAGAATTTTACGTCTGATTTTATTTATTCGTTGCATTGACACAGAATTTAACTCATCTGGACGTGAGCGAAAACAGTATCGAAAAATTGGACGTGAGTGCACTCCAGGAATTGCAGAGTGCACGTTGCGCCCGAAACGCTTTAACGGAATTAACCCTTTGCGGTCGAAATCTCGTATCTCTCATCGCTGGAAACAATAGTGAGTAAAGAGCACATTTTTCGTAGTAAACAAAAATAATGATTATATATAACAAACTTCATTTCAAAGCACAAATATCAATTTTCCGTTCGAGAAATTAAATTCGAACTAAAAATGTGTGTTTTTTTTATATTATTTTCAGAACTGAAAAAGTTAACCATCGAGCCGATACCGACTAATCTCGAACACCTCGATGTTTCCTAGTAAGTTAATTAGTGCTAACGAATATCATTTTATTTCACCGTTTGCAATATTCCATATCAAATTATTATCTAGGGAATAATTGCGCGATAATTATTTTATCGATATCGAAAATACGTTCAATTATTATTAATGAATTATTAATTGATAACAAACCAAGCGATTAATCGACAATATAACAATTATTTCAGTAACTGCCTCGAGGCTTTGCCAGAGTGGACTCCTGATTTACCGGTCCTACGAGCCCTTTTCGCATCGCACAATACCCTTACCGCACTTCCGGACAGACTGTTGTCCCAACCGTCGAGGCTCGAGGTTCTTCACCTTCCCCACAATCGATTACAGGCACTTCCACCGCCTCGAAAACCTCTGAACATCGTTCATCTAACGCTTCAGGGTAACGCGTTGACTGCCTTACCGACGAGTTTTCTCGCGAATACAGAACGGTAAATTCCCAAATGTTCACCCATTTTTCCTACATCAACTTAAAATTATCCAATTTTCTCTGAAATATTGTACGCTTATTGTTTTTCAAGTAAAAATTTAATTTTGAAATCAGAAAAATAATTTCACCGTGCTTTATTTAGTTTTATAATTGAAGAAATATTTTTTTTAGGATGAAAGTATTAAATCTCTCGAACAATAGATTGTCCGAGCTTCCCTATGGGGACGAGAGTTGCAAAAATCGTCCAAACTCTCACACTCTGGAAAAACTTTATCTGACCGGAAATTGCCTGACCGATACAGCACTCGATGCCCTTGCCAAACTCTCGGCCCTGAGGGTATTACATCTGGCTTACAACGTTCTGGATACGCTCCCGGAAAGGTAAGACTTGGTGTTCGTATTATTAAACTTTGAAGATCCTCGAACCGATCACAATATAAAAAGTTTATTACCGATCATCGACGAGCCGTTTCATACGTCCGAGAAACAGAAACTTGACAATTTTTAACGATACGATTTAAAAAAAATTGTTACAAAAATGTAAAAGTTGATAAGAAGTTATAAATAGAATTAATTTCCTTGATACGATTTAGACTTAGAGCGGAACTGAAGCGTTTGTAGAGATAACGATTGGAAACATAAACTTCGACAAATATTGACAACTGTTGGAAGTAAAAAAGCTTTATGTTTTAACTTCAGGCTGATAACCTTGTTCAAACACGTAAAGAATTTTTCTTTTCATTGATCAGATAAGACGTGACATAACACTTATTGTCTTTATTTTGTTTTTTGCAGTTGCATAGCCTCGTGGCCGGAATTAGAGGAGTTGGTCATGTCCGGAAATCGCTTGCAGTACCTTCCCGACAATGTTGCCAATTTGCAGCACCTGCGAGTTCTGAGAGTTCACTCGAATCGACTTTTGACATGTCCGACATTCAACAAAACTACGTCACTAATGGTACGAATTAAGTTGGAGACAATGGCCTAGTTGCTTATTGTCTAAAATATTCTTTCAACTCTTTCTTCCCGTCATAAGTATGAGACAAAATTAAGCATAAGAATTTTCACATTTTGTTCACCTTATGGTGGACAAATTGCAAGAAATCGCAATGAAAACTGTGATATTCTGATTGTGCAAAAAATTTCCGATTCTGCAACCCCCCAATAAAGTATTTTTGGCGAAGCTGCTTCTCGAGGCAACCGTTAGATGGCCACGAGGCGCTGGCGAACTCACAAGCGAAGTATCAGTTCCGATATATTAAAGTCTCGCAGCAAAATTGATAAATTAACTCTGGTTTCCCTTCATTACACGAATAAATCTTTCGCCTTTTACTAAAGATTTCCGTGGAGGGGAACAATTGAGGAGTCCGAGGCAATTTTTTGTGTGCCCGGCGTAAGCTGGGTCATTAACTGATATAAACATAATAAAGACTTTGGTAAATCGATTTTTATCGATACATAATAAAGTGTTTTTGGACAAAATGATGTCGATCCCCTGAAGGTGCTGATAGTCTATTAATTCCGAGACTTTGGGTAGGTCGGATGGGGCAAAATTTTGTTTTCGTCCAAAAAAAAACTTCAATAGGGGGTTTACGGAATCGGAAATTTCCCGTTCAGCACGAATATCACACCGCCGATCTTATATTCTAGCAAATACCCCAATAAAATATGCGGAAATTCGGATTTTCTATTTTTTGGCTTATAAATTGCTAAAAACGAGGAACCATGATATTCATACTCCACGATAAATTCTGAATTCTAGAACCACCCTATAATCCTAGTTTGGCTGAAAATTCATTTTTAATTGCCTGATGATAATTCTTTGGTCCAAAGGTCCTTGACCTGGCTCACAATCAACTGGATCGAATAAATCTAGCGACGCTGGTGCCTCCTCAACTACAATTTCTCGATATTTCGTGTAATACTCGACTGCACGTGGATCCGAGACAATTCCAAGTGTATCGATCCCAGAGACCGGTATCGCTCGTCGACGTCTCTGGTCAGAACAGAGCGAGTCTGCCATCGCATCCTCATCAGCAGGAAATCGTCCGAGCGGAAAAGGGACCCGATCAACCTTGGAGGTTAGGGTTTTCCGAAACGGCAGGCAACAGAGAAAAGTAAACACAAAATTCAAAAATATTTCTATCCAATCGTTCGTTAAAATGTTTTAATCAATAAATACAAAACATAAACAATCATCAAAATAACTAACTATTCACAAACTTAAAAAATATCTCCTCTATCGAATCAATAAAATTGTCAAACCGTTCAATAAATGATCCGATGAACATTGATTTAATAATCAACAAACTTGTCTCATCGCCAGACTTTTCGTCACTCAACTCCGAATGCCATCGTTCTGCAACATCGAGGGCCTCTTTGGTATTTTCGACGGTGGAACGAATCAAGAAGCACCAGGTGCTTTGCAAGAGATGATACCTCGCCTTCTACTCGAAGAACGAACCGTTCGCGAGACATCCAAGGATTACCTAAAATACACACTTCTATCGGCACACCGTGAGCTGAAGGAGAACGGGCAAAAATACGGAATCGACGCTACCCTCGTGCACATGACGAGATTACCATCGCCCCAAGGTTATCCAAGGACATCGAGGAAATACAGTCTCAAGGTCGCGGCCTCGGGAGAGGCAAAAGCCGTTCTCTGTCGAGCAGCTGGTCCTCTGGTATTGGCACCTTCGCGAAAAAACACCATGATAAAAAATCAGCTCGGTAACGCGGCGATGTTTCCGCTGGTCGTGCCTGATCCGACCGTCGAAGAGGTAACCCTCGAGGACGACGACGAATTCGTCATAATAGCGAATCGTCGTCTCTGGGAAGTTCTGAGCGTCCAAGAAGCTGTCCGAGAAGCGAGAGCCGAGGCCAGTCCGGTTTTAGCAGCCAAGAGACTTCAGGATTTGGCACAAGCTTACGGTGCCGAGGATAACATAAGCGTCATTGTGGTCAGGCTGACAGGACCTGGTAGTGGTGACCTTGATCAACTGATGAGAGAACTTCGTCACGCAGTGACCAAAAATCGTGGACAAGGCGAGGGTAGCTGCTCCTGTCCTTGCTGTTTGCCACCAACACCTCACAAACCACCTGCACCTTGCTGCTGTCATGCAAACGATGGTTATTATCTTAACGGGGTCCTGAAAAATATCGTAAATAGGTGAGACATTTTGAAAGAAAAGTCACAAAATGCTAAATCCATCTGTAACTGTCCCACATTCCATTGTCACCGTTCTGATCCACTCCTAATATCCTTTCCCACTAATCTCTAACTCTACTGACTCTACTGACTCTACAGTCCCACGGAACTCTGTTGCACTCGCGCGTGGCATCCCCTCTACTCCTAAACTCTTTCTTTCAGACCCTTTCCTCTATATTCAAATTAGTTGTCCATTCGTCACAATTGGTGTCAGAAGTGGGATCGTTGAATATTATTAAAAGGCATTGGTATGGACGACGAGCGCTTCGAAAATTGAATCAGCAATCATAGGAGCACTAAACAACCGATCAGGTTGAAAATTGGCAGGTAGACAGAGAATTATGGCAAAAAGTGGCTCGTGGTATTTTTTCCTGAAATTTTGAAAACAGGGTTGCAGGCGACGAGCGTTTCGAAAACACCATCCGTACTTTCTCCGGCACTGAGCGTTAAAGTTTTGAGGGTATCTAGAGAATTGTGGCAAAATTGTTGGATAAACAGTACCAAGAGCCACTTTTTGCCATAATTCTCTGTGTACCTGCCAATTTTTTCAACCTGATCGGTTGTTTAGTCCTCGTATGATTGCTGATGAAATTTTCGAAGCGCACGGCCGCCTGTAACACTACCCTGAGTTATTATACTATCATTATACATTACTACTGTCATTATACATTTCCAGACCAGGAAGTAGTCGAAACGGTTCTGGACGTTTTTTTAAAAACGGCCGAAACACAGAAACCTCGAGTCCGCCATACAACGACGATCGTAGTTCGCCAAGCGGTCAGTCGGATCAAACGTCGGACAGTACCTTCAAGGTTCGCCATCCTTCCGGTCGCGCCTGGTCGGGTAGCGCCGCATCCAGAGCCGCCTCGAAGAATCGTCAGAGCGTCATAATGCAGGAAAATGGAGTACGTAAAGTGGGCCCTAATGGGTGTCTTCCTGCTCAGGAAGACGCCGTTTCCGAGCGTTCTGGCCCTTTGAGCGAGGAACAATTTCGCTGTTGGGAATACATGCTCGAACAAAATACGCAACTGTTGTTCGACAAAGAGCTCGACACTCTCGCGCGCGTTCCGCTCCGACGTGGACAATCAAGATCGACGCCACAGTTGGCCGGTAATTTACCATTTTTGTCCAAACGTTTTGGCAGCGCGAGATCGTTCAATCCCGGTTTGCCGAGAACTCCGATGATGCGTTTTGGCAGCGGTCGTAGATTTCTCAACGGCGGACCGAACGCGGCTTATTTCGGTAGCCTGCAAAGATTGATGCCCTATAATTTGGAATACGACTTTGCGGTTATTCAGGAGAGAGGAGGGATGGACTCGCTCGAGCAAGACGCTTCGAGAATGCAACAATACTGGGGAGTCGCCACTACGGAACTTTGAAAAATGAAAAAAGCGACGACCTTCGTGTCGGGCCTATACGAAAGGTCACATGACGGTCAAATGACAAATTCGAAAAGTGTCGGTTATATGACGGTCAAATGACCAAATCGAACACGCGTTCGTTATATGACGGTCAAATTACCAAATTGAAAAGTGTCCGTTATATGACGGTCAAATGACCATATCGAAAAGTGACCGTCGTACAATGGTCAAAAATGATCAAATTCGAAAATTACCGATATTCTTCGGTAACTCGAGATTGAATGAAAATGACAGTAATTTTTGTTCGTCACGTGCTGTACATAAGTGTGAAAATTTATCGAATAATTTTTGTTAATGTTTAATTATTGAAGTTAATGAATTACGGTTATTTGCGTTTATGAACACGCAACGAACCCGTAAGAGTGTTAATGTTACGACTTTTGTTTTATATATTTTATGCGTACCGAGACTGGCAAGAGAAAAAGTAAAAAAAAAAAAATAAACATTGCCGCATATCTTCGTTCAAAGCGTACCTGAAAATTTGGAGTGTACTCTCAGCCAAAGTTATACCACGTTAGTTCGTAATTGTACATAAGCCAAAAAATCTAACAGAAAACTTACAATATATTTCACGAACGCGAGGGAAAACAAAAAACGATTAAATGAAACGAAACGTTGAAATTTTCGTTTTGCGATGCTTCTTGCATTTCTGTAAACAAAAAAACACTATTCAATAAAATCGACGATTTTTTGTAATCTTATCGAACGATCGTAAAAGAATTTATTTCCCTTTATCAGCACGAAATCTAAAGTCTCGTGTATTCTTCGATCATGCGCGAGTGACGAACGCGCGTCGCACGTTTTTCCCGGTGAGAATTTTGCATGTCTGAGACGCGATTACGTTATCTCTTGTATGTAGAATATTATTATTATTATTTACCTTACTTCTCGCAAAGCACAGGTATAAAAGTCACGAGATTGACGAAAGGTCTGAAATTCGAGTGCGATGTAACATTCAGAAATTTTACGACCTTTTTCAAAGTCAGATTTTATTAATTTCATCGTTCGAAGCGAAAAATTTATGAAAATTCTTTAACGTACACAAAACACAAATTTTGTAATACAAAAACAATATGTTTCCCAGATAATTCATGCGCTCAATCGTTCTCAACTTATCGTCCGATAATAACGACCTTTTCTCGAAAGAATCAAATTTGAAAAAAAAATACAAAGTTTTATTCTTTTTTTTTCATCATTTTCTACGAATAACAAACTCGAAGAAACGGGTGGGGATGGGAGAAGGTCGGCTCCGCGCCAAATAAAAAGGAAAAATAAGGAAAAATATAACGAGAGAAGTATTCTCGTTACGATAAACGTTCTCGTATTTTGTCGTTTCGCCCTCGGCGAGCTATCTCTTCGCGTCCCCACCAACTCTCCCGCTCTCGAAGCAAAAGAACGCCACGCTACGATTAGTACACTCTCGCGCGTCCGACCGTCGCCTCGTTGTGCGCAATCCCGGTAAAATTGAAACATCGACGATTTATAATTTTCGTTCACATTGTTTTTTTTTGTATTTATTCAAATAACAAAATTTCTGCAAAAAGAAAAATTATACTCGGTGCCAAAAAAAAGTATTTTTGTTTTACTCTTGATGATATTATTTTTGTATTTAAATTTTGTATTCAGTGAAAAGTGCGACGTTCGCGAAACCGATGATTCGCGATTATTTTTCGTGCCTTAAGAGAAGTTCAATTTTCCGATAAAATTTTTCAAACACCGCGATTACGACACGCGCTTGACACGCTTCGTTGTTTTCGAGAAACATTTTTTCTTTCTTTCTTTCGTCAAGCGACTCCCGCAGGCCTCATGTGACTCGACGAAAGTGTGAGTAAAAAGAATCGATCGTAAGACGCGCCAAATTAACGTTCTCGTTGCATAATCCTTTCGATAAGATCTCTCGTCGATAATTCCCTCGAACGAAACTCGAAACAAACGTGCTCAAACTAGAAAAAAAAAGAAAAACAAAATCGTTTCTTATCGATTCTCGTATCGATCTCGTGCCTCGACCGACTAAAACAAAAACTATGACTTTCTTCTCATCGATTTATCTCCGATAAAATAAATCCTATCATTTTTCGTTCCATAAATCACGCGACTCGTTCTTTTTTCTTTTATCATTCATTCAAATTTCCCTAAAATTGCAAGAAGCGCGCGAAATTCAAACGAAAGAAAAAACAACAGACGCCTTTGTCGAGACGCGTGATAGGAAAATAAATAAAAAAGAAAATAATTGAAAAATTGGCTCGTTAAAAATATGAAATCTTGGTCGACGATAACAATAATAATAACAATGAGGCGCACGCGCGTATCATTCGTTTGCCGTTAGCGTATGGCATTGCGAGCAAAGCGCGGCGTTCCAATGGCTCGCCCATCCGGTCAAGGCCGTTCGACGTTTACATCACGCGGAAGTGCAATATCAATGTTTTATTCGCGCCTCGTGGTAGCCAAACACACACACACAAACTGAGAACGCGCTCGGGCTCTCAAGACCGTCGATAAACTATCGTTAATAAATAATCGGGCGAATCCACCGAATCTCCGTAAATAAAAGCGCGACCCGACGATAAAAAAAACACCACCGCAAATTTCTGTAACGCTTCGTATCCAAATATGAGTTTTCTCGAGGACGAGGCCGTTTTTCCGTAGTAAGAACGCGAGTAAACACCGCGATTCAAGGATTTTTCGATAACGATCGCCGACGACATTTTTCTCGCGCGTTAGTTTTGCCAACTAACGTCGTATCGCCGATCTTCTTTTTTCCATTCGTAGAAACGATCGATCAATCGATGCGCATTACGATTCGTAACAAAACCTCTTCTATACACAATATGATAACAGACGGAGCAATGGAGACTTATAATTAGAGGTGGGGGGAGGCGGGAGGTGTGAATCGAGCTGACGCGAATAAAATAATTCTCTGCGCAACACTTTCGCTCGGAAACAATTTTTGTGAATATTTTCAAAGAATTAAACGATATTGTTTCCTATAAAGAATAATAATAATTATTATTAATAATAATTATGATTATATTATTAATGGTTTCTTATTATTATCGCCAGGAATCGATTTTGCTTAGTTTCATTTATTGTCAACTGTTAATAAATTATTATCATTATTATTATTTTTATATTATCGGCGAGTATTCAGGGACATTGAAAAATGGTAACGGCCTTTAATGAAGAAATATCGGGTCGATCAATATTCTTTGAGCGTCACAAAATGTATGAAAAAAACAAAAAACAAAAAAATACCCAACGTGTTTTTCATCATCGCGTTAGTCATCGTACGTATGTTTTCAATTACCAGTTATGGGTGGGTATAGGAGGGTTATTATAGCAGTGTTATTGGACACAACGTGCTACTTGGCACGCAACACTTTGCGCGAGGCAAACAGCTGATTGTGAACGAATTATATAGACGTTGAACCTCGTCCAACGCGCTTGACATTTTTCGTCGGCCTTCTCCTGGCCTCGGCGTCCGATGACTTTCTTCGCGCTATTTCGGCGAGATTTTCAATTTTCTTTATTCGTAAATCGAAAAACGCAACGACGATTAAAAGTAAAACATGCGAAATTAAAAATCACCGAAATAAAATATTTGATCGATTTGTTTTTATTTCTGGCACACGTGGGACAATTTATTTTTGAATATTTGGGCAATTTCTTCTCCTTCACCGTTTCTCTTTTATTTTAATTCTTACTTTTTAAATATTTTTTATTTCTTTTTAAAAAATGTAAAAATATTTTCGTAACTTCCATTCTGAATTTAGCGCAATGGAAATTTGAAATAAAATAATAATGATAATTTAGGAAAAATGTATGGTTAGGAATGAATTTTAGTTTCGCGGGATTGAACATTATTTTTGGAAATCTTATCAGATATTCAAAAGATTATCGAGAGTCTAACGACCGAGTACGTCGTTCGTTGAACCGAGAATTCATAAGGGACTTCCGATCCCACGCAACGATACGGTGACGTTATCAACTGTAGCCTTGGCGAGGATAGTCGAAGTAGTTAAATTAATTCGACATTGAAACTTCACCAGGACGTGCGAATATTTGATATACGAATCGAGGGTTTTGAGATTGAAGAGAGAATAGGATGCAAGTGGTCGAAAGGAAGTCGACGAGAGACAATAATTCGCATGATAATTCGTTTTTTATTTTCATTAAAATCAATTCGCGCGATAAATCAATTTAAATTCCAAAAAGAAAATTACTATTATACAAAATTGAACGATTTCACAATTATATCGGTCGATGACCTAATTTACAAGCGAAAATTCAAAATTTATTTGAAAAAGAAACATACAGCACGATAAATTAAAAAAAAAATTTTAACACATTTTCCACATGTTATATAAAACCTAAATATTTTGTACGAGCAACTGACGAAAGCATATTATTGTAATCGTGGCAATACAAATATTTTGAGAAATATGCAAAAACGATATCACACCGTTTCATCACCTGGATTGACTTTCGACGCGCGTTGAATAAATTACGTCGAGAAACGACATTGTCCCACATTCATGACTCACTACCATTCCCACATTTTTCCCGCTAAAAGTCATTGTGAACTGTTAGAAATAATTTTTTTTGCAATCGTGTGAACAGGAAAAAGAATGAAAAAAAACCATCGAACGCTCGATTGTACACAATCGAGCGAGCCTCGTGCGTGTCGAAGTGAAAAAATGGTTCAAAGTCCATGTCTGAGCTGTGCGTTAAACCATGACGTGGGTTTGACGAGCTAATGAACTCGGTAAAAATAAAAAACAAATGTAAATAAAAATAAAAAAAATGAATAGAAAATAAATAATTTCGAGAGCAAGATCGTAATTGAACCAAATCTGTAAAGAGCCAAACGAAATATATGCGGGTCACCGATATTCGATAAAACATCTGGGCTCATTGTCAGATAGCACGAGAGAGAACACGTGCTGACAAAACTGTCGTAATCGTCTCGCGCTCGTTCGAGAGTCTACGAATTTCCTTTCACCGATTGATAAACAAAAAAAAAGACATTCTCGCAATCGTAGTAAAACTATAAAATGTTGAAATAATTGTTGCTATTTTTTTTTACGTTGGTATTTTTTTATTTGTCGAGAAAGAAAGATTGCAAATCTTTTGAAACGATTAACGGTCGATCGGAGCGATTATTTTATTTATTTTTTTATTTAAAACAATCGATGAATATTATTTTTGTCAAGCAATATTGTTAAACAATATTTTATATTAAAATCGTGTTGTAAATAATGAGAGCGAAATGTCTAAAATATTATGAGATTCTGTCCGAGTTTTATTTATTTTTTTTTTGTCACGATTCTACTGTATTCCCCAACCTCACGATCTTCGTGCTAAGATCATTTTCGTGGAATTTACTGGGGCGATTAATTGTCACAAATCAAACACGACGCACGTGCTCGAAGGCTGATTGGCGTAAATACGTGTGTTCTAGGTGCGTTTGATTTACACAAGCGTAAACTCCCACTTTTCTCCTCGACTTTACGTACTCTCGTCAATTTTATTCGAAAACGTATTTTACGACGTAAACGGTAATTTTTCATGAAAATAAATAACTTTGAGAAATTCTGAAAAAAAGCAAATTCTTAAAATTTTCTAAAAAAAAAATCCTTTCACCATAAAATCGATAAATATGTTCAAAAATATTAAACACATTAAATGAAAAAATTGAGCAAAAAAGATAAATCCACGAATGGATTTTTGTATGGAGAATTTCTGCGAGTAAAAAGAATCGTCGACCATAGTCAGTCGTGAAAACGAGAAAACATGAGAAACTTTCGTCGTCCCTCGTATAAATTCGAGCCACACATTGCTTTATCATTCAATATCCGGTTCTCCATTCCCCACTGTTGTTTTCAATTCAAACCCTCCTTTAACTCTCGCGAAGGGTTGCGTTCCGTTTCACGCGTCAGCGCCATCGACGCGCATGCGCAGTAGGCAACACTAACGGTGTAAAAAAATGGCTGTCTAAAATAAATATCCGTGATGAAAAATGTCGACAATACTGCGTAAATATTACGAGTTTGAATCGAGAAATTAAGAATGGTTCGTTTCCGCAAGTTCCATCTGTTCGAAAAATTCCTAACTTCCGGTGTGAACTACTCTCCTGGTATTCGCAGCTACGTTGCCACTTCTGACTCAACGGTGTCGGGCATTCGCTCGTTCCGACGGAATCGAGCCGAGGACCACGAGCAAGCGACAGAAAGCAGCAGTTCACACCAGCATCGCGTACACTTCGGCTCGTTCGTGTGTGTTTCCTTACCGAAAATTGCTATTTCGAATATGTCATTGATTCGAATTGTGTCAAATTCAATGAAGGGTCTCGATCCTGTGCAACACGCCCTGATCAAATAACGTGAAATAATAAAGAATAAGAAAAAAGAAAAATTAAATAAACAACCAGCGTCGTAATTTAGAAAACGGTTCTTGTGAAATCGTCAATTAAATCGACACGTAAAAGGAAGCTGTAGAATTTCTTTTGCATACGAAAACCGCAGTGAGTTTTATCAGCACGGATCCTGACGCGTATTTCATTTGACTTTATTTTTACTGCGAACGCTCGTTTTGCTAGCTCGACGCGAGAGCTAGGCCAAGCGTCGTACGCTCTTAACTAATCCCTAGAAACGTTAAGACAATTTCTTTAATTTCGCAAGGCACGAAACAGCACGCCTTCTTGCGGTTACCTGGTCTTTTGTCCAGAAACAATTTTGTACGTCGATACGGTTATGATTTTTATTACACTGGCAATTTTTGTCCTGTTAAACGCCGTGAGGGCGGTCAGTGATATGTCTCATGAGATCATAATTTCATTGTCCATGAGGAAAAAAGTCGAATGGACTGTTTTTTTATCCGAAGGAATAATTAGAGTTATACTTTGTACCATGGTGATTTTTCTCTACGTAACGTTTTTTGTTTACTTTTACAAACGTACAATCCAACGTGGACGATAAAACAAAATTATTGTTATGATTCATAAATTTGCTAGTTATTCTCTATTGTCTGAATTTTTTCACTGAATTGGAATACGCAAGATTTATTTTTTTAATTAAAACACAGATAAAAATTATTGGTGGATGTAAATGAATTATTTTCTGAATTTTTGTAAGAAACTATCCCTCGGAATACTTGGGTGCGCGATACTGAATGAGCATGTTATTGCAGAATATTGGCAGATGTTGAAAATTCCATTGATGAAAAGAAAAGAAATTGAAAAAAGTTGACAAACATCAAGAAACAAGATATAAGTAGTAAAATGCAGGCGATGTGGTTTCTAGAGACTGAAGCCGAGCAGCATTTAACAGCATTGGACGAGCCACGCAAGGAAAGCACAACCGGTGTGGCGAGTGAAAAATCCTACACAATGAAGGGTACCAAGAGAGATTGGTTGTTTAGAGTCCAGGTAAGACATAAATGTAGATAAAGTTTTGATAATTTTGTTATATCGTTAGAAAAATTCTATGAAATTTCATCGCTCAAATTTCCAGTATTACGCGAACACTCTTCCCCGATAAAACTTTGCATTTCGTGTCTATATCGTTTTATAAATAAATATTTTGATTATTCGTTCTCATAAATGCATTCAAATTTGTATTTGCCTCTCGCTGAATAGTTTTTTCGTTGATTAAAGGTCCCAGGCCTGGAAAAGAACGAGTTTGCCTATGTAGTTGGCAATCTGCCGGAACTAGGTGCTTGGAATCATAATCAGGCGATTCAGCTACCTCTGGAGGTTGGAAATCCCACATCGCTATTATTCGATAGAAATAATTCCGGAGACTTGCTGTTCAATGACGACTTACAAGAGAGCGCGTCCGACAGACTACTCGAAGATGAGAAAGAGTAAGTTGATTTTACATTCCTCCGACGCTATAATTTTTCGTATCATCGATATGCTTCGAATTTGTTTTTATTATCCGAAAATCAAACTGACATCGTGTGAGAAAATACTCATCGACCTTACACAAATTTGATAATAGAATAGCCTCGAACTACCGCCTAAAAATTCCCGATTTCTTATTTCAAAGAATACACGCAATTGGATCAAGACCATGAAACCCGATTTTTAAAAAACCCAAGTAATTTCCTTTCCTTTTCCAAATTAGAGATCCCGAAACCCATTACATGCTCAAGTGTAAACATTTCAGAGGAGGACGAATTTTCTCTCGTACAATATCCTTGCCAACCGACGTCGACGTCGTATTTCGATATTTCATTGCCGTTGTGTGCGAATCCAACGGTACAAAGAATTCTGCCAAAACTCTTATAATACGCAAATGGGAGACTCATATGACACCTCGACTTATAAGAAGAAACAGTAAGTAATCTGGATAAAACGATATAAGAATATATTTACAAAATAATTCCAAACGCTCTTCTGACCATCACGAATATTTCAGCACCGAGCAATTTTGCTGAATCGATTCCCGATCCCGATAAATTCGGGTATCACAGCGGATATTGTAAGATCGAGAGAGGCTGGCTGACGGACGAGACTGTGATTCAATTTAAGCTTTTCAACAATCCTATCAAGATATGGAAAAATCGATTACAGAATCGGAGTCTTTTCATAAAAGTCAGTACAATTATTTCAAATTATCTGTCGATCGCCGCTTCTCGTTTAATTCAGAGAACGAAATCAACAAAATTCAATTAATTATAGATGACTCCGGTAAATCTAGTCAGGCATAACTCTTTGGAAATGCCACAATTTGGCGGTGATTGCGTTGACGATAGTTTATCGATGGACACTCAGGATATCGTCGATCAACCTGCTTTTAGTATTACGGAAATTGCTGTGAGTAACAGTTTGAAGTATGAGAAGAAGTTAAAAGTCATGATAAATCGAAAATAACGAATATCATCGATAGGTAATGAACGACGAAGAGGCTGGTTTCAAGTATCAAGAGCAATTCGGTCGAGCCTATCAAGAGGACGAGGTCCTGGTCTTTAACGTTGCCGTGCGATACCCGGAAACGATCGTGAGTATGAAATTGAACGAACGATAGAAAAAGAAGGAAAACGAACCCGCCCCCCTTCAGGGCATTTCAAACATTTTGCTACGAGAAACCGTAAATGGCGCTAGGTTGATATTTATTGCTTACTACGCTCTTCATCTCAGAA
This sequence comes from Netelia virgata, assembly GCA_951802705.1. Taxonomy (NCBI): domain Eukaryota; kingdom Metazoa; phylum Arthropoda; class Insecta; order Hymenoptera; family Ichneumonidae; genus Netelia; species Netelia virgata. The sequence goes on along the minus strand of OX637864.1, from coordinate 7,539,889 downwards.
AACTTGAGGATAATAACTGATGCGCAAATAACCTATGGCCATTGGCGGTGAAAAATTAAAATTAAAACAAATTTTAAAAACTATATAAATGATATTCAAAATTCACAGTGGTTCTAGCCGAACGAATTCGTATTAAATTAGGATTAAATCCCGAGGTAAACAGGGTCGAAAAGAGGAATTCAAAATTTCGTTAGAATAATGTTGAATGTTGATGACCGCGGTGCTTGAACGAGCAATAAATACCAAGCTAGCGTTTCTCGCACGATAAGAAGAGTGACAATTTGATGATGTAGAGAGAATTAAGCATTGACCATACTATGTGAGTTTTCAGTAGACGACGAGTAAGCCGGCCCACGTCACGTATACGAACCAAAACAAAAAACATGCAATTTAATTTTTATGTATGAGAACTAAAAAATTGGTAAAAGATAATTAAACTTGTCCAGCAGCCAAATGACCCGCAGCGGAGAAAACCCAGCGTGATACGAGGCTCGATGACGACGGAAACGTCGACACTTGGGATAACGAAGATTCCAGCCGTGTTTGCGAGAGACACTTGTACAAAGCAAAGCAGGGATGTACACTGGCGCGTGCAAAACGATGATGCTAAAAGTTTTGCAATCTGAGCCTTGACTAAGACGATGCTTTTAAAAAAAAGCACTCGCAACTACCCACTTTACATCTGTGTCACATGTGACAACCGCACAGAGATCTGATGGTTTTGATTGTCGTTGAAAAACAAAAAAAAAGAAAGAAAGAAAGAACAAAAATTCCCCCAAACCCGTCCCGTGAGGCTGACTCTCGATAAATCTTGTTTGTTAAATTTCGAAATTGTACATTAGCAAATCGTCGAATCCGTTGAAAAGAAATTAGTCTTGAAAGAGCTGATTTTAATCGTTAGTTGCGATTTATTCGAGTCCTGGCTTTCCCGTAAATGAGTCCATGAAAAAAAAAACAAAAAAAAACGTTTGAACAAAAATCAAGAAACACGAGAGAAAAAAATTGCGATATCAACACTGTCACGTCTCTTGTACGTCTCTGTGTGCGTCGAAAATGGTGAGATTCCCATCACTCCTAAAATATCCTTTTATAGAGTGTATTGCAAAAAAGAAAAAGAACGATAATTACTTTTCTAGCTACGAGCAACTGTAACCGGTACGTGGCACCGTCCGCGTGTGGCCAATGTCCCAGAATAAGCCGTCTCGGTCTTCCCTTCGAATCACGAAAACCCCCAATGTGGCAATTCTCTTGTCGGAATTTCGTTTGTTTCGTTCGTTCATTCGTTTCCTCTATTCTCTTTTTATTTTTATTTCCATGATTAATTCAATGATTGGCAGGTGCTGCGGGGCGTCGCGTCACCCAGCAGTGAACACACCATTTCACACAGATTAATCGGTCTGGGTTTCATTGCTCGAATTTTCATACAGAATTCTCGTGCAGCACAAAGCAAATAATCCTGATTCGCTGTTTCACGTTATACTCATTTTTCCGACAAACAGGGATCGAAATAATTTGAGAACAAAATGAAAGAAATAAGAAAACAAATTTATTAGCGCTCGGTCACAACATTCTATTCTAATAGTTTTTAATTCTTACTCTAACTGTCCTCGAGACAAGAAATGAACACGGATTATCAGTTGTTTGCCTCGGAAAAAAACGTCCGACAAATATATTTAATGAAATAATTACGATATCGAACATTGTCTAAGTAATGCGAATAATTAACAATACGTGTTTATTTCTGTATGGCTTACATTAAGGACCAAGCAAACCCGAATAGTGGATGAGCTGAGAATGCACTGTTCCAAATATTGTCAGTGTCGTAATATTAATTATTTATTTTTTCCCCCCGAAGTACTTAGAAGATTTTGCTTTCAGGCGTATCTCGTCGACTACTACGTGTACAGCTCGAGGAGTTTTCCCGGTGATTCACCCCCCAGTCACATCGGCTTCAGCTACATCTTGCCAAGTACATTGCAAGCCAGTGTTGGACTACTCACGGTGCCCATTACTAGCACCAAGCATAGACCCATCGGTGAGTAAATTTTATCCGACGAATTGCGATTAAACTTTATATTATATATTTTTACTTCTTGAATTTCTTGATATAAATTCGTTCAATTTTTCAGGTCAACTGACCGTGGAGTACGTCACGATAAAATCTATCCCGGACTACCCCTGGGACATGAGCATTTCATATGCCAAACATTGGGAACAGAGGTGGTCGGGCTTGGACGTTGGTCATCGTGGTCTGGGCACTTCCTTCAAATGCGAAATGAAAAAGTAAGCTACTTTCCATTTAAAACAACTACTCGGTAATATTTTTTAGTTTTTATCCAAGTTTTAAAAGATAATTTAAAAAATTGGAATGCAATTCGTAGAAGATATTAATAGCAAGATTCTTGTTATTTTTAGTTGCGCCAATGTTCGAGAAAACACGATAGCTTCGTTAAAGACAGCCTCGCATCATGGCGCTGACATGGTCGAATTCGACGTACAACTCTCCAAGGACATGATACCAGTTATCTATCACGACTTTCATGTATCAATTTCCCTGAAGAGAAAGAAGCAGATAGACGCTATGGATATGCTCGAGATACCGGTCAAGGATCTCACACTGGAACAATTACATTTGCTCAAAGTGAGTATACGTTTAACGAATTATACGAATTCTTTGATTTTATAGAATTGTGAAAACCGGAAGTACTATATATTTTTAATTGTTTTATTATCGTTAAAACTTATCCGTCGTAGTATTTATCGCATCGATGACCGAGAAAGAATTTTTGTATTAACTGGTAAATCGAATTTCGGATGAATATTATTATTTTTTTTTTATAACACAGCTGCAACCTTTTATCACCGTGCATATTTTTTCTAATATTTTTTACTCCGCCAATTCTCTAACCACATTGGCCAGATCCAAGTGAATCGGATGAAAATTTAGGTCGGGGAGAATATACCATTCTTTTTCACGCTCTTTCTTTCATAACGAGAAACGAAATTCTTTCCTTTTTCTGTTTAAATTTAACAGGATTTTTGTTACCCTGTGGACTCGAGGGGTAAAGTGCTTCATTACTTTGATAAAGATGAGCAGATGGGTAAAAAATCGGTGAGCTTTCGTATCGCTTGTGCAGACTAACGTGCCTAAATCGTTTTCTTTAAAAATTGAATTCTTTTCGAGTATTTGCCGAAGAAATTTGTTTGCATGCGTATCTTCGATTGTTTCTCGAAAGGACAAATGCACTTCTTGCGAGAAAGAAAAAAAGAAAAGAAAGCAGAACGAACGAGACGTCGTATCGCGCTATGCTTCGCTTTGTCTACGAGCAAAAAATCCGACCAACGATCATTTCTTCGATCGCACCTTCGCCATGTATAATATCTTCTAAAAATTCATCGAATAGCAAAAATCATCGATCGATCATTGAGAATAAAATGAAGACTTTACTTCGATATTGAAAAACATCATACACTCGACATGTCACGCCCATCACGGCATGCACGACGTATAAAGGGCATGTTACGAGCAACGATAACAAAAAAATAAATGTAATCTATGATTCTCTTATCACATCATTTTTTGCTTCAGCGAATATTATTTAATTTTGAGAAGAAGAAAAAAGAAAGACTGCCGTACCCAGTCGACCACAGATCCGCGATTCTCGCAGCGGTGAAATATTTATCCCGACGAGTGAATTGACGCAAAGTTCAATGTACTTTTTCAGGTTTATCATTTAGCCGAGGCGCGTGAAAAAAATCCAAGATTCTTCGACGAGGATCTGGAGGATCATCAACCCTTCCCGACGCTTCAGGCTGTACTACAGGAGTTAGAACCTCACGTTGGATGTAACGTTGAGATCAAATGGAATATGCAATTGAAGGTAAGAAAACTGATAAGTTCAATTTTTCATATTTCGTGAAATTGTCTTACGATTAAACAAAATTCATCGATCGATTTGATTTTTTAAAAATACTAAATTTACGTTGTTTTTTAAACAGGACGGAACCTTCGAACTCAATCATCCTTTCGATCTCAACACGTATTTAGATATTATACTGAAAGTGGTCCTGGAATACGGGGCCGAAAGAAAAGTCGTATTTTCATCGTTCAACCCGGACATATGTATAATGATACGTCTGAAGCAAAACAAATATCCAGTGGTATTTCTAACTCAAGGAGTCACGGCTAAATATCCTACTTATCACGATCCTCGATGTCAGACGATACCAATGGCCATGAGACACGCGATCGCCGCTGATATATTAGGAATAAACGTTCATACAGAGGATATTCTCCGAGATCCTTCCCAGGTGAAAATCGTCAAAGACGCGGGTCTAATTATATTTTGCTGGGGCGACGATAACAATGATAAAGCAACGATACAACACCTCAAAGAGTTGGGTCTTCACGCTGTGATTTACGACAAGTAAGTCTCTCCTTTTGTTTTCATTTTCATCAAATATTAAATTCCTTGTCTAATACAACGATTTGTAATTTCAAATTTTAGAATCGACGAGTATAACGCGAAGGAAGTTAAGGAAAGTATATTTTTGGTGGATGCTAGAGAAAATCAAAAGGCGCTTATCGCCTTGGCTCATTGTAATCAAACCTGTGGTCCACCCCAACCAATGACGATACCCGCGGAAGAGGTACAAATTTTTGTTCAACTATATTTCTTTCAATCGTTTCACAATCGCTTCAACAAGAAATTCTTCGTTCGAAATTTCAGTTACCAACACAGAATTACTACTTGTCCATGGGACAATCACGAAATCTCGGTCAACCTAAAACAACTACCTCAACCGCGACCTCTTTGGACTCGCTCGTTAAAAACAGCGTCGGTGATGATAGCCTATTTTCGATGCCGATGGAAAGATTGATGAATCATTGTCAGGCTCAGCGGGATACGGAAATAGGTGATCTGGCGAAGGATTTTAGCGTCTGCGCCAATAGCTTCGGTCATGCTACCTTAACCGAAGGTCCAGCGCAAACGTACGTTAGTCAATCAACAACGTTTCCTGAATTAAGTCACGACGACGAATCAGCTATAGATTGCCTATGATGCTTTCCATGCTGTGATATCTTTTCATCATGTTTTGAACCATGTTCTGAGATAGGCGATGATTAGTTGATTTCCTACTCAAATATATATATATATATATATATGTATATTTGAATAACACACGCAGTTCAAAGTCAGGATTACCCGTAAAGTTAGCCAGATTCGTTTTATTCTTCAAGCGATTTCTTGTGACGAATGTGAAAGAGGTAAACAAATTTTTTTAACATAGATTTTAATTTCCTTCTGCGTTCTCTATAATGGTTAGCCACAGATATTTGGGCAGAAGGTACCGGCTCTTTTCGAAATATCACAGCATTATAAGCTAAATTGCGTCGTACCCAAAAGTCTTTTTTGTTGCCGGATACAATTTTTGTTTTTAGTACAAAATAACACCTTACGTCATATTTAATACCCTTATTTAAAACACGGAGGATTAATGGTAATTTTTGTATTCCGTGATACAATTTTAGTTTACATTAAACGAGAAATGAGAAAAACAATGGAAGGAATATTTAGGAACTTTTCAATCGATATTGACGAAAAAAACAAAAAAGGAACAAAACAGAAGCGTATATACTATATTTTTTTAACGTGCTCCATATCGTAACAGTGTAAGCTCGAAAGAGCGTCGACAGTGCTGAACCATATTTGCCGATCGTCAGGCTCTCCCAATAATCATGATATCGTTTCGCTATATTATTTTTTATTTTTCTTGTTCCGAATGAAGGATGCGGATTACTCGAAATAACGATGTAAGAATCCAGCAATGATTTAAGAAAATTTGTACGTAGATGCGCTAAGTGAGAATTTTACGTTACGTTTCTCCTATTTTGCGATCTAACGATCGATGAAAAAATGAACGATTGTACTAGACGCGACGGATATGCGTGAGAGTCCGAGGATTGATTGAAACTTTATAAATAATCGTACGATAATTGTATTTATACACAGACTCGCGTCGAAGGGAAATGCTACAGGATGTGCTTGGAATGTTTAATTAGATCGTAGCATTCAATAACTTTAGAGATATTTTCTAATGAAATTTCGGTGTGCGCATACTTGCGATGCGAATAAGTGTCGGATGCTATATAATTCTCCGATTCCGGAGATACCTAAATATACCTGTATTTACGATTTTTAAATGCGTCTTTCATGTTTTACCGTCTATCCGTAACGATTGTTCGTGCGCCGTTCGAAAGATGAGAAAACAAGGCTATGCAATGTATATTGACATTGGATCATGCAACAGTACGAAAAGGAAACGGAAAATAGAATGTTAAGTGGAACTCACGCAATGTCGATGTTCCAATAATATGCAGAATCTCTAGGAACGTCTTGACCATCAAATTTGACACAGAATTTAAAGTTTAACACGATTTTGGAAGCTTTACGAAAAAATACTGTTACAAAATGGCGGTATCTTGCCGCTTTAGCACTAACAAATGACAGGCGTTGCGAGAAAGGCGCGGGATTACCCTGCTTTTAGTGCTAACAAACGAAAAGCGTTATTTAAAAATGGCGTCTTCGCGCGTCTGTCTGGCGCCAGTTGACACTTTCCGCATAATATATTGAATTTCCTAACTGCGCTCACAAGCATAGTTACTATTGGCTTCGATTTTTCAGGATCTTGAAGAAATATATTATATACTATTCCTCCCCTTCAATTAAATACGTGGTGTCTCAAAGATCCGCAACTTTCATCGCTGTGGCGTTTAATACCAAATGCAAAGTGGCTATTGGATGCTATTAAATTACGAACGAAGCTTATCAACGAAATACCGAGATAATAAAAAGGAGCAGAAGTGAACTTACTTCACTAGGACGTCGAACCTTCGCGAAGAAGAAATCTTGTAGTAGATGCAAAATCTACCAGTGATTATGTTGTTTCATTGGAAAAACTTGCGGAGGAGCATGTTCAAACTTCAGCGGTTCTATTTGTCAGTTCTAGCGAAATGTGTCTTATCAACATCCAAAGTCATCCCCTCCACATTCAACGGTTATTTAAGATCGGTCTGGATGCGTTCAGTACTCCTGCCAATCTTTTCACTGCAGTTTATCGTTGTTTAGAACTAGACTGGTCGGTCGGTTTACCGGTCTCTACTCGAGTGACTTGCGAAGCTCTTTATTTCAACCCGACTGCTTCGGGTACGCTCGTACAACCGTCGCCGGTTTCCGGCGAGAAAGTCCAACCAGAGTTCGTTTCGATGCTACACAAGCATGTGAACCCTTTGATTCGGGCATTCGAATGGAACTCTTTCTAATTTCAGCCACGAATCAATTTTATTGGTTGACGATGTAAATAGACAATTTAAAAAGCTGCATGGATATACTTACAGTCCACGGGAGTTCCCACGTGATTCTAGCATCAATTTTGAGGTTAATTGTTCGGCATGAAAACCATTAAATTGTCAATAATAAACGAATAATCAAATACCCAGCATTTTTCGTCAATAGCACGAAACTAATATTATTTTTTTACGGAGTATTTATACCACGTTGAAACATGAAAACTAAAAAAAAACATGGTAAGCAAAAGAAGCCGGTTCAAAAAACACGAAAGGAAATTCGCAAGGATAAACGTAAACAAAAGAAGGTCAGCAGAGCATTGTATAACGATCAGAAGAAGAAAGTTCCTGGAAAATTTGTCTTGAACCCTGAACGAGGTAATACAGCAGTGAAGGCTGTTGAGAAAGCTACCCCCAAAGACCCAAAGGATGAATTGCGAAAGAAGTTGGATAGAGAAAAAAAGAAAGAGGTAAAATTGGCGAAAGAAATGGAAAGAAGAAGAAAGAGTCAATTGAAAGAGGCAAACGCTGAAGAGGACAAAGTAATCAAACAGTTGGAGAAACAATTGAAATTGAACAAGAGAAAAAGCAAATCTACGCCCAAATCATTTGCGGCAGATGGCCTGGACTGTATCCTTTAATAATGTATAAGCATTAAATTTCAATAAACATACACATGATTTTACCGTTTAAACAAATAACATCGAAAAAAACAAATTTATCAGATTTTCTTTAATTTCGAAACAGATCTTCTTGATTTTTGTAACAACGACAATAGAAAACTCGCCGTAGAAACGGAAAAGCAATTGTTAGGAGGAGATGTTGATTCGGATTTCGACGAAGATTTTGCTATGGTCACTGGATCGAAAACGAAAGAATCTCCTGATTCCAACGAAGACTCCGGCGATGTCCTATCGGACGACGAGGAATCAACGAATCATGGTTCAGATAGCGACGAAGATCTTGATACCCCAAAATCGAAGAAACTTAAGAAATCTCATGAAAATGAAGTATCCAATCAAAAAAAGAAAGCTTTGAAAACTGCTGATAAGCTCAGTGACGGATCGAGCGAAGAGAGCGATATAGATGACGATGATTCGATCGATGCGAATAGCCAAGATGATGAGGATGACTCTGATATTCCCGAAGACGAGCCAATTGATTCCGAGACTGCCGAAATTAGTGGATCCGAGGATTATCCCGACTCTCAGGAAGAAAAAAAACAGTCTATAAATCCAGACGGCACCTGGGAAGATATTTATGGTCGAAAACGCGATAAAGATGGAAACGTCGTGACCGGGGATGGAAATAAATACATTCCACCCGGAGCTCGTCTTAAACAATTGGAAAATGATTCTGCTTCTAACGAAAAATTATCTCGTTTGAGAAAACAGCTCAAGGGTTATTTAAATAGACTGGCTGAACACAACATGCACACTATCGTGTCACAGGTATGTACGAATGAAATTTATGAAATACAAAGACCGTTATTAGCGATTTCATAATATTTAGGTTCTTTTTATTCATTTTTAATTGCACATTATGTACTGAAAAGTCCATTCATCCTGCTATAAATAACTCAATATTATTGATAAAAAAATATGAAAATGTGAGAGAAAGTTATTTATACCTAACTTTTGCTATTTTGTTTTTTTTAAAGATCGAGGATCTTTACATGTCGAACAGTCGAAACGACATGAACGAAATGATATCAAAACTCATGATGGAATCGATCGTGGCTCCGGTCTCAACGCCGGACCGGCTGGTAGCGGAACACATGATGCTTATCGCGATATTGCATGCGAACGTCGGTACCGAAGTTGGTGCGCACTTTTTGTTGTCACTCGTCCGAAGACTCGATGAAATGATGAAAATCCCCCAGGACGTTGAGAACAAAGAGCTGGATAATATTGTACTGATGATCTCGCATTTATATAATTTTAAGGTAAACGAAATTTATGAAAATTCGTTATCGACTTCGAGGATCTTTTTCTCATGAAACAAAAATTCTAAAAAATATCTTTTTTATTAAGGTTTATGGTTCCCAACTTCTCTATCAAATTCTTGGCAATTTGTCGGAAAAATTTACAGAGAAAGAGATCGAACTCATTCTTCTTGTGCTGAAAACCGTCGGTTTTCTATTGCGAAAAGATGATCCTGTGGCGTTGAAGGAGCTTATTCTCAAATTACAGCAAAAAGCTTCGGATTCCAAATCGGAAAAGTTCGTAGACACTTTAAAATCGACCATAGTTCTTTTTAAAGATCGTGCGCACGTTTAATTTTTCTTCTTTGCAGTACGAGAATAAAATTCATGCTGGACGTATTGTTGGCAATAAAAAATAACAATATGAGCAAAATACCGCAATACGATCCCTCGCACGTCGAACATTTAAAGAAAATAATGAAAACTTTTCTGCGAAAGGGAAATGCTGTTACGCAATTCAATATATCCCTGGAGGATTTGTTGCAAGGTAAGAAATGCAAATTTTCGTATTTTATATTTTGCAACTTTTATAACCTTTTATAACCAATGCTTTTTCAACAGTTAACGAAAGAGGAAAGTGGTGGGTGGTCGGATCAGCTTGGACCGGCAACAACGATCTTACAAAACCGCAAAAAACTACCGATGAATCTGGAAAACCTTTATTCAGCCAGAAAATTCTAGATCTTGCTCGAAAACAGCGAATGAACACTGACACGCGGCGAAATATCTTTTGCATCCTCATGACGGCGGAAGATTACATGGATGCTTTTGAAAAATTGCATCACTTAGGTCTAAAAGACCAGCAAGCTCGAGAAGTGCTTTACGTAATTATGGATTGTTGTCTCCAGGAGAAAAAGTTCAATCCTTATTACGCAGTTTTGGCGCAAAAGTTCTGCGACTATGACAGGAAAAATCAGGCAAGTGAAAATTAATCTCTCGTTGATAAAACGAATGAAGAATTATCGAAATTGTCCGATTAATAAAAATCTTCGTTTAACTTTCAGATGACATTGCAGTATTCACTTTGGGATAAATTCAAAACACTTGCCACCTACAGCGAGAAACAATTGACGAATCTTGCCAAATTTTTGACCCATTTGTTTATCGAAAAAGGACTTCCATTGTCTGTATTGAAGGTAAATTGTCATGCGGCACTTTCGAACGAGAAATTTAACAGCAAATAACTAAACAAGCTGGAAATATTCATTTACAGGTCGTTGAATTCGGTCAATTGGACAAACCAACAATGAGACTCCTGAGACAAACAATTCTGGGGATATTGCTTCACGATAGTACGGAAGCCAGCGTCCAGGTGTTCGAGAGGATATCAGTTTCGCCACAATTGAAAGCCTTTCGCGAGGGACTGCGATTGTTCATCAATCACTTTCTCATCAAGAACGCCGCGTCTCGAACGATATCGAAAAAAGAAATTGCAAAATTGAAAACGCGCGGTGAATTGGTAGATCAAATTTTGTTAACTCGAGCGGGAAAAATAGTTTTTTAAATAAGACGACGAAATATTCATCCACGAATGTTCGTGCTTCCCTGTCACAAGGGGTAAGTTTTTCCTTGTAAATATTTCACTTTTACCTCTGCGCGTTTCATCGACGATTGATTTTGTAAAAATGAATTTTTTATTGATAATTTGCACAATTAAGTGCGAACTGTATGCTTATGTGAATACATATTGATTTCTTACGATTAGTAAGTATTACAAAAATGAGAATAAACGTCTCTTGCACATTTACTTTTTATGAAAATTGGACGTGATTTTACAAATATTAATAGAATGATCGCAGAAGCAAAAAAAAATACGAGTAGATGGAATATTCAATAATATGAGAGTGATGAATTCGGTTTTTCCTTTCACAGAGTAATTTGATTAATCTAAAATATCGCAGACAATGTTTATTCTCCGTCTGAGTGGTAAAAATCAATCCTAAAATACTTGGAATATTTAAAACATTTTGTTCTTTTTTTCATATTTCGCGTCACGATATTATGCATTGCCGTAAATTGCGGTGCAGGCACTGTAAGCACTTTCCCATTCCGGGTCCAGAGGTTTGTTGCATCCGTAACCACCAAATCGGTGAATGCGAACGTAATCGTCACAGTTTATAACGCCGTCGCCGGTGCAATCCTGTGAGGAAGATAAATTGGTAGATTTTCAATTAAATGTCGAATAAAACTCGATTGAAAATGATGATTGACCAACGAAACAATATTTTCGAGAAAATATTGCTACATGATGGGAATTTCATCCCATCGATATTTGTTTTAAATAAAACCTTAATTTTTCTGTTACAGTTTATCTTCGGCATATTCGCCATTCTCTTTGAAATATTTTCATTAATTTTACCTGAGCAAATTTGTTCATATAGCCTTGAACAGCTTTCGAAGCGCAGAACGGATCGATGGCACATCTCGACCATGCTGGAAATAATCGAACGTCACAAATTTGTTTTTCATAATTTAGAATACACGCGACGAATATTCATTTACCTCCCTCGGCAGTGGTGGCCTCGTTGTTAAGGGTTGGTTTTCCACCATCGGCCCAGTATGCCCACGTTATGCAGAAAGGTCCACAAACGTTGCCAGAACATCCGGTTGTGGTGTTACATCTCGAGCCAGCTTCATACATGCATCCAAAACACTTTTGCGAAATGTTTTGATCGACAAGTGGTGCGGATCTGGCATCGTCTTCCTGAGCTGCAACGGAAGAAACGTATCATTAACAAACTATTATCGAGGACAGAATTTAGTTGTATTTATTTATCACATCTCAGGTCTGCTTCTTCTTTTGAAATTCTCTCTTCAATGTTGACACTAATTGATATTCATTATTTCGTCACGAGACGCCCGATAGAAAATCTTGTCGAAACGCAGCTATATTCTATTCCGGATTGATGAATAATTCATTAGCAAATACGTTTCTCATTAATTCAATTGCGAAACACAAATTTCCTGATCATTTTCGTGTTATTTTCTCCGTCAATCTCTTTATTCACTATCAATGACAAATCCTCCATTGACTCCTTAAGGCTTTTAAAAAAAAGACAACAAGTTCGTTGTTCCACGTGATCGATTTACAAACGACGTTGACATTCCGGAGCTTTGATTTCTTACTAAATCGGTATGATGATTCAGAATAGACGCGTGCAAGACATGTTAATTGCTGCATAAAAGTATAATTGATATCGATGTGAATCAGCGAACGAGCTTCGAATTATAAAACAGCAATTTCATCGAGACTCAATTTGGTACTTCAATAACGATAATACTTTGCTTCCTACAATAGGAAACTGTGTCTGCTTGAAAAAAAAGAAGGTAATCTCAACTTTATAAAGTCAGAATATTTGGAATGTCCCAAAAGGTAATAAAAAAATATGTTATATTATCCTTAGATACGAATCGTCATTTAAATATTGAAAATTTCATTGTTACAGCAACATATATGAATCGCAAAGCATTCGGGAACACGAAGATTGCGAATCCTGTGCCAAACCAGTTCCCTTGAACTTGAGCTTGGAGCTCGACGAGCATCTGAGGCGACAGCGTTCGAAAATAGCTCCGGGCAATTTACGGGAAACCGGATCCTCGTCTCAACTCGATCGACGATCTACCAAACGACCTGCAAGGATATTTGGAGTCTTCGCCAATGATCGTGTTCGCGATTTTTTCTCGTAGGAAGAAAAGAGATCTCTTGGATTAATATCGTAAAATCGTGGGCACGACGCAAACCCGTGGTCTTTTACAGACCGTACAAGTATAACGCCCACACGTTTCACGGTATTACCTCTCAACCTTCGTGAGTGCGTCAGCGAAGCTATAAACGTATCCTTGTGTCACTTTTTACTGAATATTCGTATCTTTCTTTTTTTTACTTCGAAAGAAGCCTGAAAGTAATTGTTCCCTTCTGGCTGTTTGCAGAAAAGAAAGTATTTCAATGAAAAATATCTTCGCTGCGGGATATAAGAAATATGGGAGATGATAGATTTTTTTTTTCGTTCAATGGTAAACTTATGCAAGTTTCAATTTTTCCACAGCGTATCAGGGATCTAAAATGCAAAAATTATCTCTCGATCTTCAATTCCAGAAAAACCCCTGGAGCGTTCTCATGAGTGAGCAACAAACGTCCTTGAACCCATCGACAAACGCCCGAAGCCATAGACTTCAGACCGAACCCTCGACTCTGGCAATTTCAATAATTACTCGGAAATATTTCTTTCGCTAGTAATCACCGTAATAATAAAACGCGATTTCGAAGGTTCTCGGATCGAATCGGCACTGGTATGATTAAACTTGACAAAGAGTTGAAGGATATTCGCCCGAATCCTGAAGGGCATACGCGAGCATCTTAATGGACTGTTTTATCTGCCTACCGTGTGAGTCGTAGCCAACTTATGCCGAGACAGGTTTCGGAAAAATCCGTGTCGCGTGGAATATATCTAAATGACAAATCGCTTCACCCACGCTGATGCTTTTCGATGCTCTCTCTCTCTACATTGTTCAAGATAACTGGTAATAAAAATTCATGAGCTAACGGTATAGCCCGAGATCCTGTTGTTAAGTTATGAGTCTTTTTTTTCTTGAAATATCTTTAGGAACCACTTTAGAGACTTTGATGTCATTGTGATAACGGTTTGCATAAAATTCGTCCTGAAATTATTATTCGCAGAAAGAACAGTCGCATAATCAAATCAAAGAAATCATAACTATTGGGTCGGTTTTTATAATAGAAAATTCGTTATAATTAAATGTTACATAATAATTATATTTCCTTGATTATCCAAAGTTAATTAGCTGCGTCCTATATTATACAATGAAACGATAGAAACAATAATCAGGATATGATATTCATTTTTCTTCATAAAAACCATTCGAGCGCGGTATTTTCAGACTTGCAAACAGTTAAATACGATTATCGCACGCAAGGCCTCGGACACATATTTACATTTGCAATTGTATGCTCCATGGAAAAAAAATGAACGCGAGATGTTAGAAGATTCCTCTAATGCGATAATGATAGCTATTTTTATTATTACGCATTCGTGTCTGTATTTATTAATCGTTTGTGACCGGTAACAAAAATTAGAGATCGTTAACGCATTCAACGTAAGCTTCGATAAAAATCTTTTCTGGGTATCGTTCGGACATTGAAAGTACCGTGTAGAAAAGTTGACAAACATTATGCAATGAAAATCTGTTCATAATGATACCGGAATCGAGCAATTGAGATATTGGGTTTTTACGTTTTACGATTCTCTCTGCAGAAGAACTCGACACAGTCGGTTCCTTTTAATAACGTTCTTTTTTTCAATGAAACGAAAAAATAGCCTCAGGGTTTATCATCGAAGCGATTCACTCAAAGCTACTTCGTACGCACTCGTACGAGATTTCTCTTTTGCGGCGAATCTCCAAAACTATAAACACTCGTATTATCTCATAGTTTTGTACGATTCGAGTCATAATTTTCCTCTCACTTTTTCGTGTTATGCCTTTTTCTCAGATCCAAGAAAAATGAGCGTTAACTATGATATGCGTGGTTATAAAATAAATTACTACTGGTATCTATTTCTATGAAATATTTCTCTATTAGTTTAAAGTAGAGCCCGTGGAACTTTGCATAGCGCGATATTGCGACAGAGTTCACCAATCGCAAGTTCGACCCTAGATAAACAAAGTGTGCTTGTACATTCTTATTGATTTTAAAAAAATTATTATTCGACTGCAAGAAATAATTAAACGTTTCTCTTCATTTATCACGGTTAATTGAAATAAATATAAAATTGTCTTCAATACGATATTAATTATGGAAAATTCACGTTTGAATTAACTGTGCACAGGGCAACATTTAAATATTGACCACTGTTTTATCTTAATTTTTTTTTCTGTGACACAGATAGCAACATCCTAAAAATACAGAGTTCTCTGGTGCAATTTTTGTTTATTAGACCTTGACACCTAGAGTTTAAATTGTACATGCGTGAGCAACTATCGATTAATATTGTATCATATAAAAATCTTAAACATATTTATTGTAAAAACATTTGAAATAGTAATTACAAAATTACAAATTATTTACTGAAAGTTGGAAATTGCAAAAATTACCTTGGGTTTGAGAAGCCAACAGGAAAACGACGACGAATATGAATCCCGCACTATTCACTTTCATTTTTATTTTTGAAAAAAAGATCAAGATTGTCACTACTTCTGTCTCTGATGACTAAATCGTAACGTCCACCGGTGCTACGAGAATCTATCCTTATATACTACATACGAGTCAATGTCGAGGTGTCGTCTTGAGTGGGGAGTCCCCAAGAACACGATACGACAATTACGTCCGAGGGGGAGACTATTCGATACGAATGAAGAATAAAAGAATATAAAATAGCCGAGAATTAAACAAAAAAACGAAACTGTGATCATCTGATTTTTTCACGTAGAAAAAAAGAGATTATTATGTTTTCAAATAGAGATAAAAATATTTCTAAATAATCTGATAAACTATTTTTTTTCTCGAATGAGAAAATATTTTATTCTGCCTACACCACTAACTATAAAGACTTTCACGATCTTATCGTAAATTTATCGTCAGGGTGGAATTTTTATTTTTCATTCATTAAAAATCCAGAATACGTTCTATCTTTTGCTTCGCGTCCAAATCGACATCGAAAATAGTTTTCTCTCATTGCGCAATATCATTTATGATAAAAGAGGTCACTTTGATTTGAATTTGCTTGGGATTGACCCGGCGTGTCACCCGGATTTCTAACAAATTGTCGAATATACTCTATAGCGCAGTTTCCTAAAACTTCCAATGGGCACAAGACGATAAGAATTCTGAGAACTGTCAGTGTCACGAATCATTGCTACGGTAAATCTCGATTCAGTGAATTACTAATTATTCCAGAAACTTGTTGGATAAAAATCTAAAGTACCCATTGTGTAATTACAATAGGCGAGGTTTATTGAAAATATCTTTGTTCGATACCTCTTTATACAAGCATTTTAAAACCAATAGATCCTACATTGTTCGTGAGAAACCTTGAGAAACCGATCAATAAATTCCATAGAAATGATATTTACAAATTTGACCAAAAGTCAATGAAAACTTTCACGTTTCTTGTCGTACACCTGCTATTCGACGAACGCGGAAATGATTCAACGCTCATCGTGCGATGTTAGCCGATCATTAGCGACCTTGTAGCTGAATTTTTACAAAGAACAAAGTATCGAAACGTAGAAAGGAATTTAAGGGAGGTGTGTAATGAAAAGTGAGAAGAAAAAAAACTGTGCAATTACAAACAATTAATATTTATTAATTTTGATAGTAAAAGATGAGAGGCTTATTTAAATTTTATTGAAGGCTGCGATATCGACGGACTGCACAAGATCCTCGAACTCTTGGATCTTCTCAGTCAGAAGGTCTAGCGATACTTTGTCATCTTCGACGACGCACATTATTTGCAGTTTGTTGATACCATAACCAACTGGTACGAATCTCGCTGTAAAAAAAGTAACGAAACAATGACGTCAATGAAATTTAAACCGACGGTACATTAAAGGTGTTTCGATAAGATACTTACAAGCTCCCCAGACAAGACCATCCATAATGATGGATCTGACGTCCTTCTCAATCGCCTGCATGTCTGTTTCATCATCCCAAGGCTTGACGTCGATAACGATGCTGGATTTGGCGATGATTGCAGGTTTTTTCGATTTCTTCTCTGCGTAAGCCTTCAATCTCTCCTCTCTGATTTTTGCCGCTTCCGCATCTTCCTCCTCGTCCGAGTCAAACAGATCTACATCATCGTCTTCCGCCTCTTCCTTTGCGGCTGCCGGAGCGGCACCACCTTTGCTAACCAGAGCAGCCGGGACTTTCTTCTGACCGGGTAGTTTCTTCAAATCGTGCGACTTTATTTGATTGTACCACCTGAGCACGTGAGCATTTTCCAAGGTAGGTGCCTTTCCCAAAGCCTCGAAAACGGCAACATCGGCTTGAGAAGCTTGATATCTGAAAATATTTACGATTCATGAACAATTGAAAAGAGCTCAATTGTATAAAACAATTTTTAGTTACTACATTTAAATAGTTCATTGTAGTTAGGGGCAGAAAACATTAAGGGGGTGGATCTTAGATTCCGCTAGGAAGTAGCGCCGATGGAACAAGAAATTAAGATTTGCAAAAGGTCGAATTATTACTTAAAATACAAAAGATAAGCAGTTATAATACAAGCAAATAACAATTTTTATTTATATCGACAGATGTATGAATGATAATTGTCAATATCAAGACATATGCGTCTTCCACATTGACATTTAATATTTTTGATAATTGCATACAGCTTTCGAAATATCAAACGAACAATCAACGCGATGTTCAGAAACTAAGAAAGTCTAGAACGGGAGATAAGCGAAAGGGTAAAAAAAAATTGCAAGTCTTCAAAAATAGACATTATATAGGGGAGGGGATCAAAAGAATTCGGCACTTTTTCGTTGGAATGCCGCACTAAAAAGAAATTGGAGTCTGTCGAGAAACTACTCGATATTTCGTGCCAATTTGGAAGAGAGGATCGGGCGAGATTTTCAAAATACGCCTGTACGAGACGATAAGCCTCTAACGGGGCAAATCTTGAATCCGAGGAATGAAAGTACATAGTAAGTCGATATATGCGACAAAGGGGGTACGGGCGGTAGTGCACAGGACCAAGATGCCGACAGGTCGATCACGTGTAGTATAAAATTTCTCTATTTCGACGAATAAGTAAAGCTCACCCTTCGACATAACTTCTTTCAGCCAAATAAGCGTTCAGTTCTTTGACGCCTTTGTCAGTTTTGAAATCGCCGACTGCCATCTTTCACGTTTCTTCAATTGACAAAATACGGCACGCCGAATTCTACGCTACGAACCCGATGTTGGTCGTCTTGCCGGAAGAGAGAGAAAGGGATATCTACATGGCAAAAACGTTTTCAGCCCACCACCGTGACGTCGTTCCGGTGGATTTTGTCGCGTTGACTCAAGCCACGTTTGCATGTAACGGCAGAGGGACGCTACGACGTTGGACAATTCGAATAAATTCTTCCTAGAACGATTGCAAAACTCCGGAATTTTACTCTTGACTTTTCACCGTCCTTCTTCAACAATAACGACGAATAAAGCTTTTCATGACGACAATGGTCCCTTCTTTCTCAATCGTTAAAAAAAGATAAACGGTTTACGTCACGAGAGACCAATTGCAACTGTACTTTTGATGCAGCTGTGGATTGTCCACAAGACGAAGAGAGGAGAGATCGAACAGACAGCCCCGACATCTAGTTAGGGGTCTCAAGTTTTAGATTTTGGAAGGCTTTTGGTAAATCTATTTTCACTGAAATACGTATTTTTTCCGTCAATAGAGCGTCAATAATTCGCTAATCGTAGTAAACTAGTGTGTCTTCGTGCACTTCGTTCGACATCCTTATTATTTCGATGTGCCACCTTTCCTATCTGCCTGCATTCCCGAACCTACGATGTCGTTGGTCAGGTTAGGCCCAAACCCGTCCCTTTTTCTTCCGCTCCGTCGTAGTTGTTCATTATGTAATTAAAAAAGGGGCATGAAAAAATAAACAACAGATGAAATAACATCGTGTGCAATTTACAGAAGATGTTGAGACTTCCGCTGGTGAGGGCCACTGGCCTGTCCACTGGGAGACTCGTAACAGCAGGCCTTCATACTACCAAAAGTCAAAGCCAGGCCCAAGAATTGGTGGAACTTTTTATCGATGACAAGCCCGTTCATGTTCCTCCTGGCACGACAGTTCTTCAGGTCGATGGAACAAATTCTCTCTTTCCATTATTTCGAAAAAAATCATGCGCCTTTCGTTATAAAGATCTCATCTTTTACATTTTTTTAGGCAGCAGCCCAGATCGGCATAGAGATACCTCGATTCTGCTATCATGAACGTCTCGCAGTCGCTGGAAACTGCAGAATGTGTCTTGTCGAGATTGAGAAACAACTTAAGGTAAGTTTTACAACATCTGTTCCATTTATTCGATTTTTCAGTCCAAATACAAAGCTTGGCTATCGTTTTACATTTAAAACATGATTCGTAATGTTGACCTAGGATTCGTATAAAGGGGATATAAAAAATTGTTCAAAAATTGACAAACTTAAATTAAAACGTTTAAATCAGCCCTTAATTTCTTTAGATGGATTCATCCATGTATAAAAACCAAATTTACCAAAATCCTTGTAGTTTATGAACATTTTTAACGCAACATGAAACGTACGTGATGCCAGCCTCTTTTCAGCCAGTTGCAGCATGCGCGATGCCCGTAATGAAAGGATGGCGAGTAAAGACCAACTCGGATCTGACGCGCAAAGCTCGCGAGGGTGTAATGGAATTTTTGTTGGTGAATCATCCGTTGGATTGTCCAATCTGCGATCAGGGCGGTGAGTGCGATTTGCAGGATCAGAGCATGGCGTTTGGAAGCGACAGAAGTCGTTTCGTCGACATCGCATTCACTGGCAAACGCGCCGTCGAGGACAAGGACATCGGACCTTTGGTGAAAACCACCATGACACGTTGCATTCATTGCACGCGTTGCATACGATTTGCTTCCGAAGTTGCTGGTATCGACGATCTCGGTACCACAGGACGTGGCAATGATATGCAGGTAGAGAACAGCAATTTAATTTAAAAATAAAATACCGAATATATTGTTATTTATTAATTATTTTATAACGGCTTTTTTTCAATCATCGTTTAACCATTTTATTTAATTCTCGAAGGTGGGAACTTACGTAGAAAAAATGTTTCTCTCGGAATTATCTGGCAATATAATCGATCTTTGTCCGGTGGGCGCACTCACGAGCAAACCATACGCGTTCGTAGCTCGACCATGGGAGACCAGACGAACTGATAGTATCGATGTATTGGATGCGGTCGGTAGCAACATCGTTGTGTCGAGTCGAACGGGCGAAGTACTCAGGATACTACCAAGAGTTAACGAAGTGCGTCCAAACGATCTTTCGATGAGCCCGGTAGTTATGCATTATCGAATATATAATAATTAAAGATGATTTATTAGGAAGTGAACGAGGAGTGGCTCTCGGACAAGGCTCGTTTTGCTTACGACGGGCTCAAGCGACAACGGCTAATAACTCCTATGATGAGAATTAACGACAAGTTGGAGAGCGTGGAATGGGAGGATGCTCTCGTGGCTGGTAAGATTTAAAGCAAAATTGAAATATCGATTAAAATATTGTGCTTTCTATTTAAATGTATCAAATATATTACGAAATATGTAGGACGTTAGCTACATATTATACTCGAATCGTCTCATTAACAGCCGCGAGATCTTTGCACGATGTTCCATCGAACAAGTGTGCGGCGATAGCTGGAAAGCTCGTCGATGCCGAGGCGCTTATGGTAATGAAGGATTTCTTGAATAAACTCGGTGGCGAAACCCTTGCAACAGAGCAGAGCTTCCCTCAAGAGGGCGCTGGCATTGATCTAAGAAGTAGTTATCTGCTTAACAATAAAATCATTAACATCGAGGATGCGGATGTAGTTGTGTTGATCGGTACGAACCCAAGATACGAAGCACCGTTGATCAACACACGCCTGAGAAAAGGATACTTGCACGGTGAGCAGAACATCGCTCTCATTGGCCCGAAGGTCGATTTGACTTATGACTACGAGGTGAGTAAATTGTTGTTTTTAAATTATAATAAATAATACAACAAATTACGGTAGTTAATCATTTATTTTGTATAATCAGCATTTAGGGGAATCGGTAGATCTGATATCAAAGCTCAAGAGTGGCAATCATCCTTTCTGCGAGACACTGAAAAATGCTAAGAAACCACTCGTTATACTCGGAGCTGATCAACTTGCACGAAAGGATGGAGCCAAGATCCTCGCTGAAACCCAAGAATTGGCCAAAGCCCTGGGGGAAAACGCGAAAGTATAAAATCGTCGAAACGACTCTAGCGAATTTATTGCTAACGGACTATGATTGTATCGTGATATTATTGAAATAATTCTAGGCCCCTGCCGAATGGAAAACCTTAAATGTTCTTCACACGAGAGCGTCGCAAGTAGGCGCATTGGATCTTGGCTACGGTTCAACCGTAGACGATGTGAAAAAACAGCAGCCCAACGTTCTTTTCCTCTTGGGTGTTGATGACTCTAATTTGAAGAAAGAAGATTTTCCCAACACGTTTATTATATATATCGGTAAGAAATATTCACCCTAAGAAAAAAGAAGCGATTTAAACAAAAAAAATCAATGATTTTTTAGGCAGCCACGGTGAGCAGGGTGCCGCAATCGCCGATGTAGTTTTGGCCGGAGCAGCTTACACAGAAAAAACCGGAAGTTACGTGAATACCGAAGGACGTGCTCAACAAACTGGTGCGGCACTTACTCCACCCGGCATGGCGCGTCCGGATTGGAAAATCCTCAGAGCACTAGCGGAGGTAAAAAAATCTAAAACAATAATATTTCTAATAAACAAATATCCCATTCGTTATCAGATGCTTCATTTTTCTGGATGTTGAATACACGATGAACAATTTTTACAGATAAGCGGGGTTGACTTACCCTACGAAAACATACACGAAGTACGGGAACGATTAGAAGAAGTTGCGCCGCATCTCGTCAGATACGGCGAAGTCGAACCGGCTAATTTCTTTGCTCAAGCACTCGAGCTATCTAAGGTATGCTCAGTGTAAATGTAGGACATCTAATCTAATTATGACTCACAATTGACGCAGACAAACATATTTTAAACCTTTATCGTTGTTTTTTTTGCAGCAAACCGGAAGCTCATTCCTCCCTGATCCAGTCGACGTTAAACAAAAATCGCTGGATCAATTCTTCATGACCGACGTCGTATCACGGGCCTCGTCGACAATGGCGAAATGCGTTCAAGCTGTCGTCAGGCAGCGACAACAAGCCGGGCCTTAGAGAAGAATCCATCGCGTCGGCATTAAAGTACGATCGTGTAAATAGCTAGGATTCTGTTATAATAGTATCACTGAAAAATTGTCTTTTTTTATTGTTCGTAATCGTAAAATATCAGTGCATAAGATTTCAAGGATGTATCGGAATATTGTGCAACCCAGAAAAAAAACGAGGAAAAAGATATGCAGTAATAAAATTGTAACAGAATGCTATGGCGCGTATCTCACTAGTTGAACGAGTTGTATAAAATAGTATGTGATAGTCGCGTAAGTTATTTAAAATAAAATAAAATGAAACCACTCCTCCGGAGTGTGTACGAGGATTCGGAATGTTTTCTTACGATCGTGGGACACGCGCCTCATCAAATCGCAGCCGAAAGAAATTGAATCACTACACCCTTTTTTTGCCATGTCAAACAATTGAATTTTCCTTTGTGCTTTAAATGGTTTTTGTACATAACGTTATTGTTAGCTGAATCGTTAATTCTCTAGTCATAGCCCTCGCAAACGATACGTCATCACACGTATACGATGCGGAAATAAGTCTTCGTTTCCTGGCTTTTATATCACTCGAGTTTTGGGCAGAATTTGCATTTTTTCGGGTATGATACAAAAATTCTGTTTGAAAACATGGCAGCTGCGACTTTAATATTCTGTCGTCTTGGAATATTTCATTCGCTTATGATGGAGAATATTCAGGATCGTCGGTTTCTAGCTCACCCGAACTCTCGTCGGATTCGATCTAAAGAAAAAAAAAAGAAAATGATTTAATTATTTTCTGAAAACTTTTGTTCGTCGCCATATCGATACACACCTTTACTCCCAGTGCCTCGAGTTTCTGTTTGTACAGCGTAATTTTGCTGTCTTGATAACTCAATAGTTCCAAAAGATCCTCGTGATCCTTTCGTAGTTTTTCAAGCTCGTCATTCTTCTCTGTTAATTGATTTTCCAGATCAGCCCAAGAACTCATTTTTTTCTCGTACTCCTGAGTTTTTAGAATATTCTCGGCCAAACGGGCTTCTAAGTCTTTAACAATGTTTCTATATTTATCCAACTCTTCGCTCATAGAGTCCCCGTTGTCAATAGAAGTAGGTTTTCCATCCGACAAATTCGTTTGTGCCGCACGGAGCACTAAATTTTGATCCTTCAAGTGACTCATCGTCACCTGAAGTTCATGAACCTTAGCCTTGAAACATGCAAAATATTAATTTAATTACTTGAGGTCATTGCCGTTTCCGCTGAGTCTCGAGAGAAACTTACTTCCAAATCGTGGTTTTCCCGAGCGAGTGTCTCGTTTGCTTTATTAATTGTTTGTATCTGCACATCCTGCTCTCTTATGAGATCTTTATACTGACCGACAAGAGCTGAATTCGCTGGATTCATTGAAGCGGTATGATCTTTGGCTGTGTGGGTGCTGCTCCCTTTTAATACCGATTCTAATATGGTACCTGAATGAACAATTGCTCGTATAATTTTCAATATTTACCAAGTAAATATTTGTGATCGATTATCTCGAAAATTTATGCCTTTAGGTCTTTTCGTCGGATTCGTTACCTTCTAAGGTCTTCAGTAATCTGCAAAATTCATGATCCAGAAGAAGATCACCAGGATTTTTGGCAGACGGCTGTGGATGTTTGAGAGTACGGGAATATATTTCGTGTCTTGCAATGCCACCGATCGCATCCTGGAATTTTTCCAATCCTATGCGATTTTCTAACAAATTGCGCAATTGTTCCTAAAAAAAATGAAATTGCAATGCGCGAAAGTTATCGTTACGAGAAAATGGTTAAACTTGGCTTTGTTCTTAAAATACACGAGACGAACCTTCGTATAATTCGGTACGTCATCGTCGTTGAAATGAAGACACAATCCTATCAACAGAGCGCACATGCTCTGTAACAAAATTTCGGGCAAATCCTCGACGTTTTCGTGAGACGAGAGTAAAGCCGTTAAATACGCCACGGAAGAATCTATCGCGAGAAGAGCCTTGACTGCTGCCGGACAATAAGACGTCCATCGACAAAGTAATATCAAAAGACCCAATTTACACTGAGGCTTGTTGCCTTGCTGGAGCAACATGACGCATTGTTGCAAAAGCGTAACCGGCGGTTTTCCGATGTTCGTTGCTAGAAGCACTCGTAATAATTGCTCCTTCTGAGTCGTATTGTCGATGAGAGCATGAGAGAGTGCGACTGCCGAGAACCAGTTCGACAGTGGATCGGGTGAGAAAAGACCGCCACACAATAATTGTCCTGAAATTAAAATCCTTCAGTTTTTACAACGATTTTTTTCCAATCCTTATAATATATCCATTGGCAGTTGATGGATTACATACCAGTCGTCAAACTCGGTGTTTCATTGCCTTGAGGAAGTAAAGTCTGCACTAATTGCGATTGTCCAACTTCATTTTTGTAAAGAAAACATTGGAAACAATAGAGAACGGCGCATCTCAGTTGAAAAGGCTGTTTCTCATTAACCATCGACATCAGCAATACCACTATAGCCGGTCTAGGAGGACTGCTAGGTGCCATTACACTCGCTAAAAATTCTTGATTGCTCGTATTTCCTCGAATTACTTCGGCGACCGCGCTTATTGTTTCCGTCAGCACGTCCGCAGGCACACCGCTTGCCATGAGAATGTCACAGAGAGCTTGGAGCAATCCACAAGCACGCATAATACGTTGACAAGCGGCTACAGCCTGTATAAAATATGATTAATAATGCGTCGTAATTACTTCGTCATAATCGACGAAATTATTTGATCATTTGACAACAATTACCTGCGCAGGTGCACTCGGCGCTACAAGAGCTCTTATAACTTGTACCATGCAATGTACATTCGAGACTTTCTGCGGATTCCACCCACTGAGAGAACTCTCTTCGATATCAGGTGGTATTTGAAACATCGGAGTCAACCGTTGAATGTAACTACCTGCCCACGTTACATCAATGAATCGTATGAGCAATCACGGATTCTTAATTCTAACGATTGTTACTACGATATTACCTTCTTTGAAGAAATTTTGATTGCTTACATTGCCCCTGAGTAAGTTCAACATAAGAAATAAACAGTCTTCGACAATGATGCCACCCTCCGCGCCTCCTTCTTGTGTTATAACATCGAATATTCTATCAAATGCATTTTCGAACGCAACGATTTTCTGAATATTTGAATTTCCTTTGGTCAATCGAATAAGCAAGAGCAGAGCCTAAAATTGTATGGCGTTATAAAATTGTCACGATCGACGATAGATTGATGAATTATCGGGAAAACTTTTGATCCAATTGCGTACATCGTTTCTAATAACTTCTCTGCTATCGCTGAGAAGATCCATCAATTTAGAGACTCCCATAGGACTGACGAGGATGATTTCCTGTATCTCTTTTGGCCTGTTTGCCAGCAAGTGCGAGAGCAATTTCAATGCCGGCCAGCGAACTCTGAAATCGAATTCTTCCAAGGAAACCAATACGAGACCCACGCTTTCCGTTTGCTTGATAAATATTTCCGTAAATTGTTCTCCGATTTTATTCGACGATCCATATGTGGCAACTGCGGATTTGCGTTCGTGTAAGTAAAAATGAAGATACGGTAATAAGAGAAAATTATTGTATACGAGTCTCATTTAGGCTTACCCTCTTCGTCAAAAGTTTCAGGATTTGTTATATTGCACAATGTATCCAGAGCCAAGCCAATTATTTCACAATCTGTTCTGTCCGTTTCAAGTACTTGTCGAAACGTGTCCATACCCTGGACCCCAACTTCCACGCGATAAGTTCGTGAAAGGGCCTTGAGAGCTCGGCAGGCATCTCTTCTGTCATCAAGTAGACTTGACGATTGAAGCCTGTCAACCAATCTTTCAACCTGCGAAAGATAAACAAATGCGAGGGATAACAAATATGAAATGACCCGGTCGCTATGTAGTGCATCTTGATTATTACGAGAAATATGCGTGGGTCATTTTGAATAATTTGAAATCATATTTTCGGCAAAAAATTACGCCGATATTTTATAAATTGCATTTTTCATCTAAATGCTGTTGTGATTGAAAAATAGCGTTGGGGCCGCATGAGATATAGCTATATAGTTAACATCGAAATTTGACAGAACAGGTTGGTATTTTTTTCTAAACGCAGGTATCGATATGTATTACCGTATCAGCACCGGACGGTACATTCCCTGGATCGGGAGCACCGAGAACGGATTTTAAACTACTCTTAAAATACTCCATTGTTGAAATATGTCACTTTATTTTTGCACTATTACAATTACACGTCACACGGCTGACATTTTCATGCATATCCGTGTCGTTTATGTGTTACGTTCCACACCGCAGTGGCGCTGGATGTCGAGCGCCAAATTCAAACGGTTGAACAATTAGGTCGTGTGCCCGGTAACTACCAAAGTCCATCCCCTCGGTATGTGAAAACTTCAACGAGATCCTTATCTCATTTTCTTAAACATATTCAAGAGACAGTTTATAAAACATTCAATTATTTAAAAGGGGAACGGGGTAATGAATAAAAAAGTTAGGAGAAATGCGAGAGAGAACGTATCATAACTTCAAGTGGGTGGGAGAGAAATAGTCGCATTTCTTCGTTGCTAGATGGCTTGGTTTCTTAAATTTTCATTTATTTTATCATTATAGTGAAATTGTTAAGATACAAAAGATGATACAATACGCATTGTTAAGTGATTATTCTTATTGTACATGTTAGATGAAAAATATTTGGCACTTAAAAAGGCACTGGCACAATTTTCTAAGCTTATAGAGAGACATTTTTGAGTTCAGAAATCATTTTGAGCAGCAGTTGACGCTATACCATAATTGGCGTTATATCTCAGAAAGATTCTGCATTGGTTTCGAAATTTTATTTTGCTCGCTATATGGATTCTGATGAAGTTATTAGGGACAAGTATCAATTGTTGATCAACTTATGAGAGAGCATGAGACAAATCCTCAGAATTAGTGGGTTTGGGTTTGGGTAGAGAATTAATTAAATTCACACTCCTCCTCATATTTTTGTGTAATCTGATCAAGTCTTCATTGATCTTGTCAATGAACCTCCCGATTTCTTGCAGATTCTGGAAGGAAGAGGTAATAATGGTGACATTGTTATTTAATTAGAAAATATAAATCTGTTATTCGAATTATGAGGATTCGAAAAACGAGGAAAATTCTAACCATCATGATGTTCTTATAATACAACGTATTATTTCCTTCTACATAACGGAACTCCGGACTGCGAAAGGACGCCGATGACGAGGACATGGACTGGTCTGCCATATCTGGATTATATTTTTTACAATGTTTTGTACCCTCTTTCTCTGTTTACGACCATATATAGACTTCTGAAATGGTAATAGGTCTGATCTTTTTCTCGTGATACATACTCAACAATGTCGTATATTTGAATGTCGCATGACATGACGCACGCGATAATACCCGTGTTTGTTCTTACTTGGCTATTTACTTGTTTGTATATGTCATAATGCACTACTAACTACTGTATTTGACCATTGTTATGGCGTTGCAGGTTAGTATTTAGTATGCGTAAGAGAGCGTAAGAAAAAAACAAATGTTCATAACCTGTCATACTAGCTTAAGGCCGTTTCTACGAGAGCGACAGTATAGGAACATTTTTTAATTATGGTACGAGCTTTATTGAATGATTGCGCCCATATATGAGAATGTAAATTGTATCTACACTAATGAAAGTTTAATAAAAATCGTTATATCTTTGGAATTATTATTTTAATATAAGTTATTGTAATTTGTGGTAATCCAATTTACTTATCATGTTTTTTACGTGAATAACGAGTACCAATATTGAATCTAGGGAATGAAGGGGAACTAGGGGAAAGTATGCGATACTAGCGCCCCGTGCCGCAGGGAATAGTAACTACTTTTTTTGCCGAATCGATATTCCGCTCAAATATTGACTCCGCGATTGTGTGCCGCCGCGAACGAAACGCTGAGAGAGTGAGAGAGAGTGAGACGTTGGACGTCGCAATGCCCTTTTAACAGATCTTTCATGAGAGTCTTTTGTAAGGTCGCAGCATCGTGAAAAAGATTTGTCCTCGCGTGTGAACAGTTAACGTGCACGAACAGACATGTTGGTTGTGACGAGTGTGGTGTTATTTGGGCTAGCGATCCAGTGCTCGAGGGCGAGCGTTCCAGGTTTCGAGCCGACACCGACTGCGTTGAACGATCATGGAGGTAATTTAATTTGCTTTCTTGTGCCCCGTTCCACCTTTTGTCTCGCATCGTCCTTGTTCTTCTCGGGTCTTGTAAGACCGGAATTGTAAATGAATTATCGTCTTTGTAAATATTCTCAGCAAGTCGTTCACATACGTCCAGCGATGTTTCCGAGAATTGGATTATACCTTTTTTTCCTTATGTATACTACCTATATAGTGCACCTTCCTCTCACCTATTATGGCGCATTTATTACCTATAGATGCAAGACTGGAGCGATGCTACCACAATAGCCGTGCATCGAGACATGATATATTTGACTTATGCTGCACCAAGAGAGCAGGAAATAATTATATCGACATATTTTTCCATGACATAAATCGTATCGTCGCGCTTCGTAAAGCTTTATCGTCGATAATGATATACAACATAAATTCTTCGGTTGATACGATTTTACGGTTCTCTGGCTTTATTTTCATCCGTTCGCATCTGGGAATGTTATTACTTTTGATGATTCATACGTTTATAACGAGAAGAAGAGAAGTCCACGGCTGCTGTGACTTATAACACATATATATATATATATATAGATATATGTGTATAGCCATATATGTATGTATATATTGAAATATTGACCTATATAGGTGTTTTCAGTTCTGCATCAATATACACCTTTGCTACAATGCAGAATAAATAAACTCCATCTATCGACCAAGGCAACGTTTCTTTTTTTTAATTGTAATTTTGTTTACGCAAATAGACGTCTAACTATATAATTACGTTATAACATTTTTTGTCTGCCCTGTATCAATCGGTTCGCGTTATCATATCTCGAAACTCAATATCTGCCCAAATTTAACATGATTACTCCAAACATTATTAATTCCAGCTCATAAAATGCTTGTAACTGTGAAAACATTAACAATCATGCTAACAATTTTGAATATCTAATTCATATTTCGATCGTTAAGAACAAAAAAATAAACACGTTTTTTCTGTTATAAATTCTTACTGTATCAAGAAACCCTAATATTTTACGTACTTATATAATGCCAGTTAAAACAAACATTAGCTTTATAATTTCTTCACACGTTTCGTACGTTAGAGAACATGTCCTTCAACTTCACACGTTGTCAATGACGTATAGACAAATAGATATATACATGTACGAGAAAAAATTCTAGCCCGTTTGTCAGATATCGCTCGGTAAAATGATCTCGTGTAAATATTGCCTAACAAATATTCGTTACGCGTGATTTCATCTAATGTATTTGCTTTCATCGTTCCGATTTGCTCAAGTTATTTAGCTAGATATGTAGTTTCTTTTTTTCTTTTTTACTAGTACTTTTGATCATTTACCTAACTACCTCAATAACTATCGCGGTAGTTCAGTGACATCATAATAGAGGGACGGGAGGGATAGGCGCGGTGATGCGGAACGCGAGGGGTCGACAAGCATGTGTCAGCAGTGGGGAACAAGCATATGCACGACCTAAAAAGAGAGACGAACGTCGAAAGTTTCCCTTTCACTAAGTGCCTCGTGAAAAATCTATACCTGTTTATCATTTCGAATTCAGACATATGCTTCCTCTTTCCATAAATTTCTATATTTACACAATTTTCCTCTTCGCTCGTTTCATAAATTATATACCTAGAGAGCTTATGCCCTCTTATATGCAACATTGCTCTTTGATAGCTCGCAACCGTTGAACGCGTCCTGTTTCAACGATGAATAGGTATCATGGAAACGATCTCGAGGATTGGAATGTTTTTTTGTTTCATACTCGATGAAAACAGGAAAAACTTCTCATTCAACGGAGTAAATAATAAGCTTGACGTGAATAGATCCGTTAACTATTTCGAGTGCGTAGAAGATTTTCGTCTCCTTTGGGAAAACGTTGATTAAACGAAATAAGAATATATCGATTTTTTATTCAAATAAATATTTCCTTCTCCTCGAAGCTTAATGACCCGCTTGATTAGCCCGACCAACGCAGTCATCCACACTGCAGTTCTCCCTCTCAAAATCTATTTTAGCATTTTTCGTTTCGACATATGAATCTTGAGACTATTTTCTCATTCCTGTTTCCACAGCAACGAGAACGAGCCTAAACCTTTGGTTTCTACCATTGTTCGAACAATTATTATTTATCGCTTGTACAAATTGAATAAATATCGTTCGAGATGCTCTAGGGGACGATTAAATAATTTTTATGATTACAAAAAACAATCAATCGTTGCTTTATTTTATCATTATCTTTGAATATTTCAGCAATCTCGAAATAACGAAAGATATTTGATTTTTTTCACGGCCAGCTCTGCGCTTGGACTTGGACAGCCTCGAGAGTGGATATCACGGTCTCGTCAAAGAAAATGAAACGCTCGTTGAGGTTACCCCCCAAATACGTGCCTTGGGCGCTAAAGTGTGTTCATTTCACATCGCTAATCGACATCATGGAGAAGCACCTTTTGATATCATCCTGAAGGACAAAGGTACGGCCGAACTACGAGCACTCAGAGTTCTCAACTGCGAGAAGAGGCGCAACTACAAATTTGACATCGCCGCTGTAGCATGTTCCGGAGTACAATCGGAAAAGTAAGTCTTCTAATGTTTATCAATCATCCTTGTAATTTCTTTTCTTTTAAAATATAACGCGATCCTAAATTGTTACAAAAAAATCTATAAATCTATAAAGCGTTGTCTCAAGTTTCACCAAATTTCCTTTGCATTAATAGTTTACTTTTTTTTTTCAAGGCAATTATTATTTTATCGGGATAAAAATACGCAGGGTATAAAAACAAATATTATTCAATATTATTCTGAGGACCCTTGTGTCACCGAGAGGGGACACATATGGTTTATGAACCGTAGAAAAAAAACTTGACCACCGGCTAGGAGAACAAAAAAATGGATGCTGACCGCATCATCGTGAATAAATTTAACGGTCGTGGGTCGACGACTACTGAAAAAAAAGTAATTGCGCATATTTATTTTCAGCCTCTCGTCTTGACTCAGCGATATGTCACGTCGAATAAATCTTGACCCCTCCGGATCTGGAATTGGCGATGTTGAAAAATTGCATCGTTTTTAACATAAACTTCTTAAAAAAAAAATTTTTTTTAAATCCAAAGACATCAGTCGATGTTTATGCACGGTTCAATAATCATCAGCCCACAAGCCGTTTGAGGTCAAACGGTTTTCTGCCGACGTCGCACGTAGGCGTACTCGAGAAGTCGCAAATGGGGCTCGAGATTTTTCACCCTTTCTTAGCTTAAAAACAGCACGTACCCGGTTATGCAATCTGTGTCACCGTTTTGTCCCGCTTAAAACGCGCTCCATAGTTCAACAATTTTCCACGAATTATCTTTTCTTATTTCGACCGAGGAGAAACGAGTGGAAAATTGAGTTTCCAAGAGTCCATCATACATTAGTAATGTCTGAAGAAAATCGAATCTCGATCGATTCTACAAATAGTATTGTTAATCAAATTATTCCCACTTTAAGGGCATTACCCGCACACGAATACCTCGGATCTCTTTTTTCCCCGTCGCCAGATATTTCATTAGCTCGTGTTAAAGTTTTAAACCCGTGAGTAGGAAGTTGAAGATGGATTTCCAAGATAATCGAATCTCAATAATTAATCTCCTCTATAACTAAGGAAGAGTGCTATAAAAATGGGATTTGTGTAACTGCGCTCCCAGACTCTTCAAACTACGACGAGATTTATCGAATTAAATCGTTATCCAGGCGTTGCCCGACGGACTAATTACATTTTCCTCTGAAAGCTTCGAAAATCACATCACTGTGTAAAACTCTATAATAAAAGTTGTTTCTTCTCGCTCCAGCGCTACGGTCCACATTACAGTGGTCGACGTCAACGAATATGCACCGCAATTTCTTCAACCGGCCTACGTCAGTACCGTCGACGAGGGACGTCTTTACGAGGAGGTCGTGCGAGTCGAGGCTTCCGATCGCGACTGTACCCCGAAATTCGGTGATGTCTGCAAATACGAGATTTTGACCGCGGATCAACCCTTCGTGATCGACAATGAAGGCGCTATACGAAACACCGAGCCTCTCGATTACGAGAGATCTCACAATTACATCCTGAGCGTCGTCGCTTACGATTGTGGAATGAAACAATCGGCACCGGCAATGGTCACCGTCAAAGTTAACAGGGTGTGCTCGCCAGGCTGGCGAGGAATACCCGAGAGAGTCGATTATGCGGCTGGCGTTGGATCTCAACCCCTTTTGCCTTCCGCGAAGCTCGAATTGTGCGACGCTCCTTGCGTTTTGCGCAATATTCGCACTACCTTGACTCTCGCGACCGATCACATTGGCAAGGGTTGCGATCGTGATACTTACGGTGTACGTAGTCAACGTAAACTCTGCGGTGCGTCGCGCGATAGCGTCGATCTTCTTCCAACACCCGGACCTAATACACCCTGGACCGCGACTCTCTCGCGCGACGAAGGACGCGAAGCTGACGAGATTTTCGAATTCGACGGTACTAACTCCGCGGCGATCGTTCCCACCGAGGCCCTCGATCCGGCACTCGCACAAAAATTCAGCATCGGAGTTTGGGTCAAACATCGTCCACGACCGAGACAAGATCCTCATGTCAAGGAACACATCCTGTGTGCCGCTGACGATCACAGTGAGCTTTTCTTTTCTTTATCAAATAATTTCCATTTATCAAATTTCATTTATCGATCGATAAAACATTTTTACTCGTTACATCGTAAACAACAAAAAAACACCTGAAATCTCATAAACTTTTGATCGTTTCATGCTTCCACGCCGACGTCAATAACGAACATCGTCAAGCACTAATGGCATAGAAAGTTTCATAGTTTAGAATTCGTCACTATTTATGTGACCGTACAAAACAAAATATGATAAAATTTAACCAAATAACGATTTTGTTGTCTCTGATAGAAATGAACAGACATCATTACGCTCTCTTCGTGCGTAATTGCCGATTGATACTCCTACTACGCCGTGACTTTTCCGAGGGTGATCCCAATATCTTCAGGCCTGCCGAATGGCGTTGGAAGTTACCTCAGGTTTGCGACGACAAGTGGCATCATTACGCCCTTCAGGTAGATTTTCCTCACGTAAGTCTTTACATCGATGGCGAGGAGTGGCGTACGGACGACAAGAATCCCGAGGTAATCGACGACTGGCCGTTGCATCCGGCCAAGGGTATAAACACGACACTGGTAGTTGGTGCTTGCTGGCAAGGCTCCGATACCAAAACGAAGCATCATTTCCGTGGTTATCTCGCCGGTCTCTCGGTCCTCGTCGGACGTAACGAGAAACCGGACGTTCTCACGTGTCTGAGAAGATGCCAGGAGGGTATTCACGTACCACCCATGGATCTTTTACAGCCTGGTACACAATTGTTGACGAATTCGGACCTTACCGAGGTACGAATAGACGGCGATAACAACACGAACGTCGAGACGTTGCTACGTCGGATCGGTTATTCGAATACCCGACGTTTCCCGACTCCCGGTAGGCGCAACTTCCGTCTCGATACGACGATACTCTGCGAGGGTAGCTCGACGAGACCACTAGCCGTACCTTCCGTACAATCTTACGTGACCGTTTTGCCACCACCGCGTCCTGGTATCACTGTAAACGGTACTGGCTTCGTTGCTCGCGAATATGCCGATTTTCGTCTCGGTGTACCAG
Organism: Netelia virgata; assembly: GCA_951802705.1. Taxonomy (NCBI): domain Eukaryota; kingdom Metazoa; phylum Arthropoda; class Insecta; order Hymenoptera; family Ichneumonidae; genus Netelia; species Netelia virgata. The sequence goes on along the minus strand of OX637864.1, from coordinate 7,505,711 downwards.
TATTTCCCGACGCTCGTGTCACGGCCGGTTCAGCTGCGCGTTTGGATGCTTGCGCCGTAAGCGTCTATCCCAGTTTGAACCCCGATCACGAGACTCTCGGTTTGCCAGGTGACGCTCTCCGTCAATACGTCTCTATAACCGCGCGGGTTGATCGCGACGGTGTCGTTCTGTCGGGTGCCGATACACCCTACAATTATCAACAGCTCATACGTTTTATAACGTACACGAATCGTAAACCAGCGTACTATCTCGATCGTGTATTCAAGCTAACTTGTTCGGAGCTCAGTGGCAGATTCGCGAGCAACGAGTACATCCAGACACTCGCGGTTATTCATCCTAAAGAAAAACCAACGGTTAGTCCACGATGGTCGTCCGACGATCCACCCATGGCTAAAATACTCGAGCCTTTACCCGGTCACGCACAACTCTCGCCCCATCACGCCGATCTGCCCGAGGAATACGCAACGGCGGCTCTAAGAGACGGTAGTCGTAGCGGCACGAGCACCGGTGGTAGTCACGCAATAACGATCGTCGCCGCTGCTTGCATCGGATTTTTACTCCTAATGGCGATCGTTGGAGCTGTCAGAGTCCGAGGTGCTGCGAAACAACGTCGTACAGCCGGTGACGAGCTCGCTGCCGAGACGGAAATGGCTTGGGACGATTCGGCTCTCGCAATAACGGTCAATCCTATGGATCGATTGTCCGAGAACGATCCGCATCGTCAGAGTCAACGCGAGGAGGACATTGACGATTCGGGTAGTTCGGATTCCGAGGATGATTCATTTAGGGACGATGATCTCGATACAACGGACTGCGAGAACGAGTGCGAAGTACCCAATGGACGACATCACGGACGTCACACTACACCTCACGATCTTGAATGGGATCATCGTGATGTTTAATCGATAACGATCGATAACGCGACGAGGGGTAGCGAGACTTGGGAGGATCCTTAGTCGTTCTTCTTGTATCTTAATCTGGTATTAAGAGGAAGTACCGAATAACAAATGGGGTATCGATTAAATACGGTACTCGCAAGAAAATATTCTCGACACACTTGACACGAGGTTTTGTCTCCGAGCCGGAACATCACCGTGTAAGAGCCACGTTGACGATATCTCTCGCGGCGGGAGGAAACAGAACTAAAATAAATAAGATCAATGAAATTCAGCATACTCCTCTTTTTCATATCCGCGTCAAGACTCATCTAACGATTAGAGATTACATATGGAATATGAAATGAACAGTTGGTGTTTCGTAGACAGTTCCAACGCCCCGTTTTGTTTCATCTTGAGCAACAAGATAACGAGAAAATAAAAGAAAAAAATAAGAAACGGAGAAGGAGAAATTAATGGGGAATGAAGGCGAATAATTGGGTCAGTGGAAGAGTAGCCGCGCGTCATACCGTATCCGTCCTAATAGATGGAACTTTAGTCTAACACACTTATATAGTTAGCCGTTAGTTACTCCGCTTAAGCACCAGGTGAACAAAAAATGAAAATAATAGAACGTCTAACGCGATGGGAGAATGCCATTCGATAAATTATACTATTTCTACCAAAACTTGAGTATCCATGGAACGGTAAATTTTTTAAATTAAATTTACGAAGCACGGGGAGACCATGACATAGTAATTATGGTCATTATCGTTCGATCGCCATTTTTGCAGAGTAAATTGAATGATTTTTTTATACTATAATACGAGAACTATCGCATTTTTCTCTAACATTCGTGTAAAATTGGTAGACGTATTTCTACTTTGTAGGTATGTAATATGTATGATCGCTTTTGTCGATACATTTATTTTTTTTTCTTTCCATTCGTTTGTTGACGGTTCTTTTTTTTATTACCGGGGAAAATTCGGACGGATTGTGAATTTTAATGAGAATCTCGCACTAGACGTTAATTAAAACAGTTATTTGGGGAACGAATAATGTGAAACCCTTCGTGGTTTTTATTTTGTTTTATTTTTTTCTTCAATTCGTCGAGTCGCATCGGTCGACGATATCTTTTTGAGCATCTCGAACATATTTTTTTTTTCGCCACACGGACGCGAACGAAAATATTCGTTGAATACGCAATTATTAAAACACCTGAATCATGGTGATCGTTGAATTTAACATACCTAATTACATTATGTATTCGTACGAAGCTTATTTCAATCATATTGCAAATTTTTATCGTCACATTTAACGTCGATTACGCGGTTTTTCGACGCATCTACGAACAAGAACGTGAGTCACGTACGTTATACAGTACGTAGACGCAAGCAAAGGCAAAACGGTGCACGGTATGATTGTACGAACAAAAATTCCTTTACGTCTCATGATTTAGTTTTTCCACGAGATTGTTTTTTTTTGCTATGATATAAAATTCGTGAAGCGACGCTCGCACAATATTGCCGATCGTCGACGTAAGTTTTCCAGATTGTTGATTAATTCTTACATGATTTAGCACAAACGTTGTTGAAAAAAACATTTCTAGGAGAAAAATTATGAGTCAATTTCTTGGGTATTTCTTTTTTTTATAATCCTATTTTATCGGACAGCTTCGAAGAGGGTAATTTATTTCGAATCGTTTGTTTTGCGCCCTCTCGATCGGAAAATAGAGTTTTTCAAACCATTTGGACAAAAAAATGGCACGAAAGATACTTGTAGAATTGTTTTTTTTTCTAGAGGTCTCTAGAAAAATTCACCTAGTATCGGTGTCAAACTTTCCATGACCTGAATTTTTGTACGGACATTTTCCGACAAGCATTCGACGAGTATTAATCCGCTGCTCGTTCGGCCAACTTCTCGTTTGCGACAATGTGCAATCGACAAATATGATCAAAAAACAATACTTGCAATAATCGGGCATTTTCAGTGCAAATTGTTTATCTTTCTTTCTTTATTTTAATTAGGACTCCCAGTGATTTACAAACGAGAATCATCGTACCGTTCTGTTGAACGGTAAAAAAACATACGCATATTTATATGTCGTCACGAAATTTTAATACCACTTGACCCGTATAAACTACTTTCGAGATTTGTAATAAGAGTTTTTTAGGCCTATAGCACCGCTCGCATTTTTGAGAACATCATCGGGAAGCTAATCAACTTAAGTTTAATTGGCGTTCGGTTCTTTTTTTTTTATATACATAAAATGTGTCGAGTTATGATAAACGTTAACATTTTTGTGACGTCCTATTGTTTATTTTTAATGCAGAATTGGTGTAAGATCGTCTTTACGTGCTCTACGTTTTTACCCTGCAACGGCAGTTTTTTGAATAATAATTTTCCTTCTTAATCAATATTTTCATACGTTGAGGTCGATTCTTCGATTAGTTTTATCGTCATTCAATCGGTTCATACGAGTATGAATAGAAAACGACATTGATTCGTGAATTTTCAATCTCGATAAAATCAGTGAGTTTTATCAGCGAGAATACATCAGCCATTTGTTTATACTCGAACGAAGGTCCTAAGCAAGTTATCTTTAACACGTCCCGCTCCAAAACAGAACGAGGTTCGAATTTTTGTAGAATTTAATCATTCAAAAAAGAAAAAGAAGAAAAACAAAGAGTAATTGCGGCGACCGCTTCGTTGCGACGAAAATATAGAAGAAAAAAGAATATAACTCGGAGTAGAACTAAACAGCGTGATTCATGAAGGTTTACGATAAGATGGTCGAATTATATACACGTGTATGTACTTATAACTACCACGATCGGTTAGACATCTAGTTCTAATGATTTGTGTACGAATATCTATATTCTTAGAAAATATGAGATAATTTATTTTTCCAATGTGCATATCATATCATTTTTATGAAGAAAAAGAAAAAAAGAACAAGAACAACCGCAGGAGTGCAGTTTTTTAAATTAAAACCGTTAGTATGCCGCGAACGATGATCCTCTAGTGTGATGCATCTCTCGATTCAGTTTGTGATCTTGTAGAAATTTTCGTACCGTCCTTCGATAACTTTGTCTAATTTAATTTTCTTTTTTTACATTTTCTTTTTTTTCTTCTTTTTTTTCTTTCGTGAAATAAGAAAAACAGCAGTTTCAAAGGAAAAGGGGAATCAAGCGCAAATTGTTATTCTCTCTAGGTTTATTTATACAAACGTCAGCCGCTCCGAACGAAAAGAAGAAAATAAAAACGACGGAATAATTTAATCGTTGCGATTCAGGAATTCGATTTTCTATGAATTATTCAGCTATCGATGCTGCACGTACAAGTTAATTAATTTTGTCTCGTTTACATGCGCGTTGCACGACAGGTTTTGCCATATTTATATTTTGTCTCTCTTCTTTTTATTTTGGGACAGTGTTATCCGCAGTAATGTTACAAAAAAGAACAAGAACAAAAAAACACGCCTGATTGTTCGTACGGTCTCCTCGTCCCAGAGAATGTTGCCATTGAATCGAACAATACCGACAATTCATGAAATACAAGCGCTGTTTGGACAATTTCATAAAGTCATTGAATAAAACCTCGCGATCTGCCTTCGTTAACGCAGTTAACTAAGATAAAATATGTAGTGTTATCGTGTTTGTTCAGAGTATCACTTTGCAGCCATCTATGTATCGATGTTATATTTCATTTTCTTTTTTACTATTAGAGAGAAACAGAATTAATCTTCTGCGAAGATCAGTTGAATTGCCGAATGTATAATTAATATTCTTGCAGTAAGATGAAAAAAAGAATAATCGACGAAACGGTGTTGTACCGTAAATCGGGCTGCTTACAAATTCAAACTCCATGCTTATCATTTGGCGTGATAACGAAAAAAAAAAAAAGAATCAATATCATCCATACATATATTTAGCATTTTCCATACATTTTTACGCATTTAAAAGAAGTTTTTATATGCACCGACAGACACGAGATAAAAAAAAAAGAAGGAGAAAGAAATTGTCATGCATTGATTATACGTTGACGATTCTCGTCGCTTCATTACGTAAATTCATCAAACTATATTTAGAACGTTAAGTACCTATTTTGAGTACACACTTCTCTTCCGAGTATCGTTTTAAAGCCTCGAAAACTGTTGCACCAGATAATCCTCAAGAATTCTAAAACACCGGATAAAACAAAAATAAAAAGCGATGAAACAAGAAAGAGAAAGAAAATGTGAGATTATGCATGATCGTAATTGACTAGCCAGAAAACTAAAACTAGCTAAATTCTGTTTCAAGTATTAAAACAAAGAACAACAAAAAAACTCGGTTCCCAGAATATATCTCGATGTGATTGTAACGTATAGTTTCGGAATGGTTGGAGGAAGAGCCCGATGGAAAACAAGAAAAAAATAAAATAAATAACTCGAAGAAAGATTAATTATTGTTGAAAAAAATGCAGTAGAGTTATCTACATAGGTGTCTACACCGGGAAAAAAATGTACTTAAGCGAGTAATCATGAAGAGGATTATAAAAAAAAAGGATGAAAAAAAACCGTCTAGATTACGCTATATAATTACTACATATAAATATATACACACACACACACACACACGAACAACAGAACACACACATACACAAGTCTATGTATATATATATATGCTGTTTGCGAATGATATAAATATGAATTTGTATCGAAATGTCATATTTTTTGGGCCACCGGTATGTAGATCTACGTAAACGTAAAAGCCTGCGCCCATAAGCATATTGAAGCCCGCCACAATTTATTCCTTTCACGCGCATTCGTTACTGGCTAAATACGACTAGTCGACGCGATGATTCTACCTTATTATCCCAAATCCATGTCGAGAATCATATATATATATATATATATATATATATATATATATATATATATATATATATATATATATATATTTTCACGCAGATCCTAAATTTACAATTAATTTATATAGTGCGAATATAACTAATAGGGAGCAAATGAGAATCTCAGCAAAAAAAAAGTAAAAATCTCAGATAAGGGGGGTATAATCGGTGAGCTTTTATTAGCTTACACACAGGAAGAAAAGAAAAAAAGATGTTAAACGATGAATTATCAGCTGTATAACTAATCTCTACTCGAATCGTAAGTCCTTGTGAAACGTAAATTATATTAACCATGTGTTAACGTTTAATATGAATTGATTATGAACTGGACTACAGCCAGCCATTAGCGTGCAGCTTTTCGAACGAGGATTGACAAGCAAATTAATTTTCGGGCGAAACACAGAGAGAAAAAGATAATAATAAAAAATAAAAAATAAAAAACCAAGAGAAAATAAAACAAAATGAGGTCATGGATAATAAGTCACTGAAAACGATTGAATTGATAATTTCCGATTATTACTTCGCAGACGATCCTTACTATCCTGGTCTGTGTCTGACAATTTCGACAATGTCGTATTTAGAGTTTCGTGTTAGTGATGGTCAAGTATTCGCAATTTTGGTATATAATCGGATGGTTTGTGAGAGAGAAAGAAAGAGAACCTGCAAGAAAAGAAAAGGAATAAGATTGTATTCCGTCACAAATGCATCGTTTCGTAGCAAATAAGACTTATCGATAATCGTAAGTTTAAGAAGAAAAAAACAACAACACTAACTATAATGGGTAACGATATAAATGAATGCTAATGTGTTTTGATTATAACAATGGCTAATGGGATATCACCCGTGAAATCTAAGTTAATGTAAAACACGCTGAGTTACTCAAAATTATTCGTCCGTGACGCACACATATGTCAAATTACCTTGTTCCTTTCCGATTAAAAAAAAATATATAAAAAAAATCGTGTAATAAATAAATACGCAACAGTAGAAAACACACGCATATAAAAAAAAGAAAACAAAATTTGCACAGGCTAGAACGAATAGAAGAAGAATCACCATGCGACATATAAATATTATTAAGACGTCAACTGTATTTGTTTAATAAAGATGTAAATTCGATAAAAACCGAAAGACAATTGGACCATTTGCAATCTTTCTCGTGTGAGAATTGCGGTTTTAAAGAACGACGGTATAAATATTACCGAAAAAAGAAAAAAATTTTTTTAGAACGATCTCTCAAAAGAATGTTTACATTTTTTTCCAATTCGTGAATGAGAATTCCATCCCAGATGTTTTTTTTGTCCCATATTTAACCGATAACGAATTTATTGGTATATCGATTCGCATGCGATAGCCGGGTGAAACATAAATAGAACAGATTCGTTCTTCTACTATGGTCCTATCAATTTATCCAATGAATTCTAGATTTCCTTTGATCGAACTATCTTGCACGGTAACCGCATTTTCGCTCTGTTCATTCCGTTCTATTTTCCAGTCGCAATCGATTCAACGAGACTATAAAACATTAATTATCCAGAAAAATAAAATATTGCAGAGAATTCTTATTTCTACCGTTATAGGATTTGAACAAAAGAAGAATCATCGATATGTTGAGAACCAATTTATTTTGCCTGTAGCTTGTTCATTTCGAATGTACAAAAGAGATAAACGATCAAATTGGTCAAATTAAAAGGCATTTAATAAATCGACCAAGTCTTAAAATAATGTTTCATCATATTTTTTCCTTTTTTATTCAGCGGCACGTTGAAGTTTTTCTTCTTGATAAGCGTAATGGAGATCTTTGCAGTCCTCGTCGGAAATGTGGACCCATCCGGTGGACTTCATATGATACACTAGAAATTAATAATTAATTAACCAAATTGATGTAAATTCGTTATTTACATCGTCGTATTACAACGAATATTCTGATGGACTCGGAATCGGACGAAATTGCAAATGCACGTACCTCTGACTATTCCACCCGAATAGGCATCTCTGTGAGTGGCATGATAGATGGCTCGACGTCCTAAATCGTAAGCCTCTTCGTCGCTTAAATCCCAATGATAACCAGAATCCAAAACACCAAACGCAAAGACCGATCCTGAACCGACGCTGAATACTTTTCCCGGTGTTCTTGTGCCTTCCGAATCGACGTAATACAGACCTGGTCCACGCTTGTCCCATCCAGCGAGCATCATACCTGCGTATTGGAAAGTTAATATTTAACACGTTTCTGACAATCAAGTGTTATCTCTTGAAATATTTCAGCAATAGAAAACAAAAATTTCTCACCCATGGACAATCCCATTCCTTTATAATTGTACACCATATTGGACATGAGCTTACTAGCAGCCGCGACCGAAATACGTTCTCTATTTCGTAGTTCGTACATTCGACACTGCTTTGCCAAAACACGATCCCAATAAACACAATCTGCCGCACCTCCGGCTAAAGTTCCCAGTAAATAATCATTGATCTCAACGATTTTTTTCATGGTCTGTGAGCCTGGAAATATGTAATATTGAGATCGAATTAACAATTTGTAGCTATTGATCGAGCTATGAAAATATGAGTATATAGAAAAACTGAAAACTTTACAATTTAAAAAATTAGATGTTTGTTATATTATGCTTTACTATAGAATCATATTTTTTAAGTTTTTATTCATTAAAAATCTTACCAATAAATTGGCCGCCTGTGGCTCGGGAGTCTACGGCGAGTACCACGCCACCATTATAACGGAATCCAAGTGTTGTTGTTCCATGATCGAATTTGAGTTTCATACTCCTACCATTGTCGTCTATTAAATTTTCCGAAGTCTGCAAGAAATAATATTTGCAACGTATTTAATATTACACACTTTGTGTAAAAATTACACTCTGATTCTGAGCCAAACAATTGAAAAATGAACTTTTAGTTGTTATAGTAATTCAAAAATTAAACTAAAATAGGTGTGATGTGATGATGTGTTTGATTTATATTCATTTATCATAAGACAGGAGAATAATTTGATAAAAGATTCTGCATAATTGGGTTCGGATAATCGTTGAGTATTCTGAGGGTGAGTTTGCAGATTCCGGTAAGGTATCCGCCGATAGGTTATAAACGCTCTAAAAAACGACACTTACCTGAAAAGCTGGCTGCATTGACAAGTGGAGATTATTTGAGAAATTGCGACTGTACGATTCAATATCATCTTGCACGTCATTCTCGATACGGGGTGAAGTAAAATTCACGATCGAATTAACACCACATACGTCAACAAGCGCCATGATCGAAAATACGTCTTCTGAAGTTTTGTGTAGTAAGGGATAGGAATATACGGGCAATGAAGAGCATAGACTGCGTACTACACCATCGTTGTTTGCATGTACTAGAGAGATCAGCATGGAAATTTATTGTACGCTGTTGCCCTCTAGGTTTGCGGTTATTTTTTACGGGTAACTAATCAAGTTACTGGATATCACGGTATCTGGATATACATGAGACAGGAGATCTCTATGATAATACAGCGAGTGAACCAAGAACATCGGTGCCAAAATTAAACGGAGCTAAAAGTTAGTAGTCTCCATCATCAAAAAACCTCGTCGTTGATTCACTGATAGATTATCCTGTAAGCCATAAACATTCAAGTTTCTGTATTTTATTATACAAAAAAATGAAGTAAAGATTTTTAATGCACCGCTAGCTCCTCTATTGCAACATTTTCGGTACGACTCGTATGTTATTCGGACTTTTATGTACATACTTTTTCATTCATCAAAATTTTCTCGAGCGTTTTTTATTGTTTTTTTGTGTGAACTAACAATACCTGCATTACCGACTTCATGATATACCTGGCCTTCTACAAACACGAGTTACTTCAGCTTTAATCACTGGCGGCCTCTTACACCAGTTTCTGCTCAAGGTGCACACAGAGGACACCACCGCCGCTTCTCAGCAACCCACTTGAATTCGCGGGTCCCTGATTGAGACGTTATTGAATTCCGGGGATTCCGTAAATCATCAACACTTCTTTTGTTCAGGTTTAGGCACGTTCTTATGCGCTCCCGTGTACAAAAACCTTGACACTCTGTTAACGATTTTCTTGTCTCCGCCCTCATGACCAACCAATGCACAGCCTTTGTGATTATGTCGAAGAGATACACATTCCGATCTTGACATTGTGTCCACTCTGCAAGGGAGTGGAACTTGCAAGGGAGTGAAAGTAAAAGGTCGGTCGCACACATCGATCGAGCATTCTGCTTGCATGAACGGACAGGCTCAACTATAATTTAGTATTTAAATATAGTAATTACCTAGAATTGAATCATATTTGAGGAACCTAATGATTTTCTCCGCAGTATGTGTGCTCTCCGTACTACAATGTAAAATAATACAATTTCGACTGTCCTCCATATATAACTGTACTAGCATAGTTGGTCTTTTTTTTAGCGATTAGAATCCTCGCAGCACGGGCTGCCCGCTAATCTTTGTTCGGTGACCTCGACACGTGACAATAACACCGACGTGCTTGTACACTCGTATATTTTATCTGGTCGATCTCTCCCACTTTTACCTATCCATTACCGATACAAAAAATAAAAACCCGTCACGTAATACGTTGGAAATGAATTCAGAGTACATAGACGCAATTCTTGTCTTAAAAAATACTTTCACAGCATTGACGAAATGCGGCGTCAGATTGGCAATCATAAAGATATTGGACGATTGCATAATATCCGTTTAGATCAATAATATTTCAACATTATTGATCCCATATCGAAAACAGTGCACACAGACTCGTTTTATCTATGTGTGATCAATACGAATCGGCCTCCATTGATATAAGCAAAATGCAAACGACTGTTTACGAGTATAGAATAACAACTATGTATACACGACTTTCGAAACACGAGGAGGAGTAAATAGACCGATATCAAAATCTTGTTTATAACGTCGTTCTCGACAATGTACATTGGCTACATGTTGATATGTACGACGGAGTTGGAACGTATTCCGAATTAAAAGTTCGTATGTTCCACCTTTGCACGTTTATCGTAAATCTCAAGAGTCCAGACTGTTTTTTATTTCACGCATCTAATGACTCATATGTGTATGTTTCATATATATTTTCCATGACGCAGTTTGATGTATTATGAATTTCTGCCATTACGCGTTTATCGTGACCCTCCAGAGTCCAGACGGAGCCTTATTTCACATGTATAATGACTCATGCGTAATTACGCCTACCAGTTAGAATTCTCCGATCGATTGTTTTCCAGAACCGTACTTTCCAGAATGCTACATCGTCATTGGAACGATTTCGTGCTATTTTCTCCCAACTGACTGTGTGCGTGCGCCTAGTTGTAGATGTATGAGTGAGGATAGACGAGATTGCTAACTATACAAAAACGTGCCCCGCAGCAGGGAGCAGATGACTGATACATGTATAATGCGTGGTATGTGTTGAATGGGCTTACTTACTCGAGATAGAATGAAATTTTCGAAGTATGCGAGAGCAAGCATAGGATTATGGTCGCGTTCGCTGAACGATTCAAACGACCAATCGAAAAATCCGTAACAATGAAACGAGCATCCCGATTGGACAATGGACGTTGATATATATCCTGCTCGACTCACCAAATACTTACCAACACACGGATCGTTGAATTTTTGTATATGTGCACAAAGTGAGGGGTTCACGATAATGCGGTGAACCCCTCGCGCTGGCATCAAGGCTATAGTGACGACTGGTGGAGTGTGGCTAGTGACGTATTTTGGGGAGAGAGAGAGGTCAGAGGCAGGGTATATATTCTTTGCGCATGTACCGATGCCTTAGTTCTGCTTGGACTTCGGACACGTGAATTTTGATAAGGTTTCGAGAAGAGAAAGTTCCTATCTGTTTGGTGCGCTCATTGTATGGGTAAGGACTTTTCTTTTAATATGCACATTTTCGTAAACTCGACTACCTTAAAATTAATAGACAGGCCCCCCCTATGCGTTGTGGTTTTTTCGAAAATCGCATTCATTTATTCAGCTCTCTAGCCACAATGTCGACCTACATACCAGTGAATCATGTCGCGAGGGGCTCGTGCGACGCTCACACATATTTCGGGACGACTACATATTTCAATCCCTTCGATTTTAAAAACCCGTTTTTCGTTCTAGAAATTATCCTAATGTTGGCCATTATCAGCCATAAGCATCATAATTTTTCGATTGTAAATTCTCGATGACGTGACGTATAAGAAACAGGAGATTTTTAGCGCAGAGTAACCTTTGATCCGCAAGAGCTCCTTAAAATCGTAATATGACGGTATCGAACTAAGAAAGATAAAATTTTGTAACGGGGCGTTCTTTATCTCATATTTTTTTTAAATAATTTCCTTGTTCGATTAAATGTTCGTGCAAACCCAAACTATCACGAACTGATAAAATGAAACACGTGGCATTATCTGGTCATCCATTGATTGACCACAGACCGTTCACTCGCGCCATATTGTTCATACGATTGAAACGCGAAATATTAATTCTGGCTTATGTTTTCACTCCCAAATATCACAAATGTTGCATTATCTTTTCGTTTCTTCCATAAAATGGAGATATTTTTAAAAATCTGTCATAAATGACGCAAGTCTATTTTTAATTTACGCTTTATTGTGACACCATATGTAACTCGATCCATCGCGGTCGGCCGATATGACTTCTGACATTCGTTTGATATTGTTATCACGTTAACAGAGATGGCACGTGTTTTGGTTACACGGAAGTGATTTGAGAGTATCAAGAAGATAACATGGAAGTTTACATGTTACTTTGTTCCGTGACTCGATAACAAAATTAATGTTTTCCAGTACCAATAGATAACAGAAGACACACGGTAGCCTTTCCTCTAGATTATCTAAACAAAATAAAATGCGCCGACTCAAATAAAATGAAAACTCATTATTCCTTAGCGTCATATTTTAGCATATTTTTTGATACAGTGAAGTCACTGTAAAATTAATTTTGTAGAAAATTGTGAATTCAACGATTTATTTATTCACTTTATCGTTCTTGTGGTCTTGTAAAGAATGTTAGTTATGAACTTTATCGTGAGTAAGTCGTTTTACGGTTGCTAGTAGATCTAAAACCCTGGGAAACTTTGAAGAATTCTTTATAATTATATAATATAATGTTCTCATAATTCGATTAGCATAATAAACAGAATTTGATGAAATTACAGAGCGAGAGAAGAGTTTAAAGAACGCAGAGAGCCCTGTGGAGCCGATAAGCAGCTGCAGGGATGAGAATGGGTACATGCCGACGGTTGGCCGCTGGGGCAGCGAATGGCCAAGTTGACTCGAGACGGCAGAGATACGGTGCCAGCCACAGGGGCAGGCACGCGGGCCCTGGATCAGGGGTGTTCCGCTACCCCTGCCGGTCTGGGCACACTATGAATCGCCAGCCTTGATCGTCGATACGGTCGAACAGTATGAAGAACTAGCGGGCAGTGTCGAGTTGGAGACTCAGCGCTTACTGCGCGAGCACCGCTACGATACTGTCGGTAACTTTCTAAGGTACGACCTCAAAAATATAATTCCAAGGCTATGAACTCTATTTATCTTTCATTATTTTTAATATTAATCTGTGCACTATATTTTTAAAGATTCTACAAGGATTATAAGGAAAGCAAAGAGCCAATGGTAGAGCGGTTCTACCATAAATATCAACCATTGATAACTGACAAACATCACACCTGCGTGGGTCTTGGTTTTGAGCTGATGCATCGCCTGTACAAACTTAATGAAAGATTCCCAGGCATTTCCAGTGGCCTCTATTTAGTATCGTGCGAAGAGGTAAACATTTATTAGACTGAACATTTTTATCACCAAATATGATATATTAATATTAATTTAGCCAAGTATTGATTGAGACATATTTCATTGTTTTCTTTTTTTTTTTTTTTTTAATAATTCAGACAATCGGTGATATTGCCGGTTACGTCGGTGGACCGCCTGCCGCTGACAGTGGCGAGAAAGAGCATGTACTCGTATGTCTGAAAGTCGACATAAATGGCCGTCGCGGAGTCTTGTTGTTAGATCCTGGATATCATGTCGCTCGTGTAATAACTGTAATGGCCGATAAGTCGTATCCTCATACTGGATGGTTCACACAATCGGACGAGCCAAACTGCAAGAAAGAGTACAATTATTCTCTGTGCGCGGAAGATTCGGACTACGTCGAGTGGCACGAGAGAGAAAATCGCCCCGGTGCCTTGGAGCGTACACAGGTCGCTCTTATTTATATAGCAAGGCCGTATCTAACTGCCATTGACGTAACGGAACGAAGAAATTTGGTTTATAACTTCCGGAGTCTGTTAGCAAGAGACACAAAGGGCCACGTTACATCCGGTATATATTTTCCACTCGTATTAGACGTCAACAACGCACAGACGTTCACGATTTTTTATCAAACGAGTAAAGGAAAAATGAGCGTCAAGATGCCTTTTAATAAATTCCGCAGTCCATCGAAGGTACGTAATTTCTTAATTCGCTCTTCTAATTCGTAACATTACACTGAAATTTTATTTTTATCTAACATTTGTATATTTTTTTGTTTGTAATTTTTAGATCGTCCCTAATGACGAGGAATTTGCCATCATCGCCGAGTGCGCTCGTCAATTGGGCCTAACGCGCGAAAACATGGAGAGTTTACTTACCGCTCTCGCCACCGTCGTGTCTGATACATCATTTTTGGCTCAGGTCATGGCCATTAACGCACGCATAAATACACTCGCTGAAGACAATTAACAGAGGTCTCTTTGCCGAGATACATATTTTGGAAATGGGGTTTCATATTTATCAACACTAGTTTTTCTCTTATTGTTTGCTGTCTTGTTCAACTTTATTACCGTTGCGGAATTTGATATTCACTCTGACTAAATTTACGACGTGAAATTTATTTCGAAAAAAAAGATCATCAGAAATGTTGACTTATATAGTACTTTTTTTTTACTTGTCTATTCCGAATTGCAATGTCTTGACGAAGGAGGTACTTAACAAAAATGCTTTGCAATTTCATTCTCGACATTGTTCATATTTACGACATTGTAGGAACTTATATTATTTTCGGCTTAAGTTTTATATTCAGTTAAATGAAAGATATTACACGAGCGATTATATAATTTGTGTATACAAGATTCACTTGTCGCATTTATCATTTTTGGCACTGGGTAGTTTAGTAGAATAAAAAGAGGATGGGGATTGTTGAAAATTGGATTATTTAATCTGCAACACACCAAGGTTTCTGTATAGACGAAATTTTGCCATTCGTCATTTAAATATTTCTGGCGAGAAATATCTTGCCGTATTTTGGAATTGCGCCGCAAATGTAATTTTTAAATATATTTTTTTCGCGATTGAATAAACATGGAAACGCATTGCTGCGAAAAATTGTTCAGTAATGATAAGAAAAATTGTGTTTCTTGTTTTCCTTCCCCTTAAACAATTTTATAGGAGCATTATTGAAGAAAATTCTATTGCTACTGTAAAATTTCCATCACTATCCTTGTTATAAACAAAAGCTACTTTAAATTCATAAAACAGCACCTCGATGAACGAATTTAATTGAGAATACAAATGGAATACTGACCCCCTTTAACCACATGAATAATATTTTTCTGAAAATAATTAGAAAGCAACCTGTTCGCTTGTGTGGGTAAGTAAACTAATGATATAGGACGTGAACCCACGTCGACAAAAATGAATACCCTCTACGAGATTATTCCTTTGGAACTAGTGAATATCGCGCATTTCTGTCGGTTTTGTGGATCGTGATTGGAACATTCTCAGCATAGTCAAAGATGTGTGCGATGCAAACTCGGCATGAACTACAGCTGTGTGAGTATTTATTAACGATGCGAGCTCTTTGACAAGTTATTTTTCAAGTTTTTTTTGCATTTCAACATTTTTAACCTGATATGCACTTCTGATGTTTATATACATATAGATCAATGAATTTGTGTTTGTGTCAAATGAACTTGACAGTATACGAGGTTATGTTCGCTTCTTGACAATTTAATGTTTTTGTTATATTTACGCAGTTTATATTAACGTGGTGGTGTGACAAAAAGATGATTGACGTAGGCTTGTTCGGCTTAGAATGTAATATTACAATGTGGGACAAACATTTTTCTCTATGATTTGTTACGTAGCAAAAAAAGTTGTTGCTTTTCTGACAGTTCAAATCTGTCGACGTGTTGCACAATGCTTTGAAGGCACCCTGTAACAGTGAGTTCCGTACCAGTGAGTTATAGAAGATTATAGTTTAGTGTTCTTGCGACAAGCTTTATGAGAGTTATTAAACTTGTCCCTATTCTTGATATAACAATGTCTGCAAATAAATAAGATTAAGGGATTTTTAAGTACAATATTTCCATGCATATGTAGCAGTACAAGATTTCTGCGCTGCACTTCTTTGATTTGTACAAATTGGTTCTAATTATTGTCGAAGATTAACAAAATCAACAATATATTCGGTAGAGATGGTTTTCATTGTACTTATAAAATATCAATGATAATTTTTTCCAGAATTTGACAATAGTATAGAGATGGGAACGACACCAAGTCGATACGAGGACCTTTCTAAGAATCTACACTTAGAGAGGTTCTGCAGTGAAGAATGCATATCTCAGAACGATTCATTTTGGAGTAATTTTTTGTCCTACAACATTCGACCTCCGATAACGCGAAACGACCAAATCGAATTGGATTCAACCCTCGATTCGGCTTGTCAGCGTCTCTTGACAAACAATCTGAGTACCGGTAACTTTGGTACATTGATCGAAGTGACGTTGGCACAAACGGGCGAGCTATTAGGATCGATCCAAGACCAAAAGTATGTTATTCTTTATTATGGATGACCAACTTTAGCCAAACAGTAAAAAAACTATTATTAATAGAAACTATAAATCAAGAAGACTAAAAACCGGAAATTATCTTTTTCCAGTGTTGTGTCGGCTTGGCAGTCGTACAATGCTCTATTTGCCGTTAGATGTATTTTGAAATATCTTCTCGAGACTGTGGGAGAGGAAGAGATGATTAAACATACAGAGGGAGGCTCGAGCAATGTCGACTCAAAAGATAGAATAAGCCGGATAGAACAATTAATCGGGGCACTTTTTGATATAGTCATTGACGTACCATTGTGGTAAGACGAGAAAGGATCTATAAAAGGTATCCATATATTTCCCGTTCGACTCGATAATTACTCATAACTTTCAGCGAATATACGTACATCGTGCACTTGGAGGCTCTTAATTGTTTACTCGTTCTTCTATCGGTGCAGCTGTTTGCCCAAACTTCGGCTGAATACAGTTTGGTGTATAGAATCGTTATGCACAACGAGCAAACGGTACGTGCGCCGATAATAGTATGTACGTTGTTAAATAATTTTGCTCAGCAGCAACACGCTCCACCAGGATTATTATCCCGAGAGGCTGGAGGTAGCATAGTATTTAGCATCGCAGGTCAGTCGGATTATCGAAAAGGTAAAAATTTCTACGGTATAATTGAAACACGCGTTTCTTAAAGAACCGTATATTCCCAGCTGGACTCTGGAATGTTATAACAATGGGGATGGGCAATAGTATGAGAAACGTTCAAGTTAACAGTCATGGCAATAAGGAGGACGAAGAAAAACGAGATACGGAAACTCCGTTAGCGAGTCAATCGCTATTGCTTCTCCTTGTTTTGACGAATCATTGCACAACATCGCAGAATCCATACCGCGATGCGTTGATTAGTTTTGCACACATACAAGGTCAGTTTTTCACGCTAGAAAATATTCGATACCCATTGGATCGTGATGTATTTATTAAGATACATTTTTCTCAGATACAAACTCGACAGCACCAACGAAAGTCATTACTCCCTTCCGGTTGAACTTGGACAAATTGTACAACACCATTTGTAAAATACCAAATACGGATGAAGTTATACTGTTGTTATATATGCTACTGCACCAGAATAATAGTGTTAAGGAGTATATAATCAAACGATCGGATATTCATCTATTAGTAAGATCTTTTTATATAAATTTGTAAAAGAGGGATGATGCCAGATACGTGACTTCCTTATCTTTCCTGTTTTTCAGATATCACCAATCTTGCAAATCCTGTATCATGCCCCAGACAACACGTCGCATCATATCTACATGTCTCTAATAATACTGTTGATACTGAGCGAGGACGAATCATTCAACAGAAGGGTTCATGAAATTGTTAGTCCTTTCAACACTATAATTTATGATCGAGAATAGATAAACGCGAATATTTATTTAAATTTGACCAAATCTCTTACACTGGGTTTAATGTATGTTCTTAGATGTTGAAGGGAGTCACGTGGTACACGGAGAGATGCATTACCGAGATTTCATTAGGGGGTCTACTAATTCTCGTTGTAATACGAACGATACAGTATAATATGCTCAAAATGAGAGTACGTATTATCGCAAAAAATATCATTAGCTGTAAAAGAAGATGGGTGTAATTTAAGTATATCCCTCACTACTAATTAACAGGATAAATACCTTCACACAAATTGCTTGGCAGCGCTCGCTAACATGTCGGCTCAATTTAGAGCATTGCATCCCTACGTAAGTCAGAGATTACTCAGCCTTTTCGAGACACTCGCGAAGAAACACGCGAGGCTCGAAGCGAGGATAAATGGTCAACCAATTTCCGGTTTAGCCAGTACCTCCGTCGACATCGGTCGGGATTCTGCGAGTGCCGATCTGGTAACTAAAAGACTTGAAACTTAATTTATGAAATTTCTTATTCTTTCCTGAATCAAAAATAATGAAAACTGTTTTAAATTTCTATAGATCCAAGATCTCACGATTCTCGAAGAAGTCCTGCGAATGGTTCTTGAAATAATAAACAGTGCTTTGACGCATCAGCTAGCTCAGAATCCAAATTTAATATACACTCTTCTTTACAAACGAGACGTTTTCCAACCGTACAGAACACACTCTGCTTTCCAGGATATTATTCAGAATATCTGTTCTGTGAGTCGGGATTTTGATAACAGTTTTGTCATGTGCGATTCACACTTTATGGATTATGATAGACATTCACTATTATTCGCAGGTGATCAACTTCTTTTCTTATAAATTGGAGCAAGTAGGCCAGTCGCAAATTGGCGTTAGTCAGGTGCTTGCCGCGATACAACAAGGCTCTACCCAATGGCCAAAAGATCGTCTTAGGGTATGTTATAATAATTATAATGTATTCGTTTCGTCTCCTGTATAAATAATTATTCTTCAAATCGGTAATGTTTTAATCGGAGACTCGTGAAACTTTCTCATCATTGATACTACCGAGTTTTTCAGAAATTCCCGGAGCTCAAGTTCCGATACGTTGAAGAAGATCAGCCAGAAGAATTTTTTATACCTTATGTATGGAGTGTTGTCTGCCGTGGAGCATTATTACATTGGAGCGCCGAAAATATTAAACTATCGCTACCTAATAATAGTGAACAGGCGACAATGATCGTACTTTGCTGATACCAGTGGTCACGGTACATCTTGTTGTAATGTATGCAATGACTGAATATACATAACAAAAATTTGAATAATTTACCCAATTTTTCTCCAATTCGTATTTATTACTTTTTTTTTTCAAATTAAAGAGTTAAACCTAGTTGGCGGTCGAAAAAACGGCGTGTTATTGGGGATTTTTTTTGGGACAATGTTTGCAGGACTCGCACTTTTTCACAGTAAAGGATATATCTTTGAGTATATTTCATATCTTTTTTATTGGAAACAATTTATAAATGTAAAAGATATAGCTATGATACATTTTCCTTGACATAAAAAAAGTACGCATCGAAAAAAAAAATCCTTCGATTCAGGACTGCCTTTGATATAAAAAAAATGTATGCAAAGTTTCAAGTTAAACGGTCCACTCGTTTTTGAGATATCGTGGTCACCGATTCTGAAAAACTCGTTTCGAGAAAAACGCGTTTAAACGGGGTTATACGAAGTTGCAAGGCCAAAAAAGTTTTGGCCTTGCAACTGGCAAAAGGCCAAATTCGTTTTTTTACGAATATTTTCTGAAAAGGAATTTTATTAGACAAGGACAAGGAGTAATAATAAATGTAGCTTTTAACTTTATATTAGCATTTTTTATTTTTAGAAATATTAATTTTCAGTGCTCCTGTAAACGATCTCCTGAAAGTCCTCCAAAAAAAGATGTCTGGCGGTGAGCACGATATCTCCAGTTTGGATTATCTAAAATAAAAAAACCAAAAAGATTCTTTTAGTGGACAGATAAATCTAAGTATTGATCGAAAGAATAGTCGAAATGTTTATTTTTGACAAAATTATGGTTCCGAAAAAAGAATTCAAATTTTCGACCAAAATATTTCCGAAGAATTCGTTGAAAAAATAGAAATAATTATTCGAAATTGTATTCCTTCGATCAATACCCGAAGAATATATCTGAGAAGGTTGTGTTAAAATTACAGACCGATCAGTTGAGCCGTTTTTAAGAAATCGTGCTCACCGTCTTTGAAAACAACGCGTTCAAAGTTTCAAAAGTTGTTTACGCATCCTTCGCATCATCAGCATCTTCTAATGTTTCCATTTGCTGTTGTCTGCAAGCCATTCTTCCCTCGCGCGTGTTCCCATGCGCTCTCAACTCGGAGATTGCGACGCGATCTGCATCCTTCCTTTCGGCATAGGCATGGGCATTGGGCCCTATTGACAGTCCCAATGCCCTCATATAATACAGAAGTGCTGTTGCACCTTCGTTGAAAGTGCCGGCTGCGATGAAAGCTGCTATTTCCACTATCTTTAAGCCACAAGGAATGATTTTCGAAGTTATCTTCCATATCAGCTGATTGTAGCTTTCGTTGTTGTTTTGTGTGAAGCCCACAACACATCTTTCTAATAATTTTGTATTGCTCAGATCTGTGTAGATTGAAAATAGAGCTTCAGCAACATCATGTGGTAATGACTGATATTCATGTTTAAAATTTGATAATGTATTCGAAGCTCGCGCTCGCTGCCAACAACACCATGACTCAGCTCCGACCGGGCACCTCTCGTGTTGAGGATTTTTATCCGTTGAACAGTAATGGCAATATGTTGCCCATATATTGCATTATACATATTATCAACGGAATCGCAGTGTCTCCTGATTGCCAAGCCATAATAAACTGTCAACTTATCTATCAGTTTAGCAGTGAGCTTACCCTTACCACCAAATACTTTTTTGGGGTTTTTTTTCCCACCTTTATCTACAGTTTCAGTATTTTTTTACACAGTCTCGGAGTCGTGAACCCATTCTCTTTTGGACATGTCCAATACATTCTTTCTTGATCGCTTCCATTTCACCGTAAGGCGCTGCTTTGAAAATCCCAGAGTATGTTTTAGAGTCTCCATCACCGATGGTAATTTTTGTAACGGACGTTAAATTTTTCCATAGAACGCCTGAACATTTCTATGACCGCATCGACTTCCATTTTCCCTGAGGAACCGTTATGATTTGCAGAATAAATATCTTTATGACCGTCATACCATTTATCGTACTGTTCAGTATCCTTTTTATTTATCCAAAGTTCGCATTGTTTGCAGTACGAACTTTTCACAACAATATCAATAATTTTCCCTGTAGAATAACCGATCAATTATGTTACTCCGTATAAAGAAGTAAATCCTCGTTTTTTCCAGGTTCCATCGCCAGATATTGTCAATTCTTCACGATTTTCATCGCCTTGGTTTTCAGAAGTCGCATTTTTTTCTACAGCACAAGCTTTTTCGAAAAGTTTCTCGGTGACTATTTTCGTACAAGAGTGAATATTTTTTATAATCAGGTCATAAATATTTTGCATTACAGAAGCTGGCATGTCCATCAATCCACAAAATTTAGCTGCGACTTCTAATCCTAATCCGAGAGTTCTCATGACAAATACAAATCGCCTGTTTATCTCATAAGACTGCTTGATAAAGGGACAGGAGTTTATGGTACGAGCATCACACTTATCACACAGTATAACGATTTTAAAACCAAGTCCTTGTTGTGAACCTGTTTCAAATTTAACTTCTCCATCACAAGATTTACATTTTACGTATTTACTTATTGCTGCAAACACTGTTATAAAATTGAAAATTTGATATTCAATAGAGGAATCACGGGGAACTAAGATCTCCTCCTGTCTTTTTAATTTTCTCGCGGACGCACTGAAGCTACTGTCATCGGTCTCAGCTGTTTTTGGATTAAAAATATTTGTTCTCTTTTTTTATCTCGATATTTGCACCTTGTCAGATGCTCTTCGCTTTCTACTACACTTGAGGGACATTTTTAAACTCAAAACTACGAACAGAAAGTATAAACTGAACGCACGACTTACAGCGTGGCAGACGGTTTTCAACTGACAAAATTCACTTCTTTGGTATAAGAAGTAATTACATTTGGCTTTCAGAAAAATAGACCTTCTATATTGTCTTTTTATTCATGCGAATAGAGTGGAAAGGAGGGTCGACGCAGGTATCGCGCGCCATAAAAACTGCAGCCGCTCCGATCTTTTCTCCAAGAATATTTGCCGGGTCGATTTGAAATTTTCAGGGAATGTACAAAATGTATGTACATTCCGAAAATGAAATAAAAAAAATCCATTTTTTGAAATTTCTAACCGCGTATAACCCGTTAAAGTTTGAAGTCGGGTATATACATAGGTAAAGTGTAATTTATTATCTCTAAATTGAATCATCGATGCCCGGTACATACAAATTGTGAAAATAATCTTGCAGGCGACGAGCGGTTCGACAACGCCATCCGTATTTTCTCTGGCACTGAGTGTTGAAGTTTTGCCGGTATCTAGAGAATTATGGTAAACATTTTGGAAAAACAATACCAAGGGCCACTTTTCGCCATAATTCTCTTCGTACCTGCCAATTTTTAACCTGATCGGTTGTTTAATGCTCGTATGATTGCTGACCGAATTTTCGAAGTGCACGTCGCCTGTATCGCTGCCTCGTAACCCTGTTTCACGTGATAGAAATCGCGGCCCTAATGTAGGTGGAAATATCTTGTGGCGGCATCACATCGATCATCGGTACGATTTACTACTATATCAACAGAGTCAATAAATTCATGTGAAATATAACCGCCAAATGATACGGCGCCTCCTCGCCAGATGTCCTCAATTATCGACCAATGAGATTTCACGAATTTAGGGACAACCCTTTCTATTCGACAATTCCTGTGGAACTGTCCAACCATATTTATAGAATGGTTGGTCGCTCCCTCTTACCTGCGACATACACTATATGGTATGGTGCGCTGGTGCTCTTTCGAATATTTCATTTTTGCGTACGTACACCTCTCTATCCCGAGCGCACTTAATCTCGCACTCCCCGCATTATTATTTATTTACCGTGGTTTTTTCATACCTTCTTGTACGTTTTTTTCACCGTATCTGACCGTGTATAACTGTTTTTTTTATCGATTGAAGCCGTACGATAGAGACATTGACATTTTACTAAATCGTTGTTTACAAGCCGATTTTGTTATGACGTTACACGACGAGGAGGTTTTGATGATTGTGTCATCGCAACTGTTTATCTGGGACAAAATGAGATGTGGATGTTAGAACATATTTTTAATGGTTAACAATGCTGAGATTCCTCTCGCGGCGACGGGTCCGCAGTGTCAGTGGACAAAATGCATCATCGCAAATACGAAATCAGCGATTACTTAGCAATCGTAATATTGTACAATGTCGAGTAATACTATTAGACGGAACGGATTTAACTATCGAGTTATCGGTAAGTCGTATAACGTATCTGTTACGTACCATTCTAACAAGCTTTTCTCATTCATTGATTTTCATATCATCATAAGATTCTGTTGCTTTATTTATACTAAAAAAAATATTTGAAGATTTAAAGATATCTCGTCGATAAACAATTCAAATAAACTAAATTCAAGACCCTAAAAATAATTCGGTACAATGAAGTGAAAGTACATGGGATGTAACTCGATATGTTATTTCACTGTTTTTTTATTTTCAGAAAAAGGCACTGGCCAGTGACTTATATGAACAAGTATTTTATAGTTTAGATCTGATTGAGAAAGACTATTTTGGTCTTCAGTATACAGATAGTAATAATGTGCAGCATTGGTTGGATCCTACAAAGCCTATTAAGAAGCAGATTAAAAGTAAGTAGCAGCCAAAATTGATTCCGTCGATAAATGTTTAATAGTAAAGCTTTTTTTAATAAAGTATACACGTATATCTTGAGAATCGGATCAGTTCTGTGACTCGTGTATGTGTTGGGAATTTTGGAAATGCATTTCACGAAAAAAACTGGTATTTCAGAAAAGTTATCACTTTTAATTTATTAAATTCCTTATAAGAAGTTTCACGATATATTGACTAATTCTACTTTGTAGTAATTGTACTTTATAAAGTTATATTGACGATAGCTATTTTTTATTTTCAGTTGGGCCACCATATACACTACGGCTAAAAGTGAAATTTTATTCATCCGAGCCTAATACATTGCGGGAAGAGCTCACACGATATCAATTTTTTCTTCAACTGAAACAAGACATTTTAGAGGGAAGACTGAACTGTCCTCATCAGACTGCCGTCCAACTTGCAGCTCTTGCGCTACAGTGTAAATTTTGTAACATTTTATAGAATAATATTTGCCACCATTTTTAACCATTACAAATTTAATGTTAAAATACATAATTATCGTTTATTCATAAAATATTAATTTTCATAAAAGATTTAATTCGACATATATTTATCATTTGCAGCCGAATTGGGCGATTACGATTCTACGGTACACACAGCGGCAACCATCTCCGAATTTCGTTTTATACCTGGTCAAACGGAGCAGATGGAATTACAAATTCTGGAAGAATATGCAAATTGTTCCGGTTTGACTCCGGCGCAAGCAGAATCGTCGTATCTCAGTAAAGCAAAATGGTTAGACATGTACGGCGTGGATATGCATATGGTCTTGGGAAAAGATGCCTGCGAATATTCTTTAGGTCTGACGCCAACAGGAATCCTTGTGTTTGAGGGAAATCAGAAAATCGGTCTTTTCTTTTGGCCAAAGATCGGACGTCTCGATTTCAAAAAGAAGAAACTTACCCTAGTCGTTGTCGAGGAGGATGATGAAGGACGAGGGGAACAAGAGCATACATTCGTGTTTCGTCTGGTCAACGAAAAAGCATGCAAACATCTTTGGAAATGTGCGGTAGAGCATCACGCTTTCTTTCGTCTTCGAGCACCGGTAAAAGGTGCCAGTGGTCGTCAAAATTTCTTTCGAATGGGTTCACGTTTTCGATATAGTGGAAAAACGGAATTTCAAACGACTCAATTGAATCGAGCTCGTCGCACCGTACAGTTTGAACGACGACCGAGTCAGCGATATGCACGACGTCAGAGTCATGTTCTGAGGGAGCGACAACGACAACGAACGGATCAAGTCCTGCAACCTCCCACGAGTGAGTTTTTCTAATTCTATCCAAAAGTGAAAGTACAAACGACTGGAATACGCAAATTTCGCCAATTCACGATTCTGACCGTTTTTTTTTTGTAGCTGAAGAGGATCCCCAGGCGTTACAACGATTTCCCAGCAAATCGAGTTCCAAATCATCAGCACAGAATGACCAAGAAACCTCAACCGTAACTTCGTCGCCCTTGATGGATTCGCTATTGAAATCGCTCGCCAAGGATCAACAGCCTCAAGAAGCGAACAATGAGTCGACAGTAACGACTAGCCAGAAGGATTCCGATCTCTCCAAACCGAGTTTTACCGTACAAACGACGGTCAACTCGGCATCATCGCCAGTGCCAAATAATCAGATAGGTGCTACTTCCCTAATGAATCCAAGATCGCCTATTCCACCGGAAGTACTAAAGTGTAACATACTCAAAGCAAAATCTTTGGAGATGCAAAAAAGTTCGAATTTGCTCACCATAACGCCCGTTGAAGATTCACCAAATGCCTTAAAGAAAAATCACTGCACCGAAGCAGCGACTATCGTATCTGTGGTAAGTCTCGTTTCGATTTTTCGCCACTGATTATAGTCATGATTATACCGTTTCTTCCTTTATTGAAAAATAAGTTATTAGTGATTCAAAGTACACAGAAATATTGGAATCACAACGATTGTAATACATGTATAATAATTATATCACGTATATTTGCTTGTGATGTTTTATTTTGTGCTGTTGTTCATGTCTGAACGATTATTTATCCGATCGTATCTCAGGTCATCTCGTAAGTGTTTGTTTTTCCAATTTGGTGGAAGTACGCTCTGGAATTGCGACCTCCGACGTATTTCACCACTCGTCAATCATTAGAGACTTTCTCTCATAGGAATCGTGATAGTAAACGTGTCGAATGTAAAAGTCGAAGACATCAATCTCCGTTTACAGCCATAATAGCGTTAACTTCACCGTACAGTCGTTGAGAAAGTCCACTTGGAGACATAAAACTCAAAGAAATGATAGTATTACGGTATACGGGCTAGTCATGGTCTAAGTAGTTATCTATGTCACCAACACTTACCAATTCGAACAACGAGATCAATGTTTTTGCGAACTTGAGGAAAAATTTAAACTGCATTCTTACATTTTCTCTGAAACATTTAATTTCTCTGTTGACCTTGTGTTCCTGGCTCTCTCCGTTTTAACGTGTTTTTTTTTTGGATCGTTCGAGTTTGGAAATACCATCTTACTCGAAATTTTCCTTGGCACATGGATCTGTTTGAAATTCGGGATTCATAATAATTTCTTTCTTCAGTTTCACCTAAGGCTTCAAATTTTTCATGGGCAACGGTTTATTTTATCTATCGTTCTTTTAGGCTTCGTCGTTCAGTACGAAAATTACAGACCAGGACTTTTGAACCCGATAGTAGTATTGAAACGCTCCCCTCGTCTATCGATACGAATCTTCGAATGAGCCTCCGGATAATTTATGTACGTGGAGTAGAGGGCATAATCTAAACATTTTTCTGCGAGATATAAGCTTGAAATGAGATTGTTGAGATTAACGTTGGAGCTTAAATTATCATTATAGTGCTATTAGTGTCGAGTATAATGATTCAATGCGTTTGCTTCCCACTGTAGAAAGCAATATTTTATATATTATTAAATATTTTTAGGACGCTTTGATTTTTTCTATTTTCATCGGTTAGCGTAGTTTTAATAACACGTTGCAATTTTTGCAGGCTTGCCAAGAATTATTGAAACTATTTATCATTTTTATTCTTCCTTGCGTTATAGTCAGAAACCACACGTATTTTACATAATTTAGAAAAAAGTAACGCCTGCCTTTAGGTCAATTGATATATTTACTGCATTCACGTGCGGTAGAATTTTTCATATTTTTCTTATGAATAAATATAGTTATTCTGTTTTTTGTCGATTTAGGGTGGCGACAAACTCACACTGCCCGTTAGTGGTGGAAGTACAACGACCAATGCCATTGAAGAAGTTGTGACTGTTACACATTTCTCCGTCGACGATTGGGGACAAGTCGAGCAAAAGACTACTCCAACCATAACGAATTCTACGAATCATCTGCAAAATCCCTTTAATCCATTTATACGAGAAAATGATCTTAATTGTACGGAAGGCAATGAGGAATCGGAAAATATCGGTAAAGATTGGACCGAAGAGCCGAAGAAGAGTACAAATCCTTTTATAGATTCGAATCCTTTCTTGGGCTCACTCAATCCGTTTAATGAGCCACATTATGAGCTAGAAAAGAAGGACGAAGTTCCGATGAACGAATCGGATATCAAAGCTACGAAAACAGAAGATATCGAGAGCAACCCTATGACACTAACGCCCAAGGTTTGTGAATTAATTATCTTTTTATATAACAATATTTGTTCCCATCTACGCCAAACGATCCTCGATGTAAAAAAATCTGTTAACATGATAAAAAATCCCAGAAATTTCTCAAATACTGAAAAATCAACACCTCTAAACAGTTTCCTTCAATCTGACCCATATTAAAAATTTTCAATGAGATATTGCAAATTAATTCATGATCGATCTTGTAGACTTTTTTTTACGAAATTTTGTACCAATGACCAGTGGTCGAATTCCGATCTCGTTATAATTGAATTTTTGTTTATTTTCAGGATGAGCGTAACGCAGTTTCGGATATAAGTCCATGGTTCGTGGCTGATCCATCGCCGGCAGCACTTCCTGTGGAAACACCTCTTAATAAACCGTCAGCTATAAAAAGAAAAACGGTGATAACTACTCAACTTTAATGGCAATAAGATATTTTTGCAAAACATTCCTTCAAGTTACTTATACTGGTCGTATATAGAGAGATTTTACCTGGTATTGGATTCCAGTGTGACGTGTTTTTTGTCACAATTTATGAAATAACGTTTATACTGCCTATATAAGATGGTATTAAGTACCATCGCAAAATAAATGAATGCGCTTTGAAAGCTCGTTAATGATCGCTCTCTATTGGATTTTATCTCTTAGAGAAAACGAAGGAAGGAAGAAATTATAAACCTTGTAGGTAATTCTATTTATGAATCCCGAACAATTTAAGCACATAGGAAGAATATGGTAAGTACGAAGTAGTTTACCCTTTGTATAACTGTTACTAACTCATCCCGAATTCAACAGGTCGGGTCAGAAATTTAATGCGACATTGAGAGTAATCTATAGTAAGCGTCATCGATGTAACAGGATTTACTTTTATTGACAATTATCGACATCGTTTCCATTTCAGATGTCATCACTAGATTTTCTTCGGGAGTTAAAATCCTTGGAAGCTGGTTTCAATACTGAAAATATCTTATCCGTAGCCGTCGGGTGCATGCTCATCTGCAATTCTGTCAACGATTCTTCAGTCTAAAACAAAAAAGGAACGGATTGAATTTTTCTTGATATTAATTAATCTTTTTCTGTATTCCGTACAGAATGTAATCTATAACATTCTTCAAACCTGTCGTAAAAGCTGCGCTGCGGTGTGCAGTACCCTTTGCCACTTTCTCATTTCTACATTATGAAGGCTTTCTTGCTGTTGCAATAAAGTTATCCAATCTTCATCGGATTTTGGGGTATTTCTGGAAAAAATATCGATCATTCAAACTTTTCGCAAGTAGAATTAACAATACGCAGTTCATTTTGTTTTCTTTCAAAATTACGATAAAGTCTCGACAGGAATAAATGGGCGGATGGAATTTGAGGATTAGTTAACGTTATGGTATTATACCTGAGAACGTGTAGATCCATTATTGTGTAAGCGGCCGCGTCTTCTAATCCCCATAGTTTGTAATAGAGTAAACCATTGATCAGGGTCAAACATAACACTGCAACTAGTAGTACCCAACTTATCACCGTCCCTGCATCTCGTCGGATACCTGAACCTGTAAGAATATTACGATCCTGTGATATGTTCGGTGAAAATACAATTTTCCTTATAATTTATAAATATTCGAATCGTTACCATTTATGTGATGGGTGTGCGGTTGATCAGCGACAGCTGACTGTAAATTGGAAGGTAAATGATCTGGAGAGTGCGATTGTAACGTAGCACTTGGACCGACAACGCGGCGTCTTCTTCGTGCCTTTCTTTTTATTCCGACACCACCAGATTCCTCGCATTCGACGCTTAAAGCTTTCGTCAAACTGCAGAAATACTCTTCCATACCAGCACAACAATTTTTTTCGATAAGACCTGCAGTAACGTTGGTAGATTAATGCTTTAGAAATGAAAAAATGGATCTTGTAATGTTATTAATCAACTTTCATGTACATACTTTTCATAACAGCCCACACATTCTTTTTAAACTTAACTTCCGACCAAACGACTAGGGTACTTTCACCCTCGGAAGCACTGAACATACAATAGTGAGTGAAGACACCAAATGAATCGGCATATGGAATACCAGCATTGGTACTCTCTATGTCGATGCTATAGCGATGTCCTGGTCTACTGCACGGCAACATAATCTAAAATAAGAGTTTAATTCAATCAGCACTCGAGTATATCCAATTCCTTCTCAACAATCAGCATTGGATATACCCAACGAATTCTATGTTTAAGTATTTACAAAGAGTTACAAATTCGTCCCAAACAAGTTCTTTAAATCTTGTGGTCGGTAGACTTGGATTCGATGAAAATTTATATTTAACAACGACAAAATATTACCTGGGTTTCTGTGATTTGCGATGTCCTTGGTCCAACGGCTTGCGTCAAGGACACAGTTAAAGATATGTTTCTCATCTTCTGCCCTGTCCGAGGATCCTGTGTCCAGGCCGATTGTATCAGATCTTAGGAAGAAATACAAAATATAAAAGAAACGATTTGTGACAAATTCTGCAGAGTGGCAAAATTGTTGTTTGCGCTTGGCCAAAAAATGCATTTAAACAATTTACAATCTACTCTTCAGGTCGAACAAAAATACATTTTAAACAAAGGCCACTATTACGTACTATCACGAAGATGATATACTCTCGCGTTTGCGTTTTAATACATAATTTCCATTTCAGTTCTATACCTGTCGTTTTTCGTGCCGTGTGAAAATCCAAGAAAAACTTCGAATTCGTGAATAGCAATGTGAACAATTGATCAATGTGTATTGGTAATGTGACTTTGCAGAGTTGGCGTCCTTCGTGGAGAGCCGTACATACAGTGCTGATACGACCACCAATCCTCACTGTAAGAAAAACAACGAAATTAAAATATAAAAAATAATAATGCGAGGAAGAAACAAGCTAGCGTTAAAACATATTATAAGACACAATTTTTTACAAATGTTTTAGCTTACTTGCGTGTTTTTCTGCTTCGCTCTCCGTCGTGTCGCTCAAATCTGTTGGATCCAACGTGACGTCAGCTCGCGGAGGGCCCGGAAGACGGGATACCGGATCGACATTGTGATGTATCAAAGGTGATTGTGAACTTTCCATGTTCGTACATTCAACCTTTAAACAAAGGAGTTCATTTAAGGAGCTCGGAGATCATGGACAGCCATATTGGATTGCATAACGCCACGTCTTCGGTCCAGATACAATCGTTTACATACGCCCATTTTTCTAAGAAGATCTGTATATGTATACTGCATTTAACACTTTCGCTACTGGAACAACAGATTTCTTCTGGTTTCTTTACGACGAAAGTTCATCGAAATTTAACAGTCGGTTGATTAATATCATTAATATTATACGAACGTGTACCTCGGAAAATGATTCGACCGATAACCTTGTTGAAAGTTTGTCGTCGTCGGGTGGCGGTAACGGGGGTACGTAATCTTCATCGTCCGACGTTAAACCCAGTTCTTCACCGTAAGACGTGTGGACGAGTTGCCACATTTCTGCCATGCTCATTGGCTGAAAGATTTTTAAATTATCATCTTTATCGGCAAAAATGTATAATCTCGTTGATCCGATCGATAAATTTCATAGTATACACGACGATATACCTGTCCAATGAGAGCGTTTTGCCAAACACGGAAAAGCATGAGATACGTTTTGTCTCTTGCGCCAAAAGTCGTTAAGAAGAATTTGTCAGTCTCGGTACAGATTAATATAGCATTTGGTATAACAAGAGCCGTTTTTTCTTTGGTGATTGAAGCTACGTCTGTCCACCGTAACGAGACCAGTGTCTCCCACATGAAAATATTAGCGTAGAAGCAAACGTAATTTTGTGACACATAAAGTCGACCATGCACCAATATTTCTCGTTGTAAGGCGCAAGAATAATCTAGAATAATGCATTTTTATTATTCAAATGGAGTTATTTCGAATATGTTTCGAGTAGTAATATTTTAGAAAAATTCAAAGTACGATATTCCCAAATTATGTTTTTTTACATTGTACGGAATTGCGTTGTATCGCAAACTTGCCTACTATGAGTCTTTCGTCATCCGGTACGTCTTTGAAAATTCTTTTAAAATCTTCCGAGCGTGATTTATACGTCGGATACAAAACACTGTACCATGATGATTTTTTCTTCACTCTATCAACTCTACTCTCTTTCTTTCCTTCCGACGCGGAATTCTTGCTCGGTTCTGCCGAGTCCGAAGATCGATTAATGCTTTCCTAAAAAGAAATGATACGCTTTTATAGTACGATGAAAATATATTACTTCCCATAATATTCGCAAAGAATAATAATAATCAAAGATGATAGTCATCAAAACTAATAATAATCAAGTTAATGATAATATTAATGTACCGTTGGACAAAGATAATTGTCAATTTGCAATGATAGATCGGTATATAAGTTTAAATACGAGTAATAAAAAATTGTAAAATACCTGAGTATGTTGATCCTCTTTTTTAGGAGATAATGCTGATTCTCTGAATGATAAATTTCCACTATCCGAATACGATTTGGAATATTCACGTTTATTTTGTGCTTTGGGACTAGGATGAGGCGACAAATTTGGTGTTGGCGAAGGGCTGGAATGATCGGGTCCGTCTGTCTGAGACGATTCGTGTGCATTTTCCATTCCCAGTTCATTACTGCCTTTTGTAGTAGGAGTCAAACCTCCCAGAGATGACGAATTAATCGAGCTGAGCACTTCATGACTCGAAATCAGAAGATTTTCGACAGATTTGTTCCTGCACCGTCACGTTCAATCGATTATTCATACAATTGATAAAATTCAATGTCCCAACAGTTTCCGCAAGTTCATATTTGATTCACCAATGATTTTCTTTGTTTTTAGAACGCACTGATATTACTATTACCAACAATGCAACATGATAGAAACAACGTTTGAAACTGACCTGTCAAAACGCTACAAGGAAACAATCGATAAACGCATTATAAAAAATAAACGGTCTCACGAGGTTAAGCGACGATAACTTACATGCTTGAAATAGGATGATCTTGAATATTTTCTTTGTCGAAGTACATTATTTTTATTCACTGGGCCGGAGAATGTCCGGGATTTAGATTAGATATACATTTCGATAAGATAATGATCGGGTACTGCTGTTGATGAATGTTGGATCAACATTAATGCGAAAACCCCATCCAGTTGGCCATCGTTTCGATTCCCGCAATAATAGTAGAATTGTTTTAGGTTCTATTTACACGAATTTCGCTTAAACTGCTGTATGAATCGAAAACACAAGCTTGGCAAATTCTATAATGTATTCTTATTGGACAAACATCTCGTCCGCGATCTTCAACAGCGAATAAAAATCGAGCACTTTGTCAGCTGACGCAAATTTCCCTTCTATCGTAATTTCCCAACGTCATTGTTGTCTGTCAACAAAAGTTTTGATCAAAACTGGAAATGCTGCTTTCGGAGTATCGAAGTAAAATTAACGGTGTATGTACACCAAACTGAAGTGATTTTTGGAGCAACGGATTTTTAAGTGAAAATGCAGTACTCGACAACGGAATAAGGAACGCATAAGCAAGTACATATACATTGTTTACATCGAACAAAATATCTAACCTGAAAGTATCAAGATCTGTCAGTTCGAATTGTCTTTTTAAAAAATCGACTCTAAAATAAAATGAAGCTTTTTAATATGCATTCCATATTTGAATTTAATCAAACCAGAGAACAACGAGAACACAAAAGTTTCAAATTCGATATCCGGCAGTTGGAGTGAAGTCGAAGGGTTACCGCCCTTACATCGATTATTATACTGTGATATAATTATTAATATTGGACAGCCTTATTTATCGAAAAAAATCAAAATGGTGCGCGTAATTCCTGTTCACAACTTTTTGGGACAAAGTGTTGCCGCTATCGAGGAACCAACGGCCGTCTCTACGGCTAAATATATGGATCAGGAGATGTTGCTGTTAGCTCTTTCTAGTCACTGTGTGGAAGTGCATGAATTGACGATGCCCCAGCCCAGAGTAACGACGGTATTTCCGACTGTAGATTTGGTCAATCAAATGCTTCACTGTAACAGAGAAAATTACATAGCTACCGTAGAATCAAAATGTTCGCGCGATGGAACGAACATCAATAATTTCGTAAGAATTTATGTAAATTGGGCTCTCGGTGGAAATCAGAATCAGGCAATGAGAGCACGAATTGCCGGACGAGTCACTCCCAGCTCGAACAGACTGTCCAATAGTCTTGAAATGATTGAATTACCGCTCGGCGGTCAACCGACGAGAATAGCATGCTGCCAAGTAACCGGTAATTTGTTGGTAGCCACCGGCGATACAGCGATACTCCATGAATTAAAGGTCGAGAGACAAGCTCTCTCCAAACGTAAATTTATCGATTTTGAAGCCAGACCTTGGTCTCTGGGTTTCAGCTTTTCTCCGACTCACATGGAACTAGCGGAAGATTTTTTTCTTATAACCAATGCCCGACATTTCATGATCTTCAGATTGATGAATCAATTGCACGAAGATATAGATTTAATCAGCTCCTCGAATTCCGGTGAACTGTCGACTATCAATAAATCATCGGGCTCCGGTGGTTTGTCTTTGCACAGTACCGCAAACGACTGTGCGCAGCAAGTCCACGAGAGTCCTAAAAAATTTGAGAAATTTCGTGGCTATCAGAATCTTGAGATAGAATCGTTCAATTCCACGGATCATGAAACACCAAGAAACTTCAATATGGGAAATACGAATTTAAACAATTTTGGCAACGCATGGAATTTTTCTGGTTCTGTCCACAATGTTGCCAATCCATCCTCGTACTTGGATTGGGATCAAGTCATACGCGATACGAGCGACCAACAATCGTTTACAACTCATGGGACAACGAACGAAAAATCACAATCTTTTTGCATCGAGTTACCTGCTCTTAAATCAGAAGCGCACAAACCAGGTCCCATCAGCAACCCATTTATCTCGAGCGCACCAGAATTGAACGTCGTCATAAAAACAAGTTCACCTCAGGACGGATGGTCGGAGAATTACGTCGTCAAGAGATTGCTCCAATTGAAGATAATCGATGTAAACGTAGCTCCTCAAAAATCAGAAAATTCTGAGTACTTCACCTGCTCCGTTCTCAAACCGATCTATCTGAAAAACGACAGCAACGCTCCAAACTCGAAGAAATGTATTCTCAGATCCGACAGATACAAAAACTTCAACGGCATCAGTTGCGTCGTTTGTACAGTACAGGAGGGATATTTGTTCTATTTTCCAGCGTCGAGCAACGATAGTTTGAATGTAGCATGCACCCCTTATCCATTCACAGCACCGGTTACTCACATTGCTTTGGAGGACACGGTACTGCATGCTCTGACCGAAGCGGGTCTCGAAACTTACACTCTTCGTCTTTCTTACAATATCGCAAGTTCGATAAACGGCATTAATGCAACACAAAATCTGAGCACCTCCGATATCGAGCCTGTGTCTCTGATAGGTTTGCGACCTTTCATGGGAGTTCAGAGACTCCTCCACATTGATCGTTACATCATACTACTGACTCAAGCCGATGATCATTGGACTCTCTACACTCTCTCATTACCCTCTTCGGAGGATCTCTATTACGACGTACTCAGTGCAGCAATGAATCACAAGACGTCGAGTCCAAGTACTTACAGACATTTGCTCGGAGAGGCATACATCGTCGTGAGCCTGGCAAAAGATATGGATTCTTTCGTATTGGATAATGGGAATCCCTTGAAATCCGAGGGGAAGAAAGGCGAACAGCAGTTGGAAGTATTGTACAGAAAGTCTTGTGCGCTGTTGGGCGATTATTACATAAATTCTGAATCACCGAGTGAATGGCATTTATGTGTTCCATACTTTCAAATGTCACGGCTAAGACCAGCTGATATATTGTCCCAAAAATCTATCAGCGGAGCACCTGGAATTGGGACTTATATAACGGAGACACTGCTAAGCTTGAAGAGCGGGGCAGAAGCTGATGCTTTATTTCAAGTTCACAATGTTGTCGAGATGATCAGTTTGACCAACAAGAAAAATTTAATAAGATTGATCTTTGGTAGTTCTGTACTGCGAGAATATGCGACCGAGAAGCTGATCGGTATTCTTCTTTCCCTCGAGCAAGACAACTTGACCAAATTTGCACTAGTTCTCTTATACGTTCAAGCGGATAGGCAGGATCAAGCTGAGAAAACGATAAAACCGATAGATGATAATTGTATCTTAACAATGTCGCTGATACATTGGCACTGCTTGTTCGATGTAACACTGGAGAGACATAATGGTCATGTGATAGCAACATTCTCCGACTTATCAGCGATCCTTATGCGCCAGAAGAGCTTGATCTTCGCCGATATCCTTGTAAAAATTATAGACTCACGTGCAGTAACGTTGCATCAGATTTTGCAAATATATCTGGCTCATCTACCTTCTCGCGTTGGTAGAGACGGTCATATTGCTGCGGCTGCACTGCAACTGTTCGTTGAAACTTATCTTCGCAATTATTTCGATTGTACACGTGGTGATAAATCATCCGAGACGAAGAGAGATGAAATGCACTACGATTATTCGATAGTCGAGGCTTTCAAGATATTGGTACGCTCGTACTTGGGTAAATTAACGCAAACGAACGTGTACGCGGTAGAAGACAATAGAAACGATCAGGATATCGGTGAAGACAAAGAATATCTGTTTGAAAATTTGCGACCTGCTTTTCTCGATAAGATGACTTGTGACACAACGAATTATCAAGAATCAAGAAATTCGACTCAGGAAACCGTAAATTTGAAGAGAAAGGATAGACTCATACGAAGGGAGATACTGAAGCTACAAGCGTTATTGGCGAGTGGATATCTTCCTGATGAATGCTTGCAGGAAGTCGAGGAATTTCTCAAAGCGCACAGTATCGACGGTGATTTATCTTTTCGCTTATTGTGCATTGGGAACAACGAAGGTACATTACTGTTGATGGAACATTGCCCCCAAGCTCTACTGCAATATGCGAAGGTACTTTGTTAATTCATATGTTTCTTCACTCAGGGAGTGATTTCTAAAACATTGAAAGACATACTTCGGAAAGTAATTTCTTTTTAACCATGCTCTGTCCTTCTAGGAAAGATACAACGACGAGTCAGAGTGGAAGCATCTAGTCCAATTATTATATGAAAAAGTTTCTATGGAAGAAAATAAATCAGACACCACTTGTTTACTTAATCAAGCTTTAGAAGGTAATAGCTTATTTGAGCTCTTTTATACCATATATATTGTATAGTTGTACATATTAAGGTAAACATAAAAAGGAGAATTATGTAAATAAGAATTAAATGTAAGCAGCGAGTTCATATTTAATTTTTTATTTCAGACGCGTTGGTCCATTTAGCACGAACAATGTCGTTAAAAGGACTACAACGTTTGTTGTCTAACGACAGTACGAAAATTCTGCAACGTTACGGTGATATTTGTAATCAAATTATGCACGCTGATCACGTTAATTCGATGATAATAGGAACGGGTCAGCATCTTTTATTCAATATCAATGTTTGAACTAAGAATCGTGATAGAATTTTATTGTAATTGTTCCAGATACAAAATACATGTTCTCCTATTTGAGCGTTTAAAATGGTTTTTTTATCTGCTACTTCCTCGTGGAGGAAGCAGCGAGTAGCGAAGACGAATGTGTTACGTTTTCGGGTTTAATAGTAAATGTCGAGCTAATGCGTCCCTCAATCGTTTTTTCCATATTCGACCGACTTCTTTAGGATCATGCTGTAAAGTGAAAAAAAACAACATATTATGAGCACTATTTCCTTATTTCTTGAACAAGAAGAAGTATAATTTCTACATCGACAGATTTCTTTGGATATTCATAAATTTTCATTGGAAATTCCGTAATATAATTTTTACCTGCATTATGTGTACACCCTGCTGAGTCATGACAATTAATTCTTTCATTCCATCACCGGTCAAGTCTACATAGCCAATGGAATATATCGCAGCATCAAATTGTTTTATATTCGACAATTCCCAAATATTTTCGCGCAATGAAAAAATTAAGAGTTCTTGATTGTACGTTCCAAGTAATATTTCATTCTGTCCATCCATGTTTATATCAGCGATACAAGAAGAGAGGATACAGTCTGTGGATTCACTCCCGATCAGTGTGACGTCGGCGGTCATTCCAAGGCGAATA
Source organism: Netelia virgata (assembly GCA_951802705.1). Lineage (NCBI taxonomy): Eukaryota > Metazoa > Arthropoda > Insecta > Hymenoptera > Ichneumonidae > Netelia > Netelia virgata. Next base: position 7,467,897 of record OX637864.1, on the reverse strand, counting down.
ACATCACTGAGAAAATGCAAGTAAGAAGGCGCTTGTAAAGAATGCTTTAAATTCAAATTCTAGATGCAATCATGCGAGTTAATACAATAAAAAATGATCTTACGTAAAAATAATGGTTCCATTGAGAGTGGTAACAACGAGAATATTCAGAAACGGATTTTCATCCGTTTCATTATCGTGACCTGGAACTGTAATTAGTTGTCCATTTTATAAGACATTTCGGCAATGAAAGACGAGTTAAAAATAATTTTTTAGCTTTCATTCAAAAAACGTTTCTTACCAGAAGATTTGAAAAATTCTGGCACCGGGACGATATTTCTTTTTGCAAATATGTTCACCGTGGATACGGGACTGTCGTACCTCAATGTCCAATATTTCATTATTTCGAGCTTTTCAACATCAATCAAACATATTTTTACAAGTCCACACTTGCAGCCGACTACAGTTAATCTCCTGAGTATAAAAGAACATTGTATACACAACGATGGAAGTACACCTGTTGCAGGAATATATTATGTACTTTACCGTTTGCCATTGGCATAATAGTGTATATCAATCTTGAGAGCAACAGCTCTTAAGTCTGCCAGTTCTGGAAAATATTTGTCTATAGCCAATTCTGCATAACCGTGACTCCACTTATCTTCCCTTATCATATGAATATTTTGATCATCCCCCGATATCAACCACACGATCTAAAAGATTCCTTCTGCTCAATTTTTATATCGAATGAAATGATAATCTAGGTTTTCTAGTTAGCTACCTCATTGCCAGAATCATTTGGTGGTAAAAATGTGTGGTACAAGTGATAAGGTGTGTAGGGTAATTCGACCATCAAACAATTTTGGGCTATCGACTCAATGGAACTGCTTTCCTCGGTGTCTCCATCTCCCACGCCTTCCGTATAAATGTTCAGGTATCTCTCGACCGAACTTTCATTGTTCTGCTTAATGATAGTCACCCCGATTACAAGCTCGTTTCCAGAATCTTGTTTATTGTATGCGTCTATAGAAATTATTTCCGCGCCACCTATCATACAAAATATTCTTGATCGTTGAATGACAATGATTTATATAATCCAAAAATCCACTAGCATATTCTTCTAATGCTGATTTATGAAAATGCATACACGTAGCAAAGAATTCATGGAAATTTTCACAATTCGAATTACCAGTGATTTTCAAAACAACCGTCTTCCTTTGAATTCTTAGTTTATTTTATATATATATTTTTTTCTCTTGGATGTTGTATCTTCCTACGAATATTCTTCATTTTCTTGTTTCCATACAGATTTAGAGAATATGCCATGTTTACTAATCAAAACGCTGTACTGACTTGGAATATACGTGAACAACTGTTCCTTGACCAATGGTCGCAGGTATGTGGGATCTCGATGATATTCGCACGAATAAATTTTTCGTTTCAAAGATGCAACTAAGACTTTGTTGGACTTATTCGAGGATGTTAATTTTGTCATTGAGTAAATGTTTCCTTGGGATGGAAGTGAAATCCAATGGGCTTCTATCACATTGGCTAGATCTTTGTCTTGATGAGGCATTGTTTATCCTTAAATTGAAATTATTAAAACGATAATCAATATATTACTCTTTATTAAATATAGCAATCGTTATTCTACGATGTCTGATTGTATTTAGCTGCAAGCTGGGAAAATTAAGACGATTGTCGAATCAGAATATCATAAATTAAAGATTTCCATGATCATGAGTTTACTCTTGTTGGTTATACTTTGCCAAACCTCTTACATTTTTTTGGCAAATTGGATGGGCGTTTTCTACTATACATCGTAAAAGTGCACACGCTCTATAAGGATGTCGGAACAAATTCAACTTTTATAATTTAGAGCAATTGTAACTTTTTCCATTCGGATATCTGTGAGTTACAATAATATTATGGTTTTAGGTTAGATGACATTTTGCTCTATCGCATCGCGCATGGATATATATATATATTTTCCACACAGCGAAAGAATTGCAGGTGTGTTGGATTACGCGACGCGTAAAAGTAGAATTTTATCAATGAATGAGTAGATCCTCTAATTCGCTCTAAATGTTCTAAATGTTATCAATATTGTCGTGAAGCGAAACTGAAAGTAACGGGACAATATAAACAGCGAATTCTTCATCTCGCATTGAAATGCACAATTTTGGTTAACCATACTTGGTGAGCTGGCGTATGTTGCAAGATAAAAACATTGTTGATCGAATTTATTGGTTATGGCTACCAGTGAAAGTACATGGCCTGCTTGGGTCGTTTGGCTCGGAGAATCTGCCGAGCAATTCGCTTATACAATGGTGGAATTGGTCTCGATGATGTTTAGCACAAACTCCAACTCAACGAACGCCATAGAGCCTACGGACAATATAGCAGAGAGATTGTTGTATTTCGTGGAAAACGCAGTGGGCACTTTAACCTTTGATCACTTTCAACTGCAATTGCTCAAAATTTTTATTCTTATTTTAATAAGTACCATAATTTTAATATGCGCTGCATGGCACATTTATGGACAAAGAATCTCGGAACGTTTCATGCATTCAGGCAGAAATACTAGAGCATCTTCACCATGTGCGGTGAAATAATTGTACACAACGCAAATTACTACTTTTCATATATAATGGGAAGAATGACTTATGATTAAGTGTATCATAAATGTTTAATGGTGCTCTTAACAAGATTGGATATTATTTGGATGTGGTCAAATTCTGAAATATTGCAATCATAAATCCAACAAACTACAATGGTTACCTTATTTTTACTTTTGTATCTTTTTGTATACAAATTAAATAGTCTTGCAATCGGTTTATCCTGAAAACTGAGGAAATCTTAAAAGTAATGATCTACCTCCTAGAAATGTATAACTTAACAATCTGGTTCTTAAATTAATTGTCGTCTACTGAATCCAACAGAAGAAGCAATGCCATATTCGGTAAGTAGCTTTACCCGGAGTGGTGTAGCAGTGGGTGAATCAAGAAATTTCCAACTATCGATTCAAGGTTTTATATTTAATATTTTTAGAACAAAACCTTGGGAATGATACCTGGATGTTTGGAGATACGTCTCAAGGACCCTATTCTTCTTCGAAATGCGATAAATTTTTCCTACAGGATATGGATAACTTGTTCAAATAATTTCTTCACTAATGTTTATAATGTAAAAATGCCCGTCGCACTAATTTTATGTCACTGTACACAATGTATTCTGTAGTATCAAATCTAATGAATCTATCGAAGATCAACATCACAATATATTGCATATCATTAGGTATTAGATATGTTATTTAAAGAATATATATATTTTATTATGAGTTTTCTGGTGTAATAAAAATCTTTGAATTTTCACTTATTAAGAATGATTATTTATTCTCGACAATAAAATGTGTTATATTATACATGTACAATTAATAACGAAATATTGCTTCAATCTTCAACTTCCCATGGTTTTTGATACCGATATTGATCCCATGGTGCTGAGTGTATATATCTTGCAGGTTCTCGGAGCTGAACACCACCATTTTCCAATTCAGTTAGAAGAAGTTGTACCTTTTCACATTCTAAAGGTTCCATATCGCATCGTATATTGGTTATTCCACTCTCTAAACATCTTTGCGCTAGTACACGGCCAAGATTGCGATAAGCCGTTCGATCCTGTAGCCTATAATAATGTCGGTATAATTGAAATATCAGAAATGCATACCGTGTCTACAAGACTTTGGTGTACATAAGTTTTCTTCCGTTTTTTCGTGGTTCGTATTAAGATCTTGATGTACATTAATACATTGAGAGTTCTTAGAATTTGTCTGATAGAAACCAAAACATTGGACTTACTTGAAGAGCTGTCTTTTGATGGCCCACTCTCTTGTGGAGGCAGTAACTACAGCTTCGTTCTCAAAATGCACGATGTCAACTGTTACATGTCGCGAGGTTGTTGTCAGGACCAACCTTTTAAATCAAAAGCAAACATCGTGATATGGAATAAACTTTTTCCGCAAAATCGTGCGTTGATGTCAGCATGAAGTTCATGAGTTTAATTATTTTCGTAACAGAAAAGATTTAAGAGAAATCTGATAAGAAGCATATTATACTTGTGCCAGTATTCGCGACCCGGTTTCTCCAAATGATATCCAGAAGGTTTTCTTGCGATTGTTAACAATTCCAGATTTCTTGGATTTCTATTTTGCACGTTTACGGCCATTTCGACAACTTGAGCATTAGTATGAACTTGATATACATTGATTTTGGGTAAAATTGTTAATTGACCTAAACGTTTAAGTAACGGATTCATGTTTGGTATTGTAAACGAGATTATCCAATATAAACAGTATTACGAGCGAATGTTTCCTAACTCAATCTATCGAGTTGTTAACTTGTGTTCAACTATCAAATATGAACATCGGCAGATAGTTAATTACTATAATCTGCTATGGCCGTTCCGGCATGAGGGCATAAATACATAGACTTGAAGGCCTTATGAAATGAAATTGAAAGTCTTCTACCATAGATTTCGGATAGTACCACCCGAGTTGAACGAAAATTTATCGTACCCACTAAGGCTGCCCTCTAGGGCAACTGGCAGTTTTGCAATGAACTAAGAACTATGATCGGCTCAGAGAGCAGCAGGGCGATCACAAAACCGAAATTGCTTTGATTCTGAAAATCGCGATTTTCGAAGTGTCATCACGGTCAGAACAATTGAGCTATCCGGTTGGTCCTCGGCATGCAGTCTCGGCGACAAACGACAATCTGGAGCCAAATGCATGTAATGTGCCTAGAAATAGACAGATATCCCTTCAATCACCAAGCATGCACAAGAGCTCCAGTGAAGTAGTGAGTCTCGCATTGATATAATCACATTATTATATACGTGCTTTTCACCACTCCGAACAGTCTGCAGGAGTATTTGCGCTAATATTTTACCCCAAAATTTCGAACGAGAAAAATAGCGCCCATTCTTGCCACGCCTGTCGTACCGACCAAGTATTTCAGTTTCCTATTCTCAATTGTTTCCTATTAGCTCGTACAGTATAGAAGAGGTCTCTGTTACTTTCCCCTTTTCATAGCGAGAGCACGAGATCCGTTTGGAGTTGCGAAGCGTAATTACTTCCACAATTACGTACGAGCCGGTTTTTAAAAATTTGTTGTCAACGAGGTAAATTAGTTTCTTCGTTTAGCAAAAAAAAATCGAATTTCATGCCTTTTTTTTCCCTTTGATATTATCATCGTATCAATGATATAGCTGCTTCGTAGAGCATCCAGAGATAACCTCAAAAAAACATTGGTGAGCCCACAGTAATATCGTTGTGGACAGACGACAATGTCTCGATTGTTCATGCCGCTGTTAACTCAGATTCGTGGTTACCACGGTCAGCGAACGCCGAAACATTGGATCGGAGAGGGTGTTAAATATGGAATGATAACTTATTATCCAAGGTAAGTGCATTTTGGTATAGTATTCATACAGAAGTGTCAATGTTTCATATTCCGAGAAGAAAAAACTGAGATTTCATTTTAATTAGCATTAAGATTTGCTGCATTGAAGAAAATACTGCATTAAATTTTTCTGTTAGACATCCCGATCATAAAGATCCTCCAATTACACCAACAAAACTTCTTATGGTGCGACGAGTAAAGTATTATAAGGGTAATCCCTGGTGGCACAAAGCAATTCTCGATAAATTGAAACTCAACGATAAGGTACATGGATATTACAAAAAAGCAGAAACTTTTTAATTATAGAATTTGATGATTAATTCTCAACGCGCCCTTGCCACAGTTATCGGACATAGCAATTGTGAAAAATACACCCGATATCTGTGCCGAACTATGGAAGATCAAACACATCATTAAAGTAACGCCCATAAATACTATGGAGGAACTTCCGGACGAGAATACGTGTAGCACGTATCTTCACGAATACGGCGACTTGTTGATTGGACCAAAAGTTGACGCGGCTCGAGAAGAAGCCACGAAAAAGTTCATAAACGATCCCAAACGACTCGATCGTCCGACGCTCAACGAAGAACTGAGAAGAAGATGGAATACTGGATGGAATCTTTGAATGATATCTTCACGATGATCCACATGATGGAACAAATATGTACACTTTAAAGTAATAACAGTAATTAGCAATGATGAAACGTCGTTTGGAATATTCGACTTATTCTTTTTCTTTTTCATGGGATAATTCAACGAAGACACTTGAACAAATAGTAGAATTTATTCGTACTTTGAGATCGACCTCACGAGGCCCCGTTTACAACCTACCAACAGTAACGTTAAACTTTTGTATGTATGTTATTTCTTTTTCCTTTTCCCCTGTTGTTTTATCGATTGCACCGACTAGACACGACAATCGATCATTGCGATGCCGTTTATCTAAAAGTAATTGGAAGATGAGTGCCGCGTTGGGTCAGTCGTGCGGACCTATATAATGACTCGAAATTAGTGACTATAATAAATAGCACGGGGCTCCAAACGAGCCCGCGAGACGCGAGGATCCGGTTCGTGTGCCTTTCTCATCACGTTACCAATCTACAATTATGATATAAATAGGGATTTTATTTATTTATTTTTTATTACTTCACTGATAAACAATTATCATCTAGGCCATTCTTTTTTTTTCTCTCCCCGAAATACTCGAAAGGAGAGAAAGAGCGACAGAGATTGACTCAATTTTTCGGGGTGGGGAAAAAATACACTATTCGCTTATAGGCCGGTTTTCCATTCACGATAACAAGGCCCGATCTTCGAACGAAGCAATTCTCGTAACTCAATTCTCTCGTCACGGATTTCTCTATCAGGACTCTACGCTCGAATCCTTGCTCTAATTAATTTCTCTTTTTTTTTTCACTCTAAACGAGTCGCACTAAAGCGCTACGATGAAACAGAATATTTTTTACGGGGCCTCTATCAGAATTTTTTAATGAGAGATACGGAAAAAATCTTTTCTTTTCTTTTTGTTTTTTTTTTAATGCAACAACGCGAACATCCTGGAAGTCCTAGGTAATAATAATTGAGATTGACACAACGTTCGCGCATAAAGACCTCAAACCCTCATCTTCATAGTAATCCTATCGTGAATATTCTTAGCTACAAAAATCTTTCGTCTCTGGACGTATCGTGTCTGTGTGTCTGTGTGTCTGTATGTGTCGTTACGGTAATAATAAACTTACGGGCTAGTAATAGAGATTGTATCCTGCGTTTTGAAAACGAGAGTGTAATATCTTTCATTCTCGAGCCGGTAAACGAGTAACGTCCAACGTCAGTCATTTCTCCGGTAACTCTGTCATTCGTATGGAAGTAGGCATGTATACTCTTTCTCTCGATCTCTTCTTCTCTTTCTCTCTCTCTCTCTCTCTCGCTCTTTCACACTCTCTTTTTCTTCCTCTCTCTCCCTCTCTCTCTCTCTCTCTCTCTCTCTCTATCGAATTCCCACATAATATTCATTCGGTTTTCTTTGTTGTCAAGCATTCACGCAGAATTGGATTTCCTGCGACTTCTCAATTTCCAGAATCTTCGGTCTCTGGAAGTGTGATGGATGGATATTGTGTTCTGTGGCTTGTTGTTGGCGCCACTTTTCTCAGGCATATACATCTTTAATAATCTCGCGGCTCGTTCCTCCTGCGACCGATCCGCCGATTTTCCGCTCAGAAAGCCCAAGAGTTTGATGCTTCTTCGTCGTATTCTGAGACGTGTCAAAATACTCGTCTCTCGAGGTCCACCGGGTGTAGCCTCGTCCAAGCCTTCCTCCGCAACGTCCTCGAGTCTCTCCGATCTTCTTCTCAGTTCCTCGAGATGCCTGCGTCTCTCGATCTCGAGATCGAGCTTTCTCAGACGTCTCTTCTCCGTGGACGGACGTCTCTCGGTGAGGTATTTCCTACTGGCATCCGGTTCGAGCTCTTTGTCCAACGAGGAATCCCCGCTCGACGACATTCTCTCGTTTCTTCGAGCGATCGACTCCAATTCTTTCGTGGCATCCGCCTTTCTGGCGATACTCTTCGCTTCCTTGGTTTCACCAACAGTTGCAATTGCAATCTCGGATTCTTGCGAAGCTCGAGGACTGCCGGAAGTCGTTTCATCCTTGATTCTCGTGGGCGATGCGATCTTACTCCCAGACATTTGTTCGTTCGCGACAACCTGAGCGCTGTCCTCGTCGACATCCGACAATTTTCTATGTAGATCGAGAATCTTCCGACGAAAATCCTCGTCCTCCTGTCCAAGTTTGGCGAATATCTTGTCGCGCTCGTGTTGGCCGTCGTCGTCGAGTTTCCTCGATGTCTCGACCTGCAACCTCTGTCACCACCATCCGACCTGGTGCTTACCGCTGCCCGGTGAATCCTCTTCCTCGGGCAGTGGCTCGAGTCTACGACGACCGAGGAAACATCTCAGCGAGCCGAGGCTACCACCACCACCACCGCTCAGAAGCTGATCCATGCTGAGCTCGGGTAGACCGCAATCGTCGACGTCGCTATCGAGACCGTCCTGATCGTCGTCGTGGTTCAAGCTCAGGCCGTAGTTGTCCTCGCCAGTTACGTTGCCGTTTGTCGACGGCTACGGGAACGTCAGTCACACAGCTCGGGCTAGTGATTCTTTTGGCAAACAGAGGGCAAGCATTTTTGCAGTCATGCAGAGAGGCGTGCGAAGCTTATTTACGATATTTCAATAATAATTCGGTATGCATTATTTCATTCGTTAATAATATTTTAGTGCATTTCATTGACTCTCGCCAGATTCAATTTCAAAGGTACTGGGGAGGACATATTGGCCCCGGTGAATTAAACAAAAGCTGATGTAATGTGGGCATCTACGCGAAAAAAAGTTCGAAGCGTGCTTCTCAGCGCCAGTACCTTCCAAATATATTTTAAAAATCCAAATCACGATCACAGATGTCGTGACTAATACCTACCGGACTGGCTGTGAAACTCTCGTCGTCGGGTCCACCGGACGTCGGAGTGCCCCAGATATCATCGCCCGACGTACCGCCCGATGTCGTGCCCTCCTCGTCGTTCGCATCCAGAGAAAATTCCGTTCTCTCCGGTGGTACCGGTGGTTGTAACAAATATCCACCGACACCTTCGCTAAGTTGCTCGAGAAGAACCATCTTGCTCACGACGAAACTACTGGCTCTCGCGGTCCAAGCTCGCAAGCCAGATGGTGGCGACTCGAGATCACGATTATCATCCTCCGCTTGCTCGTCGAGATCGTCGTCCTGATCAAGGCTGCTCATAGTTCCAAATCTTCGGAGAGCTCTACGTTCGTCGTCGGTCCAAAGAGAATCGATAATGAAGAATTTCCCAGATAATCTAAGAGAACAATCGATAGGAAAAAAAAATAAGAAATACCTGTAAGGTGGCTCTCCGTCGCAGTCCAAATCATCTTCGCTCCCATCTTCTGTATTCCCATCAGCGGGAGTGCAATTCGAGCTGTTTCGACCAGGACTGTCGTGAGGACCGGTACGAAATCTGTGACTCGTGCAGAGATCCGGGGTCGGTGGTAGAACGGAAATTTTCGGTGGTAGAGGAGAAAACGGATCTCTGGGCAACGGTGGTGTCGGACATCCCGATCTGAAAGGGGAATTAACATCGCATTGGCAAGGATACCGATCGTTATCACGTCGGTCAATTCCGACTGATTCTCGATCGGTATAAACGATATAGAAATCATTCGGTAGATGATCGTTCACCACCGGGGTGAGACTCCACCTGTGGCACCTTCTGCAAATGTTGATCGAACTCGTTCCCGTAATGTCCTTGAGGGATCCATGAAAAAGGCCACCGTTCTTTCTGCTCGCTGTAACGCTGTTCGATTTCACCGTACTCAGACTCGCGCTTGATGTCGTGCTCTGTTGTTCAACGTCCGAATTAACAGCCGCCTGTTCCTCACCGGTCGTTTCCGAATTCTGGGCAACTCCGCTCACCGGAGAATTCGACTTGGGTGCTCTAGCGGCGAGTTCTTCCCGCGTCCATTCTTCGAGGGGTATTTCGTGATCCGGTGGTGGTATTTGATGAGAATTTCTCACCCACTGTGCCAAATGATTGTTGTCCGAATGCTGATTACCGTTGCTCTTTAATAAACTATCGAGACACTCGCCCCGCAATCTTTCTTCGTCGCGTTGTGGAGAATTCGTGGATGCGGGGATCTGGAAGATTCGAGACGATTCAGGAATTTTCAAGTAACGAATACAGGGAAGATAAAATACTTGGAAAATATCGTCACGAAGGAAATTATGTCGAGAAGAGAATGAGCTGCCTTGGAAAAATTTATAATAAAAATACCGTACGATATACCTGAGGACTGGGGGCCGATTCGCAGGCAGTCGTGAAGTTGCTACCAGTGAACGGGCTCTCCTCGGGACTGCCGAGGCTCGGCGTACCCCCACAGCCTGTATTCACATAGATTCTAAAATAAGGATAGAGTTAGAGGGTAGGAATACACCGACGGACGGATAACACCAGGTTGATTACCAATCGAAATAACAAACAAACAAAAACAAAGGAAAATAAACGAGAAAAAACCGACTGTTACACGAAATAGGCGTACGCGATGATCCTTGGGACTTACATCTGACGTTGCAAGAGATTGTGCCAGACTGCTTTGAGCTCTGGACTCGGAGCTCTCAAAACGAGAACTTTTCTTCGTGGTCTACCGTGTGGACTACAACCACCGCTGTGAACAACCTCGAGATGTCCATTCTCGCTGTTTCCATTTGGCGTTATGGATACCTGTAGTCGAAATTCCGTTGGTCTTTTCCTTACTGTAAAACAGGCCTCGGCAATGCTCGAAAGCCTGAGCGGTTCCTCGGTCACGAAGAGAACACGATCGCGAGATACTCGAGCGAAGACCAGAAGGTCCGTGAGAAGAAGTGCCCAAGAGGGCTGAAGACGACGACCTTCGACCTTGGCCAGAGCTCCACCGAAGAGCCTGGAAAGTTTTGGACGTGGACAAATTAAATTAAATCCATCGAAATCTGGCAGTGGTCCAGGATTTATTAATTAAAACCGACCATTGTCTGCCAGGCATCGCGAGGGTGAATGGTTTGCATCTCGCAAAAACTAGTCGCGATTCGACTTCCTGCAAACTCAGTAAAGGCCTTCCGGTGTCTCTAGGTGGCTCCATAACACCCGCGTTCGCGGTAGCTTCTCTGTACCCCAGCGATAGATCTCTCGCTCTTTGACAATTCCTCGGCGAGGCCAGACCCACCAGTCTCGTCATTTCTCTGATTAGGTTAGGATCAATCATAAATGTAAAAACGTCTCGACAAAAATCTAAATCTTTACATTACTTTCAAAATCTCTCAATGGCTAAACTTCGAATTAATTTTCCTACGGAACATTCGTCTCGACGATAACTCACCTATAGTGTTCAAGTGGAAGTAACAAAACACCGGTGAGATCTGGACGTCTCTTGTGTGGCACTGCAGGCTCGCAGACCAATTTTGCAAACGCCGAATTTCTTCTTAGCGCAACGAGCAAACAGCAGGCACGTTGCAAACCACTGAGATATCTTCTGTAAGCAGCGGAGATTCTCGGCACCCGTGACAAATAACACTCGTAACCACCGCCCACTTCTCGAATCTCCTCCGAGATTTTAACGAGTTCCTCGACATTTTGGAACAGTATGTTGTAATCCGTGGACGAAAGAACGTCACGACGCTCGGCCAGTGGCACGAGAAATCGCGTCTGGCCGCTCTTCATCGTCGACCAATAGCGTGATTCGCGTATCGACAATTCCTCGTCGGGCGAGGCGTCGGGTGCGAGATTCGGAAATACCTGAAGATTAGGACATTGCGATATCCTGTTGAGTGGCGAAACGACGACGGGATCCTGCTGGGCGTAACTCAACGACGAGCGTCTTCGTATCTCCGTCGTTGTCGTCGTCTGTTGCGTTTTCGGTTGTTATTGTTGTTGTTTTGTTTCCAGTTGGGTGTTGTTTTCGTGTGTTCGTTCGTATTTTCGTTTTTTTCGTTTCATTCGTCATCGTGTTGCCAAGGCGAACAGCGAAAAAAGAACAAGAGAACGAAACAAATGCGAAACAAGCGAAAATCTCGGTCTAATCTAACGACTAACTAATTACGTGCAGATCGATGATAATATTATGATTCGTCGGATCGAGCGACGAATATTTCGAGGATTCGACGTTCGATTCGAACATTTAGGGTTTACGACAGAAATCAATGAAACAATCATGTTTTTTTTTCAGTTCTGAACAACACTTGTTGACAACAAAATAAAAAGAAAATAGTAATGAAACAAAATACAAAGAAAGAAAATAATAATAATAATGGTAATAATAATAGTAATAATAATGATAAAACGGTAGTCTCGCGACTCTCGCGCCGAGTCGCAGACTTGGTCGCGGAGACCTGTCGTTATACGCAGCGTTGGACACAAAAGAAAATAATAGGCAGAATGAAAAGAAGGTGGAAAATTTTACGAACGCAATCAATAATCAATAATAATAATAATAATAATAATAATAAATTTTGCAAAGTGGATAGCTGAACGAGAGAAGAAACAATAAGCTCTGATAATCGCGCGAGGCTACACGCGGGCATATACAATATAATATATAATATATATATCATCATCATCTAATCGCGCAAGCATTTTTCATACATACAAAAATATAATAAACGATATAAACATACGCGCAACGTAAAAGTTAAATAAATACGATAATAATAATAATAATAATAATAATAATAATCTTCACGAGAGAATTAAGCGAAATAAATATGTTTCAAGGCGCAATCGTTCGTTCGTCGGCGCAAGAGCGACGAGAAAAGTGAAAAACGAGCACGAAAATAAAATCGAAAGAAAAAAAAAGAAAATAATAATCGTAATTCGCAAAAATCGAAATAATCAAGGTAACACAGTAATTTTCTTTCTCCTCAGATGGCTCTCTCTCTATCTCTCTCTCTCTCTCCCTCTCACCGATCATAATTATTCACGCTTTACTTTTAGCCTCTGACGGTATGGTTTTTTCTTTTTATCCGCGATTACACACTCACGCACACACGGACAACGATGACTGTACACGGTTTGTTAATAAATAATAAATGATAATTATAATGATAATAATGACAATAATAATAATAATAATAATAATAATAATAATAATATCGTTACAAGTATACAAATGCGGGGTGAGGAAAAGCGAGCGAAAGGGACAAACGCTTTAAAAAACGTAGATCGAAATAATATCTTGCTTGGTATCTCATAATCATCGTCATTCTCTTATCTCTCCCTCTCTCTCTCTCTCTCTCTCTCTCTCTCTCTTTCTCTCTCTTTCTTTCTTTCTTTCTGGGACAGTGCGATAAGAAGATTTTTGTTTGTTTTTCATTTTAGACCAAAACGCCCGTACCGACCTCGGCGGTGAAGGCAACCGCCGGTGGTTGCGCCTGGCCGTTCGGATGATCCAAGGCAGGCTGAAGGGTCACGTTGACGACGCTCGGTCTTTGATTCGTCGAATGAGCTGCACCCTTGCGATAAACCTCGAGCACCAGCTGATTCGTGGCTGATTGTATCAACGAGAGTATGTCCTCGCGTGGAAGGGTCACGACGTTGCTCGTATCGACGAAAACTACGTGGTCGCCCGGCCTCAGACCCGAGCGTTCCGCCGGACTTCCGGTGTCGACTCGCTCGACCCTCGGCGGACGTCCCCAGGATAGAGAAAATCCCCATGGCACCTGAAATATATTTGTAATTTCGTTTGAATAAAATTCGATTTTTTTCATCCAACTTTTTACTTGAAATTATTTTTTTGTGTACTTTGAAATATTTGAAATATTTTCTCAGGAGTATTTTGCGTCTAAAATATTGTTTGCATTTGTGACTATTTAAACAATATTTCTCACGCTCTCGAACCTTTGAGATATTTGTCGTTGAAATAATTTGAAAATAATATGATTAAGGAGAATCGATTCGTTCGACAAACCTGATTAGGTCCGCTCTGTCTAATCAAACGCCGCGTTATCGTGCACGGTGTTCGACCACCCCGGGCGGTAAAAGTCGGATGTAGGGGTAGTCCCGTGAGAGGATCCAGCTCCTCGAGCTCGAGATAACGGAGATACGTAAGATCATCTGCTGAATTTGAATTGTTGTTGTCGGTTTGTTCCCCGCCGTCTTTCGAGAGCGGCGGCGAGATCGCGCAATCTTGCGGCAGACCCGTGTACGGGGTGCTCGTGTTTCGTCCCGAGCCAGCTTCCAGAGGGTGCCATGTTGCTTCCTGAAGAAATATCCGCACGAGTCATGAAATTTCGATGAACGAATAAAGTCTGGCGTTCGAATTTTTACATTCGAAAATACAATTAAAAAAAGCAAAAAAAGAAAAAAATCAAAAGAAAACTGTCGTATTACGATAAGTGTGCGATCAGCAGAATCGAAATATCTTAAGAAGCACCCCCGCGACGAAAAACGCCACGCAATAAATCGCCACGACGATCATCTCGAGATTTTCTTTTCAATCGACGATCCGTTTATTGAATCAACGTTTTTTTTCTAATATCTCTCAAGGTCGTGTCGTGACAATTCTCGAGACGAAAAATTCGCGAGCCCCGTTCTTCGCGCGTCCGGCGAGTCGTACGACCAGAAGCACTGTGACTTCGCGACCGAGGGTTGTAAAACGAAAAAAAGCTTCGAGGGAAAGTCTTTCGCCACAGGGTGGTCGCGTGTAATCGGCTTAACCCTGACCTTGAGAGCGGCCAAGGGAAGACCCTCGTCAACCGGGTATTATCGTTCCCGTTATAAAATCGTTCCTCGCGACGCAATTAAATTTCCACTTGTCTCCAATCAAAAATCATCCCTCTCGACTAATTTGTTAATTTTTGTTTTTCGCTTTTTTTTTGTCCATTTTTCTTTCGTATATTTTTTTTTCAACCCCTCGATTAAAATTTTATGAAGAAATGATTAATGTATACACGGTAGGGGGTGTTTTTAACGAGGCATGCGGGTACGATAGTTACCTTGTCCTGGGCCAGGGGCAGGGGTAGAGTCATGCAGCCCAGCAGCTCGCTGCGCCTGAAAACACGCAAGGGTGCGGATCCAACGATTATTTACCGTTCCATTTTCACATTCTATCCTATTTAAATATACCGTATTTATAATTATATATACTATATATATATATATGTATATTCATGCTTCGTGTTTATATCACGATTTAACGTTGTATATCCACTGTTTATTTATAAGGGAGCTCGTCACGTGGTCTCGGTGGAGATTTCACGTACCAGGAAATTCCAGGCTGTTGCGAGCTTTACACTAGCAACGTTTACTCGTAGGTGGCACCCTCTTGCGATAGTTTCGAGTTTCTACCACCAGAGCGCGTCTCGACCCACAAGCGAATACACACGGGGTGTTTCGTGCAAAATCGAGGATAAATTTTGAAAAACGACGAGAAATGAAAACAAGATTTTTCAATTTGATCGAACTTTTTCTTTCAACGTAAATTACAATTTTTATTTTTATTTTTTTGAAAGTTGGGTTTTTTTTTTTTTAATTGAATTTCTAGAAACGATTTTATGGGGAAAAATGTTCGAATAAACGTGGAATAGCCCGTACGCGGAGGGGTGAACGACGGAAAAGCTTGTATTGCACCGATTGGCACGGTCGTGCCAAATTTCATCCCCTGTCTCGGTGCGGGTGCACCCAGACGCTTGCCCGAAGTAACGAAGTTTTTGCACGTGGGGCTCGTCACAGGATTCGAAGGTTTGCGCAAGCGTCGTCAAAGAATCGATTCCCCTCCCGCGCGCTACTAGCGAGCGAAAACTCAACGACTCGAGGAAACCTCGCGTAGGTATACTAGGCCTCGCTTTTAAACATTCACTCATACTTTGGCAGGGTGACGTTGGCGAGAATGAGAATGAGAATGAGAATGAGAGAGGGGAAGAGAAAGAGTGAATGATAAAAAGAGCGAGAGAGAGAGAGAGAGAGAGAGAGAGAGAGAGTAATCGAACGTTGTTTAAATCGACCACTCGTCTTTATTTTCATCCCTTAATTAAAATAACAAAAAAAATACAAACACGAGTCTACGATTTAAAGAAACAAATTAAAAAAATTCCTTCTGCTCAACCCTCGTTACTTTCTTCACTCTTCTCGGTCTAAATGGAAAATATTTGTTCAACGAGAAGACGAGTCAACGAGATAAATAATGCAGCGTTGGTAAAATCGATCGTATCGATCTTTTTTCATTTTCAAAGTCCTTTTTCTTTTCCATATTTAGCTTGATTGTGTTTATTTATTTTTTTTTTATTTTTGTTTGTGTTTTTCGTCATAACTTTCGTTCGTTTGTTTACGAAAACGATAATAATGTTTACCTCGCACGTCGATCACGGTGCCAGACAGCGATGTCGAGTGACGTGGCTTTCCTCGTTGAATTGTTGTTGGCCAACGAAGCGTAGGGTAGCACGAGTATCTCGTGAAAAACCGGATTTGGGGTTGCGCGATGTACCGCAGTTCTCTTGACCACCGAACCCTCGCCGCAGGGATTCTTCACGCTGGCCTTGACGTAGGCGTGTATCGGACCCTCGTACGTCCGTCGAAGATCCTTGCAGCGTATCACTGCACAGCGTGGCACGAGAAAACAAACATAAAGATGAATAATAAATTTGACGAAAAAAAGAAAACGACACGAAGCAAAAAACACACACGAAAAACAAAAGGGAAATGTATTTTCGTCCTTTGACCCCGGGGGTGAATCGCGAAATTGCATCAGGACGCTCGAACGAAGAGCGAGGAGACGCTGCTGATGGAATTTCGGGGGGGATGAAAGATCGGGAGAAAACGGGGATGAATAAGAAAATAATGCGAAAAATAATACGAGTGCGAGAGTATCAGGCACGAGATAAGGGTGGAAATCGATGAAAACATTTTCAAACTTAATAATTATTATTTATCATAATTTTATCAATTTTTTGTTTCACTATAATTCCAATTTGTTTTCGCAGAACAATTTTTTCGTATCGTGGACACTTTTCATTTTTTTATTTTCACTCGCGTAGTCGCGATTATTCGTCGAGTTGTCGGAAACAAAGGATACCGGAAGGGAAAAAACAGTGGTTGAAAGAGAACGTGAAAGAAACAAGAAAAAAACAATAATATTTCTCGCCTCCGACTGAACGCGACTGGTCCACCCCGAATCGTAAATCCTTGGGCTTCTCCGCGAGGGTGGAAACAATCGAGCTCGGTTAATTACATAATTATTCCGTGGGCTCCCTCGAACTATTCGCGAGTCTCTAACATACATGTAATATATATATCTATATATAAGCGAGGTTGTTACAGTCTAGGTTTACAGCAAGAGAGCCGGGTTACACAGAGGGTAAGCCGAAAATTCTCCTCTGACCGAGAGACTGTACCGACGAGGGCGCTTCTGCTCTCGCTGCATTTTCGCACAGACTCTATTCTCTCTCTCTCTCTCTCCCTCACATTCGTCGCTTACCCCCGTACATTCGTAAAAGCGTGAGCGCGAGAGAGCAAAAAGCGAACGAGAGGATAGAGACCGTGTCTGACCAATGCGGCATTTACCTACTGTCGCGTCGGATCAAACCTCGGCTGTACTACTTGTCACGCGCTCTTTTTCTCTCTCTCTCTCTCTCACTCCTTCGTTTTCTCGTACCACCCGTAGCACTTATTCCCCACTTCAAGATTTTGCCAGCTTCTTAATTCGACCTTGTTCCAGGACCTACGATCAAACCGGAAGTAAACCTCAACATTTTTTTCCTACCGAACTATATTATCGACTGCCTCTCGTATCGCTCAACCCTCTATCCTCTCTCGACGATTTGTCCGACGAGATTTATGAGAGAAAAGTATTTCCGATCGTCGCGAAAATTGAACTAATCATTCACCCAGGTTTGTTTTATCGTTCGACGAAGCAGTTGGATCGAAAAATTTACAGCGTCGAGCGTTTCGTATTTATTTTATTCGCTTGATTTTTTCCCGAATGCAAATACCCCGAGAGGGTAGTTTCAGTCGGGATTTAATAAGGTGTTTTTACGTGATTTAAACGAGACGATGCACAGGGAGGAGAGAATAGTTGATGCGTGAACGATAATAATCGGGAACGAATCGATGCGGTTACGATTTTTTTTTGTTATGCCTACTAACCGGAATCCGTGCGAGCACGAGACGACGAAAGGGTCTGTGGGTTACTGGCACACGATTTTACGGGAGCGCCAAGCCACGGACGGTGCGAAAGAGAGACAGAGAGAGCGGCGGGAAGGCAAAAGTGACGCTCATGCGCACCTCGGACGCGTTCTCATCGTCGCGATATTCCCTTTGGACTGTGCGCGACGCGATCAAACGTACGCGGGGGTGGTTTCTCGCGACTACTCCTCTTTCGTTATTCACTCTCTCTCTCTCTCTTTCTCTCCCTCATTCGCTATTCTCTATCTGTCTGTCTCTCTCTCTCTCTCTCTTTGAACGAAACCGCGGTGGTGAGGAGGCCGAGAAGGGAGTAAAGGGTGATATCCTATCTCAGGAACGTGTCGATTCAATCGAGTCGCCCTAATTTACATGGAGCACCCTCTTCGCCGTTCACTGGCACGAAGAATTCGTCTATGACGCAAGTACTCGGCTCAGGCACGTAACAATTTCGAGCGAGAGCCCGGGTTCGTTTAGACGGAAAAAGGGGTCGAAGGACGCGAAAATTACAGTGGGAAGAAATAGAACCTTTTTCAAAAATAAAGCAAGAAAGTAAATAATTTTATCGATAAAATTAATTATGCATTTGTTTTTCAGAAAACTAATAATTATGATAAAATTTATCGAAGAAGAAATTAAGGGATGAAACGAAAATCGTGTGTAAAACTCACCACGAACGTGAAGACCGTCGGCTATCACGTTGCACTCGATCTCGATCGAGCCCCTCGAATCACCGGATCTCGGGACTTCGCTCTCGGGACTGTACTTGAGACATCTTCTTACAGTAGCGACTAGTGGCGCTTCCGGGGTATCGGTGACCGAATAAAGAAACGATTTGGAGCTCTGAAAATCATCGTTCAAGGAAGATTTCGGACTTTCGATTTCCCAAGAATTCGTCTTTTCCGTATTTTCAAGCTCTTTACGTTCCTCGGTACTGTGACTGAAGGACATTGTTTTCGAAACTGTGATCTCCCCAAAGGTCGAATCCAAATCGGTTTCGAGGGCGAATTTTTTCACGTGACGATTTACCGCCTCGACGCTTGGCACACGAGTCTCGAGAATTTTTCTCTTACTGCACGGACTCAAACTCCGCGAGCGTCGTTTTTTACTCGTCGAAGTTTTCTCGTTTGCGGTCTCGCGCTTTTGTCGCTTTCTTCGTATACCGCGCTGTCGTCTTAACGTGAAAACTCCCTCGGAATCGCTCGGCGAACGAAACGCCCACGACATCGGTGACGGATCTTCCAACAATTGACTCGCCGACGATACCGAACTGTCGTTATGCCGGGCTTTTCCCTCCTCGACGAAACCCTCGTCCTCTCGCTCGGCTATCTCTTCGTAAATGTGCTCGTTACTCTCGACCCTCGTCGACCCACTCGTCGAACTTCCATCGGTTACCAAAATTTCCTCCGTTCTCGTCTCGGACTCCTCGAGCACCCTTCGCCTCTCTTCCACGTCGAGAATCAAAATCTCGGCTACCGTTTTACTACTCGAGTTCGACTCTTTTTCCCTGAAACGGAAACGGTATCAATTATTTTGTAACTTTGATCGTTTCGAGTTGTTTCTTTCGATCGAGTTTCGTCGTAAACATTTATTTTAATTTATAGGTACTCTCCTTTATCGGAACTACGATGCTTAGACCCGTTTTATTTATCATTACGATTATTTTTGAAATTTTTAATATTTATTGAAAAACAATTATATTTTGTTTATATTTAAAATTATAAATGTAAAAATTATGAATTAAAAATGAGTAACAAAATGTCATTAATCAATTATTCTCATTTTCACAATGAAACTTATTAGACTCGTTTAATTGTTCTCCAAACAGTAATTTATTTTCTATCGATATTAAAAGATAAATTTTCTATTTGTATTCACCTGTTCAGAATTTCCGTGACCGTGTTGTCCATATTCTCGTAATTAGGTAGATCCTGGTCGATTCTCAGATGAGCCAATCTTCCAGCGAGGGGAGTCTGTTGGATCGAGTCCTGTTTCGCAACTTTGTACGGACTTCTAACGTTACTTCCGACTTTCGTGTGATAAGGCGTTTTACAACGAGTGTGAAGTTTCGTGACTTTCGCGATTTTCGGATGACACGGCGTCCTCGCGTATTCCGAGGCCAATTTCATCCTCGCGTATTCACGATTCTGCGCGAATAGTCTCGCTTTCGCGAGTGGCACCGCCTCGGCCTCCATCACGTCCTCGGGACTTCCGGCCACCGAGATTTGATGGAAAAAGTCGGACACGTGGGATTGAAGATTCGCGCGCGCCTCGTTCATCACATTTTGAGGTAATTCGTTGTTGTTCGCGTGAAACGTTTTTGGATGACTCATGAGGAGAATGCTCGGATCCGTTGGTAAGGTAAGTGCGGTTGAGCAACGAGAGGCCGCGCTTCCGGGAAACAGCGTCAGCGGTCCGATGTCCGAATCGACTCGGGGCGTGCTCTGATAAAAACTCTCCGTTCTCGGAGATTTTTGGGCCTCGGAAACAACCGACTGTCTCTTCGACGATCTAATGTTTGGTTTCGTCGACTGGAAAATGAGTTCGAGTTTGTTCATTTTTGTTTAAATTCGAAAATTTCGCATTTTTCACTCTCGTAGGCTAATTTTTGAAAAATTTTGAATTTGATAAAATCTTTAAAGCTCGATCGATTTTAAAAGAAAAATTATTCGCACGTTTCGAATTATTGACGGACTTTAGTAATTTGCAATTTAATCTGATTTTATCATTGCGAACTAATTAATTTTTATTAATGAGGAAATTTACACTGATTTAAAGAATACAAAAAATTAATACATTTTTCATAATCTTCTCTTTCTCTCGTCAAGATTGATGGAGTATTTTCCAATATTTATTTTTATCGCCTATATTTATAACGTATTTAAAAAGATGATAATAATAATAATTCTCACGTGAAAATACGCTCGAAGATCGCTCCCGTGGCTACGGCAGCGTCTCCGTCGTCCGGGGGTTGGTTTGTTTGACGAATTTTGCGTGGCTGGTTGAACGTTTATCGTGGATCTCGAGGTTCCGGTGGGCGGTGTGTTGGAAAGATCTCGAAAAGGCCTTCGCGACGAGGCGTTGGACTTGCCGTTGTTGTTCATTGTCTGATGCGAGCCAGTCACCCCTGGATGAGGGGTTGAGCTCGCGGTCGACAAAGATCTCGATACCGTCCACTTCAGCATCTCTGCGTAAAAAACCAGTGAAATTTCCGATAAGATTTTTATCCAATGACTTTTTAAAGATGGGATTGCTCGCTTTTTTACCATTAAAATCGTCGACGATAAATATTTTTCAAAATTTTTAATCTTATTTTTTATTTTTTATTTATTTTGTTTTTTTGCCAATTCATTCCATGTTTTTATTCGTGTTCCGTCGATCCACGTTACGGACGATTGTATCCGCTGACCGAAAACGGATGTGCCTACCACCCCCTACCCCCTAGCCCCTCGGGGGTGAGAGGCTCGAAAAATTTACGGCTGACGTGCCCGATTATCGACTGTCGATAAACGAAGACAGGGATGTGTGTGTGCGTCTGTATGAGAACGAAAAAAAACACCCGCGCGAAGCTTCGACAGAGCAAACTCCATAATTTTCTCAACCGTGAATTTCAGAGATTTTTTTTTCTGTTTTTTTTTTTTTTCTTTTTTTCGTTCACGTATAATACACAGGTCACGGTGCAGCTGCGGCTTATATACGTATATTTTTCCTTCGTTTTAACGTATAATCGGATAAACGGCTTTACCGCCGTGGCGACCTTTTTGGCTCGAATTAATTGAAGATTCTTCGGAAGGAGGAACCAAAAAAAAAAGAAAAAATGACGAGATAAATAGGAAAACTGAAATATTGATCAATAGCAACACCTGCTTGACACCTTCGTCGTCTCGTAACGACAGATGTTGCCTCGACGAAGGGATGTTCAAGGATTCGAATGAATTTTCAAAATTTTCGAAGAGAATCAAAAACAAAAAAATCGATTAATCTATTTGTTCGAAAAATTCAAATAAATCCGCCTACTTTTGTGAATTAACTCGTTAAAAATAAATATTCTAAACAACAATGTAAACAGAAATTATCTTCAGAAAGTCAAAATTTGTTGGGACAAAATTTCGATCGAGCGAATCGACGAAGAAAATCGGTAAAGAAAATTTTAGTAATAGCGTCACGTCGGTCGACTGAAAATCACGTATTGTTCCATAACTCGACGACAACACAGTCCTAAGAAGGTGTCACGATGACTCGCGATTAATGACCGTAGAGGGTGAGTTTTCGGCTTTTTTTCTTTTTTTTTTTCCGAAGTATTTATTCGCCGTTACCAAGGATGAAACGACAGGTTCAATTAGCTATAACCACTACCCTCGCGATACTCGAGGCCCCTGTATACACGAGGTATATAAAAAGTAGCAGCAGGTTGTCGATTGTCATGTTGAAGGTAATTGGCGTCGAATTTTTCTTTTCGTACGAGAATCGACCGAGTCGTTTGCAAAGAACGTTGTGTACAAACTTCAGTAATATGTAACTCCCACCCTCGTCTTTGATACACGCAGAGGTTAATTATAATCGTGCCTGGCCTATATACAGTAATAATGGTGGTGCGTGTCTATTCTCACATTCACGTGTGTCTATATAGACAAAAAAAAAGAAAAAAAGAAACGAGACGCGTTACGTCGAAGACGTTGATGCGAAGACACGACCTCGCGGTATAACTATAAAGCAATACCGGTCACAATGGGATGCACCTGTCGTGGCATACGGGAAACACAGTGAAACAGGTGAAAGCCAGGGCGTCTCGTCCTTTACCTCCTCCTCCTTCTCCTCCTCCTCCTCCTCCTCCTTCTTCTTGCTATTATACACCTGAGTCCTGTCGGTTTCACGAGTTAACGCTCGTGGTCTAGCGCATGCTACGAGTCGGTACGATTACCGACCGATTGTCTCAGGTTAAAAAGGGGCTTGACGCAATAACGACAGACACTGTCGAAATTGACTGGCACGACTCTTCCACGAAAAAAAGAAGAAATTGTGAGAAAAAAACAACAGTCACCCCTTTTAAGACTTTTTGGGGGAAGGGAAAAGTTCGTTGACGTTCGCTAAATTTCTAGATCAATTTTTAGTACGGAAAGAATGATGATTATTCGTTCGAAAGGATTAAATTGAAATACAAGAATATAATTAAAATAGAAATATGAAAATTCATTAGGATTTAATTTAACCAATGAATTGAAATAAAAATAAATAAATTGATTAAAATTGAAATAAGAGGATTGAGATAAAATTGAAAATTAAAATTGAAAGAGAAACAAGAATTTAAATATAAATAGGAGATTAATAATTTGATGAACGAAAAATCATAGCATCGTTGTATTCAAATCAATTAGGGATTATTTTTCGGAATAAATCGTACGCGTGATAAAGCAAAGATCGTTGTAAATTACCGGGTATGATCGTAATGCTCGTGATCGAGGGGGTAGGTACGAATTCCAGTCGAGGCTCGGTGCAATTTACTCCCGACATTTGCGTTGAATAATTCAACGTTGGCGTCGAGGGTTAAGCATTTCCGCAAAGCCCGGCAGGAAAGTAATCCAAAGGCTCGTTAGGATTTCGCGATTTCTATTATAAAAAAAATAACGAAAGAAATAAGGAGAATTAAAAGAAAAAAAAAAAAAAAACACGAAACCGCACCCCTCGCAATCTTAATTCCCGTCGAAAAGCGTTTATACCACGGAATAACGCGGGAGAGCACAGAGGTCGAATCACATCGTCGACCGAGTGCAATCTCCCTCGTTAATTTCCTGCTGAATATATTTCACAGCGTGAAAGTGCCGCATCGAACTCGAACGTCATCGTCACGTCGGTCGCAGAAACTTTTCGCAAATTTCGTCCCACGAGGGTGCTAGTTCGGTGTTAAAAAAAAAAAACAACAAAAAATTGCATAATTTCCAGAAGACCGAATTCCCACCATAAGCGAGAATCGAAGGCTCGATTGTCAAACAAATCCCTTTGTTCTCGCAAAACGACGAAAAAAAATAGAAAGAGAAACGAAAAGAGAGAGAGAGAGAGAGAGAGAGAGAGAGAGAGAGAGAGAGAGAGAGAGAGAGAGAGAGAAAAGAAAACCATCGTTCTCCCAGTGTTTCGCGGTACTCTCGCGGGACTCGACCCCGTGTCATACCAGCAGGTTTTAACTTTTAACGGTTCCTCTCGAAGGGGGGGCTCTCACTCTCTCGTACGAACGAAAATTTTTTGGTACGTAAAAGAGAGAGAGAGAGAGAGAGAGAGAGCTCGTCGTATTGTGAGAAGTGGGTTGTAAAAATGCATTCATTTGCATACCAGGCTGTTGCCATGCCATGGCGCATGCGCACTGCGCCGTCCCTTTACTCCAGAATCGAGCCTGTCGATAGGCCCTTTTTTTTACCTGTATATAGCAATATACGATACGTGAAAAGTTATACATACATACATACATACATACATACATACATACATACATACATATATATATATATATATTTAAAACTTTGCATTTATATATATATATATAGTGTGAGTAGTATCGTTGTTGAAAAGACACGGGAGGGCACCTGCCCATATGGCGACAAAGATAGAGCACGAGAAAGGGAAATACGAGAGAGAGAGAGAGAGAGAGAGAGAGAGAGAGAGAGAGAGAGAGAGAGAGGGTGGGTTAAAATGGCCCCAAGGGCCCATCTGGCTCGTGGAAACGCTCAACGCTACCGAAAAAATATCATCGAAATGGTAGATCTCGCTCTCGACCTCGGACGCGGAGAGACGCACGAAATACCACCCGCTCACTATCGTTTCCCGTGATCGGTGTATTTTTTTTCTTTCTTAAGATCGACAGAGAGAAAGAGAGAGAGAGAGAGAGAGAGAGAGAGAGAGGGGGGTAAAAGTCTTTCCGAGTATTTTTCGTTCCCTTGACTCGACTTCCTTCCGTTCGAGCGTCTTCATCGCGCGCACGACGTTTGTTTTCGTGGTCGGCGCACGTGCCACGCCACCGTTTCGTTCGTCTACCCAAATTCTTCGTCCTTATTCCTCGAGTCACGCGCAACCCTTCGTTGCGGTTTTCTACATTCATATCTACGTTTTCTAGCGGAGAAATGTTTTATTTATCGAAATTTACCACGATCGTTTAACGCTTGAAAACGATATTTTACATAATTATCCAATCGACGAAAATTGTTCGCGTCGGGAAATTTTTCGGTCGGGGAGTTTCAACCCCCGATGCGGAATGGAACTCGACGATGAAACACGGTCACGGTTGAACAATGAAATTGGACAAAATTTATGGTTACTTTGCCAGGCTCGATATATGTTAATCGACCCAATTTCGGTCGAGGGCGTCGAACGATTTAGGGACGTTGACGTTTTTCGAAATTGAAATCAATTTTATTTCCGTTATAAAGAATTTATATCGACTAATCGTCTTTTATTTTTTTCGAAACTTTGAAAATTTCGTCGAATTTTCATTAAACTTTTCATAGAAATAATTATTATTTTCTTCAAACTCAAATTATAAAATTTATTTATATTGATCTAAAATCGAAATTTTATAAATTCAAAAATTCATCGATTTATTTACGATTTAAAATACATATCGATATTATTCCCTGCGAATCGAGTCGATTATTATATTTTCCTTTTTTAACCAACTGGAGGCCCCGACATAGCCCTCGACGTTACGACGTTCGATAATCGTGAATGCGTCTGGCAAAATGTTCGCGCCGGGGAGTCCGTCGAGAAGTTCAATTGGAAGGAAATTAGGGGAGAGGTTTCGAGACCTTTGAGGTCCAGGGGTAATATCGACAGCGTGTTAAAAAAAAAAAACCCTTTCTCGAATCTCGAGTGCGTTATCGTTGTCCTTACACGCGTATTCCTCGTCCTTTCTCCTTCAGGGCTTGAGGACGTATCTCGATTGTGTATACAACGGCGGGGGGGAGGGGGAGGGAGAATTAGGCAACAGGTTGCCCCAGGGGTTTATTAGACTCTCCTGATGGCGAAATAGCTAACTCACGAAGGAGAAAAAAAAATGTATATATATATATATATACGCACGACAGGATCGCATATAATCGTAGTTAGCGAAGCATGGGGGGGCCCCTCGAGTGCACCGCTACCCTGCATGTAAAAACTGACGTACCATGGATAAGCCCTAATAGCGAAGATTTGCATAATTGCGATACCGACGATAAATCGCGTGCGAGAGTTCACTCCGTTCTCCCCCGTCCCATGTGGACGTTTTTCCCTCTCGTTCCCTGAGCTCGTCCACCTGTCGCGGTGTATATAACTTTAATTAACCGATTCAATCGCATTTCTCGTATCCATAACGGTCGTGAACGACACAAAATAATAACATCACATTATCCATTTTTTTGTAATCCGTTTGAAAAAATTTTTCGATTTATTTTTCGGCGAATTTATAAAAAATATTTCGATCAAATGTTTTTATTTTTTACGTAGCGTAAAATGGAAGTTTAAACAAAATCGATGTTAAGATCTTTGACTAAATAACGAGATAAAATCGATTTTTATTACGTGTTAAAAATTATCGAATTATTAATTAGAATAATTAATCGAACGGATTTAATTTCTGATTCAACGATTAATTCCACCCTCGATCAAAGTATCGCCCGAACCCGTCGAAATTCATTTTCTTCGTTGATATCCAACGGTTCGCGAATCTAAAAATCCATCGATCGATCCCACATCGAGTTTCCAACCTCGGTATTTTATAATACGCCTTTTAAAAAAACACACACAAAACAAAACTGGTTTTTACGCGCCAGCGGCGAATCGCACGGTCGCGCACAAACTCGAGGACCCTCCTCGTCGCGCGTTACTTTTCCAACATGTAAAATTGTTTAATTCCTCGGGAGCGAGATTCGCGAATCAGGTATGGTCCCGCGAATATGAAAGAAGAAAGAAAAGAAGCTCGGGCGCGCGAGAGAGCCAGCGAGAGGGAGAAATAAAAGGATAAATATTCGTGTTGGTACACAAGCGTGTGTAAAAACGTATGAGGAACGACCGTTGGCTCGTCTCTCTCTCTCTCTCTCTCTCTCTCTTTCTTTCTCTCTCTCGTTCTCTTCCGGACTTAGTTCCTTTTACGAAACAGCTTTATACCCACCGACCATCGTACCTCTCTATATATCTATATACACGTGTATATAATTTCTCAACGTGCCGAATTGTATAGTAGAGCGAAAAGAGAAGGCATACGACATATAATACCTAGAATTTTATCCGTAGGATGGACGAGTCGCGCGACGCGGGGTCAGGCCGAAGTTCATGCGCGAAGGCTAAGGGATCGTTGAACGAACCGGGCCTAAGAAAAACCCCAACGAGGCGCTCTTCTTCGTTCGATGCTTCTCTCGTGTCACGAAAACGGTACGAAACGAACCAACGAGATTCTCGGCTTTGATTCGAAAGCGATACAACTATTACGATAGAATATATATATATATAGTTCTATTCGAGGTAGAAGCGAGGCGTAACTACCCCTCGACAATGAAAAAAATTACTCAAGTTTCTCACAGAAGACGAGTAGTGAGGGGGATGGGCCGGAGGGGGGGGTGAGAGGAAGAATAAAAATAAGAGCAGGAAGAGATAGTAAAAGAGTCTCGGAGGGACGAGAGGCGGAAGACTCGACGACAGTTGGACGAAAAGCAGGTTGTCGAGTTTCGCTGTTACGTGTTCTTTTTTTCTTTTGTTTTTTTTTTGTTTATTTTCTTGCTTTTTACTCGACGAGACGTATGTATTTTTTTTCATATCTATAGGACTCTGTCATTCATCGACGACTACCTACGAAGTGCTTGTACACAGACACGCGCGCACCCCCGAGACACCCTCTTTTTCTTTTTCCACTTAGGCTCTGTTACGTCCTTTTTTTTTTTTTTTGTCTTTTTTTTTACGGTTGTACCGTTTTTGGTACGTTAATTGCTCTCGACGTGAAGAAGTAGACCGAGAGAGAGATAGAGAGATAGAGAGATAGAGAGGGAGAGAGAGAGAGAGAGAGAGAGAGAGAGAGAGAAGAGACACATGTGTGTGTCGTGCAGAGAGGTAAAGCGAAGAAAAACGCGAGAGGGTGGACAATGAGAAACTTTTCGTTCGGGACTGTCGGGGAAACTTTTGTCTAACGCACGCTGTGCTAACGACCCTCGAAATCTTTGTAACGGTTCGCGGTTATGCGACTCTTCTCGTAGCGAGCCTCGCGGCTCTTTCTTTCTGTCTCTGTCTCACTCTTTCTCTTTCTCTTTCTCTCTCTGTCTCTTTCTCCTTGTCCTCAGGTAGATTTATTTTCGAGTTTTTGACCTGAGAATGGAAATAGCTCTCGCTCACAAGAACCCTCGAATGAGACAATAGAGTCCTCCGGCGCCAAACCTACGCAGTTATATTTATAAACGAAAAGTTACCAAAAAAAAAAAGAAAAAGGAAAAAAAAACAACAAAAAAGGAATCTCACGGTTCGAGATAATGAGGAAAGGGTCTCGTAGATACGGCGAAAGAAAAATATGGGATGTTTGAAGAAGAAGAAGAAGAAGAAGAAGAAGATCGAGAGACGGTCGAGCTGAAAGCGCCCCGGGCGATGAAGGTCGGGGCAAAATGAATAATAAAGAAAAAACCCCTCCAAAAAAAAATAAAAATTTTAATTTCACGAAAATACAACTCGTTAAATTCGAAATTTCACGATAATATCGTGTAAACAATTTCTACAAAGAAACTCCATTGAAAATACTATGGAAAGAAAAAATAATATTATTTTCGACAATTTTGCAATGTGTAATTTTTCCCCGATCGTTTTATTCCCGCTGTCGTGTAGCCCCTTTGACGCGCTCTCGAGCGTACGAAATAAATGGAAAATCAAAGAAGAAGAAGAAGAAGAAAAAAGGGACCGTTGGTAGTACGCCGGTGCCATCTTCTTGCTCTCCTTTCATTCTTTTCGTATCTACGAAGCGAATAAAATGGGGAACCAAAACCCTCGCTCTACGTCCCCGAACGCACGAGACTATTTTTACCGGCTCGTGCCAACCGCGTTGCGTTTGAACTCGAGAGTACATTGTGAAAGAGATAGAGGAGAGATCGACCGGAGAAAACGATTCGCGATGATAAAGGACGAAGGAAGAGAAAAGTGGACGCGTTCTCTAAACTCGTAATCGACAAAGGGCAAAATAAAAGTGGGCGATACGAGCGTGTATAAAGGAGAAGAGAAGATGGGAGAGAGAACGAAAGAAAACAAAGATGGCGGCAGCATCCATGACAGGGGGAAGGAAGATTCGAGGGGGCGAGGTGGGGGGTAAAAAGAAGAAGGCGCGGAGGAAAAAGTGAAGAAGAGTCTGGCGGGAGTCTGCGCGAGGAATCCCAAGGACTTCGAGGTCCTCGGGACGAGTCGAGAGAGAGAGAGAGAAAGAGAGAGAAAGAAAAAAAGCGAGAGAGAGAGAGAGAGAGAGGGAGAGAAAATTTCTTTCGTAGCTTCGAACTCGAGACGAGATAACCTCCGGTTATGGCCCAAACGAGTTTTGTATTTTGCGAATCGACGGGGGGGGGCTGTAGGGGGGAGGGAGGGTTGCTAGGCGGTGTCGAGAAAGAGGTGAATAATGAAAAAAGAAGAAAAGATAAAGCAAGTTCAAGTCGTTGTACGAGAGCCACGAGCGAGGAGGATCGAAATCTTTCGCAGGACCAGCGAGTTTTGGGACTTGGCCCGGCGGTTTTGGGGTAGCTGCCAGGGGTGGGGAGAAGGGGAGGGCAGGTGAGCCGGCTCTCTCTCTCTCTCTCTCTCTCTCTCTCTTTTTCTTCTCGTTCTCTCTTTTTCTCTCTTTCTTTCTTTTTCATCGACTCACGACTGTACCTGTGATCCTTTTTTCGTGATCCGAGTTGAGCAAACTCGCAAACAACCCTTATACCGATAGATCTTACTGGTATATATTCTACATACGAGTTAAGAGACGTTTTAAGATTTAAAGCTCACGTCGGTGATAAAAAATTATGAACGCAGACTGTTAAAATATTTGCTTCGTTTTTCGTACCATTTTTCTTACCCTTTGAATTAATTTTTTATTTATCAAAAAAAAATGTTTAGGGATGTTTTTTTGAAAAATTCGAGTCACGGATATTTAGTACATTTTCTAATATATTCTAATTTAATGAAGAATATTTTTGTTTCTTATATCGGACTTTGAGAAAAGGTGAAGAACCTCGATGGAAAATGTTCTCTTTTCGTTCAACGCACCCCCCGCTATTACAGCCCTTACGTTCACCCCCTACAACACGAATTCGTCGCTGTGTAGCTCTTATAATATTACCAGAGTCACGAAAACGTTCTCTATTCCGGTCTATAGGTGCAAAATTTCGAGACATTCCGGATTTATATCGGATTGACCCTAGGGCAACTTTCTAGGTGCCATTTCTCTCTTTTATCTCGTTTCATCTCCCTCGCTACGAGATTTCCCGTGTGTTTGCGGATCGTATATCTTAAATGACAGGAAGGACAAGGCAGCGAGAGTTAGCCTAGGGAAACGAGAGCTATGTCGAGGAGAGAAAAGAGAGATGGGGAAGGGGGTATATGAGAGCGACGAAGGGAAGGGGAGGAGACCAGGAGGCTCCGCGCAACCCAACCGACTACAATCAAAGGTGCATTCATAGCATGGAGAACTCTCTTTCTCTCTCTCTCTCTCTCTCTCTCGCTCTCTCTCTCTGTTCGAGGAGAATATCTCGTGCTTTTTCGCACAAGAGGGTCGAAAAATGAGCGAGATAGAAATATCGAATTTGGAAGGGCGCGTAGAGAAAGAGAGAGAGAGAGAGAGAGAGAAAGAAAGAAAGAAGTGAGAAAGAAGGAGAGAGAGAGAGAGGTTAAACACGTCGCGAAGAGAGAGCTTAAGCGATTTTTCTCTTTCTCTCTCTCGTACTATTTGGAGCAAGCACACCTGCCTCAATGTTCGCGTGTTCCCATGCCACGAAATTTCTGTACCCGCTCAGACCTTCTCTCTCGCTCTCTCTCTCTCTCTCTCTCTCGCTCCCTTATTTTTTTTACTCGTCGCACGTATGGGCTCTCGCACACGTTAAATACGTGTTGGTGTCCCCGCGAGAGAATCGGCCCCCACACCCTTATATTTCCATGTGTCTTGGGCGCGACTTGTTTTTGGCAACCCGGTTTTTGCATATGTCCCACATCTATAGATTTATACATATATATATATATTATCGTATATACATACATACATTTATATATATATATATATGTAAGTATACGACAAGGAGCAAAAGAAATTCACGCGTATAGAAAAGAGTGAGAAGAGTCCTGGCTTACGAGTCGTTTGAAGGGGCGGGCAAACGGTCGCGCGTGTGCACACACCCGAGAGTAGAGAAAGAGAGAGAGAGAGAGAGAGAAAGAGAGAGAAAGAGAATGGGAGAAAGAGACCCCGAAGGTGAATAAGGTCCTTGAATGAGGTCGCTCAGGCTCGTCGCCCAGTCTCTCACCAGATTTTCGCATGCCTTTCTTTTATCGTACGACTATATGTATATACATATATATATATATATATATTTATGTGTGTGTGTGTGTATAGGCGAATATCTCTTTTCGCACTCGCGATCGTTTTCTATCGGTTGTTTTATTTTGTTTTTTTTTTATAGCGCTCCTCGCTGTGACATATAACACCAGACACCCCGAACTCTTTGATATTCTTCATCTTTTCATGTTGGTCCGAGGGTGTACGCAGGAGTTAGTCGGCCGACCGTAGAAGATAAAAAAAAATAGAAAGAAAAGGTAAAGGGAGAAAGAGGTATTTAAAAGCGGAGCGAGAATGATTTGCGCGGGTTGCAGAGGGGGAGGGGGCAAGGGCGAAACATCGAGAGCGAACAATGACGCGAAGGAAAGAGGAGAGGAATGGGCGAGCGAGACGAGAGAATCGAGGATCGATCCTGCGGAACGAGGCTGAGCCCGAGGCGAGGAATCGTTTAAATGGACGCGCGCCATCTTGAGATCCATCGTTTTTCTTTTACGGGAATGTTTTCGACCTTTGAATACAATTTTCGAACTCGACTCTACGCGCATTCGTAATTTTTCATTCTGTAATACAAAAAAAATGTATAATTTTCGAATTTTATTATTTTTTAATTCTACAATTTTGACTTTTTGACTGCAAAATTGAGCTTTTATTTTTGTTTTTTACTTTTAATTTATTGACTCTTCTTGGTATTTAATTTTGTATCGTCGTCTCTAAAAAATTCTCATTTTATTTAAAAAATTTTGTTTCATCTTCTCTCTCTCTCTCTCTCTCTCTCTCTCTCTCTCTCTCTCTCTCTCTCGTACAGCTTCTCGCTCCAGGAGGCAGATGTACTCCGCGCATGCGCACACACTCGACGTTTCTTTTTCCACTTTGCGCCTTCTATTTTCGTTCTTTTTGGGTCTCCGAGGTCTTTCGGGCCTGAGGACGGTAGACACGTACATATATATATATATATATATATATATATATATATATATATATATAGAGGCTCGTGCGACTGAAATTTCGAGGTTGGCGCAACGTCTTTGGGACATTTAGCCCCTTTGCAATTTTGTTTTCTTTATTTTTCTTCTTTTTCCTCGGAGCTCCCACCGCGCGCGACACTTGTTCGTTTTTTTTCTCTTTTTTTCCCTATTCCGGTATAACACGCGCGCGCGCGGGCTTTATGTCGAGAGGCGCCAACGTTCGGACAGACGAGCGCCCCGTAGTTTCTCCAAATGTCGTTAAAAATTTTACGACACGTTTCGTGCAATTTTGCGGCGACAACGACCACCACCCTTCTCTCACATGCACCGTGGGACACTTCATATTTTTCTCGACCCCCTCCCCGCTCTCGCCCTTCTGTCAATCTCTCCGTCTCTCTCTCTCTGTGTCTCAACACGTGGTCATACGTTGCGAGCCCTAAGGGTCGTTCGAGGCAAAGTCTCCATAACCGTTAAGATTCCACGAGAGAGAAAGGGTTGCCCTTAATTTCTCCGGCCCTCGAGACGTTTTTTTGGCTTTCTCTCTTAACTCTTGTTTCGACAGTCAACAACAGAGGGCAAACGACGATAAATGATTTTCGAGTCTCGCTTGTTTTTTGCTCACGCCACAAACTCATCAGTTCTAATTTGTCGACAGTCGGAGTCAATCGGAAGATGATTTTTCAAAATTTTTTTTCTTTGCTTATGTTTGCCCCTTACTCCCCTAATTCGACGCGACGACTCATTATCCCGCAAATGTTAGGCAGCTTCGCGACCAGCGTCTCTCGACTTTGCCCCTCGCGAGAGACAAGCTGAACACGTGTTTTTTTCTTTTTTTTTTGTTCGAAACCAAAAAACATCTGGTAATGTTTTTTATTTGTTATTCTAATCGATTATCGAAAAGAATCAATCTCGCGAGAAGTGCCTCGACGATGAATTAAACATTACCGGCATTAAAAAAGGGGTGACACGCTTTTTTTATTTGTTAATCCGATGAAAGACAAAATTATCGACCGACGAGTCAATTTAGACAATTTTTCGATCAGGTCGAAAACGAGGGAGCGGATCGAATCGTTCGAGCACCGAAAGGATCGATCATCTTTTTCGAAGATGGCTCGACAAAAAAAAGGAATTATTTTTGTTTTCTTTTACATATATTTTCTCGCTCGAGAACCCATGGGAATCGCGATTTCTTCGAGGGATGAAGAAAAAAAGGAAGAAAGAAAGAGTATAATTCGTCGCGGCTCGACGAACATTTGCATGGGAAAATATACGTGCGAAAAAATATATATAATAAAGGCGAAGTGGGATCGTGGCCTCCGTGTTAGCCGAGCCATTGTGTGTGAAACGCACAATATAGCTAATAGGAGAAGAGCGAGGTAAGGTCGTGAAATTCAGATCGCGATCGGATTAGCATAGTGCCGGTCGTGGCCAATGCGAATAAGAAAAGCGAAAAACGTAACGAGAGGCAAAAGAATGTTGAGAGAATGAGAGAGGCGGAGAGAAGGCAAATAATCGCAGGACCCCTCTCACCCATGCGTGATAAAAGGCGCCAACCGTACAGGTAAGAGAGCACACACGCGGGATCTCCGGTACTTGGCCGTTTCGCGAAGGAATAATATGTAATCCATACAGGCGGGGATACGTAATAACGTGCTTCTACGACCGCTAATCGATGCAACCGTCCCAAGGATTTAAAAAAGCCGAGATCCTGTTTACAATCGAGAAAAAGATCGATACGATTATATCCTAATACGAATCGAATCGGACGTTTATTAAACGTATGTTTATTCTCGTTTTACTACCGTCTATTTTTATGTAGAACTAAAAAACTTTCTGTTTTCCACAATTTATAATAAATCTTATTTAGTGGTGTAAATAATAACAAAATAATGTTTGATTTTTAATTGAGATAAGAAGATTTCGATCGTGTCTTCCAGTAATTAATTAACGTCGAAATTACACCCCTTGTTGAAAACCATTTCGTCAATTTCAAAATTTCGATATATCGAAATTCGATAATCCAACATCCTCGTGATAAATCGTCGAACTCGTTACTCACTCTCAAATTCCTGTCTTCACTTATCGTACATCCAGAACTGATCGTCGTGAAAAAATCCTATCACGTTATTGCTCGTCGCGATGTTTTATTTTTTGTTTTTGTTTTTGTTTTCGACGTAACACACTCCGTGGCAGGTTCTTCGGTCAATGCATTTAAAAAAACGTAACGATCGAGCGTGTGGAACGATTTTTTGTTTCGATTAAATTATCAATAATAATAATAAAAAAAATAAAAAATATAAAACTATATCGGGCACTCCACGATTGGACAAAGTAGAGTAGACTAGAATGGTGGAGGTAGCGGCATGGCAAACCTCTCGTGCGCGAATCGTCGTTACGTCACGTCGCGGCAACGGCTAGTACTTGACTGACGTGGTGGGGATTTTTCGCAGGGCCTTATGTAGCCTCTGCTCGATGGTGGGGGAAGAGCGACGCAGGTAAGGACGGCGCGCCGGTACCGGGCCTGCGTCGCGGTAGCGCACCGCGCACCTTCGAGTCCCGAGCTTCCCCCACTCCGCCGGCCCGTCGCTCGGACCGAACCTGACCACTCGGTAGAATTTCCAAGCCATAGGAGTCGTCGCGCTCTCCCTCGACGAAGCGCCAGAAAGGGACGAGAGTCGATCTTGACAATAACGCGACCACGCTCAATGACTCGACGGATTATTATTTTTTCTTATTGAATTCTTTATTGTCTTCCACCCTCCTCACTCTCCACTATAAACTCTGGGTCCAGGGAGAACCACTCGAGAATAAATTGCATAAAGCGCGAGTATATTTAAACGTATGGTTTCGCAGCTATAAAAATGGTCTCCGTACCATCGAGGTCATCGAGTCTCGGTCCCTTCTAACAATGATCTCGCGTTTCTCATTCAATCGAAATTTTCCGGTGGGTGGACTCATCGGAATGTTTTTTTTTCACCTACCCGCTCTGCATATTTACGAGACGAGACTCGATTTTGTAGATTCGAACGCATCGATACAACGGAGGGTAGAAAAGTTTTGCAGATGCAAAGGATCCTGTTTGGATTAGAGGGAGGATGTTCGGTGCGAGAACGATTTCGAATTGGATTATTGGATCAGTTCGATGACAATTATGTGTACAGTTACATTACAGGGTGGAATAGGATTTGGCGCGTCTCTTTCCACGTTTCCATTCTCGAGACTTTTCGAAGATTGAAAAAATTGGTAGAGGGATATACGATATTTCTTAGCAGGCGCACGAGCCTCGCTGCATCCTCGAGAGATAGATAGAGAGAGTGCATCCCTCGCTCTCTTTCACGAGACGATCGATCTCGAGCCTGTCACCACCGTAGAGAATCCTCGCAGGAAGAAAAAAAATCCGGGTCTTCCGAGTTCCATTGAACGAGTCTCGAGGTTAGTCATAGATCCAGCTTTTCATCGAACGTCCCTCGTAGGTAGGTGAAAAAAAGAAAAAAAAATACCTCGTGCACGCTTCGACTCCCCCGCACGCGCCCAAAGTCCTTCCTCCATGGAGTAAATAGCGGGGGTAAAAAACAGTCTCTCCTTACCTTCACAGCTGAAATCTTCTTTTCGACGAGGAACGTGCGAGATAACTCGTGACAAAGATGCGTCGACGATTCACGACGTTTCGAATCAAATGGAGTGGACAAATGTTTCAATAAGATTTTTATTCGACAATTTTTTCATTCCCGAAAAAAAAATAAAGAACGTCGTCGGTAGCGTGACGAGTGTTTTCTTTTTAGTAAGGGGTTTTCCAAGAAATTCGATTCTAAAAAAATTAAAAAATCTGTCGTCGGACTTGGACAGAAATAAATTTGTCTTAATTCACAATTTTATTACGTCATCCTTATAAATAAAATCTCCAAAAGTCTTTGACAGATTTTTTTCTAAGCTTCTGTTCTTACGTCACTCTCGTGCCTAAAATCAAAAGGTTTTTTTTTGTGTCGCGATTCGAAAGAGAAAGAAGGAGAATTCTTGCGCTAAAAAGGCAAAGCCCGAAGGTAGACCGGAAGTGCGAATTGTCGTCGTGGCACAGGCGCCGCTGCTCGCTCTCGTTTCCGTCTCTGTGTCTTGAGCGACCGCGAGCAGTACAAAAGCCGTCTTACTCCCCGTCAAATCTCGTTCTCCTGTCACACAAACACACACACACACACACACACACAGACACACAAGAGAAACGAAAAAAGAAAAAGAATGAAAAAAAAAGAGAGAAAGAAAAATCTGGCAGCAATCTCACGGCCGTTGAACGTTGCAAGGAAGCGCTAATCCCGTCTCGCGCGCTGCAACGGGGCCACCCCATACCGACTTTTCGAGTCGAGCGACGAGCCCGCCTAGAGAAATAAATCGCTCGAACCTCCCCCGCTCGATTCACAATTTTTTCCATCTCTTTCTCTCTCTCTCTTTTTTTCTCTGTCTCTCCCTTTTTCCATTCATCTCTCATCCCTCGTACCCCCTCGCGTTTACGTATATACGAGTCTCGTGCCCGAGAGGTCGAAAGGTCCAATTACTCAAACACGAATTTCGAAATGTAGTCCGTACGGTCGTGCCCCAGAAAAATTTCGGCAAAGCCTCGTGAAGTAACCGCACGAGAACATCGGTCTCTCTATTGGAGCGAGAAAAAAAATAACAACCACCACCCTCGCCTATCTTTTCCGAAACTCACCCTTGCCAATAGCCGAGACCACTGTATACACTCTTGACGGATAGATCTCTACGGCCACCAACCATTCAAGATGCTCCAACTTTTTCAACCCACGATATCTCTCGCCTCGGTTATTTGCGATAGAAAATGGAAAGAATGAAAATGTGGAGCTTCGCCGACAGATGGCTTCCAGTTTCCTCCAAAATCGATATTCCCTTCGACCAATCCTCCTTTCTATCATACCCCCCTTGTTGACGCAGATTCGCAATTTTCCTTCGCGTGTCACCTCGATTATTTTATTTTATAATTGAAAAACAAAATAATAATAATTTCAAAGTTTTTAGATAAATAGAATTATTTACAATTTTTATTTCAGCGAGTTAACAAGCTTCGCTATCGTTTATCCAAAATCATCCTCGGCCCCCTTTTTGACACAAATTCGTAATTTTCCCTCCCGAATTAGGTTCTTCGATGATTTGACCTTATTATTTCCAAAAGAAAACAGATTTCGAAAAATTCAAACTACTTAAATATAATTATTTACAATTTTTATATCAGCGAGCTAACAAGCGTCGCTATCGTTTATCAAAAACTACCCTCACCCCCCTTTTTTGACGCAGTTTCTTAATTTTCCCTCGCGAATCACTTCGATTATTTGACCTTATTATTTCCAAAAGAAAAAAACAGATTTCCAAAAATTCAAACCAGCTTCATACGATTATTTAGAATTTTTATTTCAGCGAGCTAACCAGTTTCGCTATCATTTATTCAAAATCGTTTGTCCATTACGATTCTCTTTCCCTCGACGTTCGCGTACCACTTTTTGATGGCAAAAATCATGATTGATGTTCGGTCGACGCCTCGATACATCGACGCGACGTCAAAATCGATTTGTACTCGTCACTCGTAAACTCGGTCACGTGCTCCCTCGAAACGGACCCTTCGTACATGGAAAACGAAGGTTCTATAAATCTGTGTACGTGCATATATATATATATATATATATATATAAATCGGCCGCGAGAAACGAGAGGCGAGATCGACTGTGAGTATAAGGGTGCGAGGTATTTTTATCGTTTGATTAATTTTTCTCGGTCTCGTTACGTGCGAGAAGGACAAGAGGCGTAATGTACCCCTACATACGCCCATGAATCCCGAATATATCCCGCAAGAACAACCCTCGCGCGAAAATACAAAATTTTTCCTGAAAAACGTTCGAGGGTCCTGCCCCCCCTCCCCCTTATAACACACGAGCACGATACATTCTCAAGCCTCTTTCCTCCTATATGTGCGCATGTACACACACAAAAAATATGCGCCACCCCGAAACGAGACACGGGTGGTTTCGAACGAGTACGTAAAAGTAATAAATCGCGGCGATTTCTCAAGATCGAAATTTTGGGGGTCTTTTGAGAATTTCTTCTTTTTTTTTTTCTCGTCCTTGGAGACCGACGATTCGTTCACCGCGATTTTGTTCTCGTTCTGGTACTTCGAGTCTCTCTCTGTCTCTTTCGTTTTCCGATTTCGTCGGAACGAAGCCTCGACGCGAAGGAGACGGTTCGTTAGAAATCGATGAAAGGTATCGTATTTCACGAAGAATATCGATAAAATTTTTGGATTTTTGGTTAAACGTGACAAAATTTTTGCCTCGGGAGCGAGATTTTCTCCACGCCGGTTTATAAGCGTTTATGTATAGATCGTATATAAACGCGTTGGCTCTATTTGAAAAAGATTTTTGTGTGCACAGGTCTCGGATCGAATTATCGCCCGAATTTTCTCGCGAACCCTCCGTATGAAAATAATATAGTTTCTCTCTCTCTCTCTCTCTGTTGCTTTTCCTATTTCTCCACCTTATTTCGAAAAAAAAATCCGCTTTCACGTAACGACACCGACCCTCGGGCACCGACTTATCGAAATACGGCTTTGCAGCTCGACAAATATTTTTCTTATTTTTCCCGTACGAGATGAACGGGATTTTCGTATATATTTTTGGTCAGTGTGAGAGAAGAAACGCGAGATTGGACGGTACGATGGTGCACCACGCACCCTGACCGTTTCTCTTACTCGTGTGCGTTTATTCGTGTTTATATATATATATATTCCTCCTGTGCATTTATATGCATATAGAATATATATATATATAGCCCACACGCCTATATATATATATATATATATAGGCGTATGGGTATTAGATCGTCGCATTTCTCC
Organism: Netelia virgata; assembly: GCA_951802705.1. Taxonomy (NCBI): domain Eukaryota; kingdom Metazoa; phylum Arthropoda; class Insecta; order Hymenoptera; family Ichneumonidae; genus Netelia; species Netelia virgata. The sequence goes on along the minus strand of OX637864.1, from coordinate 7,428,379 downwards.
GTCCACCGCGACGATGCTCTCGCGCTGATGCATGCGGGACAGCTGCCGCATCAGTCGCGACGTCAACGTCGACGACGATTTTCCGCGCATGTGATCATCCTTCTCTAGTCTTATATATATATATATATACATATAGTTCTATACAGGCGTTTTAACCGCTCAGCGTGAAACTCGGTTTTGTACCGAGAATTTTTCTTATTTACGATTAGACGCGAGCGTCGCATAAACGTACGACGAAACGAAGTGCGGACCCGCATGTTATAAAGTACGACTGTTACAAAGGTGTGCTTTTAATTGAACGCACCTTTCGTCGTCAAATGAAACAAACATGGACGATAAAGATCCAAAAATATAAAGAGGAATAGCTCTATAATTATTTACGGAAGAAACAAAAAAAAATGAAATTTTATCGATCGAAGATATATTTCGTGAGAAGCAAAAGTTCGCGACATTTTAACAGGAATCGGATTTAACTTTATTCATGTATAAAGCATGGATTTTCTAAATTTAATCCACACACTTTTAGCGGATGTTCCTGTGCTTTGTTAATGGTCATTGCAAATGCGAGTCGCACCTGAAACTGCAAACGTTTGAATTAAAATGGCGGTTTGTATCATGGAGATAAGTGGCAATAGTACATCTTCTCCTTTAAATTTTCCATATAAAATTGTAGCTTCGATGATATCGTTCCTCATATTTTTCACTGAAATCCTGGTAACGTTGCAAATTTATCGTGGATTGGCAAACAAACGTTCTTCCATTTTTATATGCAAGATAATCCTGAGATCGTTAAAGTTTAAGATAACCTATTTGACCTTCATTTCGTGTCGCAAGAGGCGTCAAATGCGGAAGAATGTAAAATTTTAGAGGGGAAACCTCGGACCAGAAAATAGTGGGAAATTGACTGGCGTATATAAAAAGGGGTTGGCCAACAGTGCAATTTGCATCTGAGAGAAATCAACCATCGTGAAGTAAGTACCGTCTTGAAAATGTTTGCTTTGCTTCAGCATTAGTAACTTTCACACGATAATCGAATTAAGGGCAGGGTACAGTATTAAAACATTTTTTTTCGCATTTTTTACAAATTTTTTTAAACGAATGTATAACATCTTAAGAATATTGTGTAAAAATTTCAAGTCGATCGGAGAAAAATTACCGGGTGCCTGTCTAACTTTAAAGCGTTTTTCTGAGACTTTCCTTTCTCAAAGTCGGTGTACACTCTTACTCAAAATGTAATGCACCGATTCTTTTGAAATTGTGTACTCTATTTCTACACACAAATCACCAGGTAATGCGGTCGAGTTTTATTATTATTATTTTTTATTTTACAATAAAAACCGTGCCGATTTTTTTGGCGAAAATCGCGTTTTTGACTTCCAAGTACTACCAAAAATAGAAAGATCGATAAAAAAAACTCGACCGCGTTACCTCGGGAAACATCTGACCTAATAAATGCACTTTGATTTTTTCGTTTCGGATGATCCAGTGACGCGTGATCGTGTACACCGCAAACCAACTTTTTATCCATTTGTTGCCAACGGCTTATTTATTCATATTTTTCAAAGAAATTTTCGGAAACTATAGTTGAGACATTCTATCGTTATATAAAAATTAATTAAATAATCCAGTATTATCAGTATCGCGTAAAAAAATTCTTGAAAATGGCCGTGTTTTTGACCGAACAAACTGTATCCTGCCCTTAAACGAATCAAAAAGAATTCAGCAATGATTAAAAAATATGTCATTTTCCATTATCTTTAACATCAATACTTTATCAACACGTTCTCATTTATGGATACTTTCTTTCCATTAGTCCCGATTCTGGATAATATGTCGCCGGCAATATTCTGTCTATTTGCGTATTTTGTTTCATCGGCCGTTCTACGTAGCTTACAATTATTTCCGGTCCATCTTATCATAGAAGGGATTCGTTTGAATTTCATATCGTTATATAATTATTAAGCAATATGCCACGAGCGAACGATCGAGCATGCGCGCTCTCTTTTACTTTTTACCCGATCGTAAAAATTGCGAGCGCACGCGGCCCCGCATGAGTCTATTTATAAAATATAATACATACGTAGACGAGCGGAGGAAAATTCTCAGTAGAATATGGATTAACGGTCATGCGCCAACGAGTGACTGGTGCAGGTAGAAAAAAATACGAAACAAAAAAAAAAGAAACAGAAAAAATATAAAATAGCTCACGCAACGTGGATGTCTGGTGCGTCCGTGTCGAGCCACGCGTTCCGACGTACGAGAGACGTTGACATATGTCAGCGAGTACGAACGATTACGCACCCGGCACGCGCCGAGTATTACCTGTAATTACAGAGGTCTAATAATCATTCGTGATCGTCATATAATGACTCGAACAAAAAAAAAGAAAAACGATACAGCGAAGTGAACGATTTCGATTTCGATCGGTTCGAAAGAAAAAAAGGGTCTCGAACACAAAAATTTATTTATTATCTCCGATCTTTTTATCCGTCCATCGACATTATTTCCTCGTTTATCGGTGAGCGAGCATCGCGCGCCGATAGTTCCAGGAAAACGAAATTTTCCTGCTTTATTTTTCCGAAAATAGGGGGAAAAAATATTACTGACAAAAAAGACAGTGTAAATACGCGGATTTTACGAGACGAGGGGATGAAAGTGAAATAGAGTAATGGAGTTTTGGCATTTATGGGACGAGCACGGTATGGTAGAAAAAGGGATGTTTAGCGAGATACGCGCGCGTCTCTCGTCGATGAACTGGAACTAAATCAGTGTTTCGTTTTTTTTTTTTATATTTTGCTTCTCTTTCTTTTTCAGTCTCGATGAGCCCGTCATCATCGATCAAAATCAAGTCTAATGGGTCACGGAAAAATGTTTTTCGCGGCACCGAGACGCATCGTTTCCGAAAAAAACGTCGTTGTAACCCTCGCTCTCACCCCCGGACGTTTATACGTGGAATACTCTTTCTTCGTTCGTTCTTTCTTTCACCCTTGCGCGAAAGAAAGATCGTGAACATCGATGAAATAACTCTCGATTCGTTTCTTTCTCTCTTTCTTTTTCTCACCTGAATTTTTCAGTTCATTTTTCATCCCCACTTTCTCTCTCTCCCTCGCTCTCTCACTTTCTCTTTCGCATCGGCTTGCACGCAGTGGACATTCTTTTTCGACATCAACACGAGAACGAAAGAATCCGAAAGAGGCGAAAGGGGACGCGAAAAAAGGGATGACAAAAACGACAACGAGCCCCGAAAATCGTATTGACGGATAGTCGTTTTTTGGGGTGAAAAAATCACTTTTTTTCAAGAATTGTGAAATTGGGGCGCCGAGGTTGCGCGTTCGACTACGACTATATTTCGTGTGTAATAGATAACTGGAGCACTTCCGGTCGTGCTTCACGAATAACAACGTAGGATGGAACAGAAACGTGCGTGAATTTTTCGAAATGGTCTCGAGCGGGACGGGGGATAAAGTTACTAGAAAACGAAAAGAAGAACAAAAAAACATTCTTCCTCACGCACTTCACGGTTACAACGATACTCTCGTTTTGCCCGTTGGCAGGGCGCAGGGAAAGACCTTTTCTTCACTTTCTTCGTCGTTCGCAGTCTCGTTATGACGCGAGCCTCCATTCAACGACACACATCTGCCAATCAAACTTTATAAAGTGCGAGTTCACAACAGGTACGACCGTAGATTCAATGAAAAATCGATTAAAATCCACTTTTCAAACAAAATAATTAACAATTGTCAGAAAAAAAAGACAAGAACCAAAATTAATATACGTTACGAAGTAACGATCGTTGCATTTTATTCGAAAATGGATAACTAATACTTTTTTTTCAGAAATATTCAAATTTTTCAAAGCAAAACAAGAATTTTTTTGTTTTTTTCCACGATGTTTGAGATTTATTTGAAAACAAAAAACAATGAAGAATGTTATTTTTCACAGATGTTAATGATTAACTGTTTCAACGTGGAATGATTTTAAAAACGTTTATGTTTTTTTAACGTTAGAACGACGTTCAAGTGTAATTTCAGCGATCGAGCCACGGGTCGTTTCGGCTCTCGCCACGTTTCTCGTTACCTGTTACCCGCCACTCCGAGGGACCATTTGCATAGGGTATAAAATTTACATTTACAAGATAGCGTAGTACCAACAGGACGAGTACCTGGGCGTTTCCCCCGAGCGACTAGAGTATTTCGAATGTAAAATACGAGTGTACACGCGCGCGGTGAATTCGATGCCGACTCGACGACCTTCCGACCCCGAACTTCATAAATCCGACCCACCGTATACTTCTCGGACCCACGAAGTGGACGCCCGCTTTTTTTTCGCTTTTTACACAAACTTTTATTTCTTTTTTTACAAAAAATGTAACAAAAAACAAAAAATAATTTGAAAAAATTGCAATCGACACGGAACGCTCTGTGCATATGTAGATGGGACGAGAGTCTATTTGCCGACAATTTCTGAAGGTGAACGGGGTATGTGCAAGTTTTCATGTCTGTCTTCTTTTTCCAAAAACTTTCTTTGAAAACAAAAAATTTTTTAAATAAAAAAAAATTGAAAAAATTGCAATCGACACGGAACGCTCTGTGCATATGTAGATAGGATGAGAGTGTATTTTCGAACAATTTCTGAAGGTGAATGGAGTAACTGTCTGTGCAAGTTTTCACGTCTATGTTCTTTTTCCAAAAACTTCTTTTTGGGAATTCAAATTTTTTTAAATAACAAAAAATTTGAAAAAATTGCAATCGACACGGAACGCTCTGTGCATATGTAGATGGGACGAGAGTGTATTTTCGAAAAATTTCTGAAGGTGAACGGGGTCAGTGTCTCTGCAAGTTTTCACGTTTGTGTTCTTTTTTCAAAAACTTCTTTTTGGCAATTAAAATTTTTTAAAATAACAAAAAATTTGAAAAAATTGCAATCGACACGGAACGCTCTGTGCATATGTAGATAGGACGAGAGTGTATTTTCGAACAATTTCTGAAGGTGAACGGGGTCAGTGTCTCTGCAAGTTTTCACGTTTGTGTTCTTTTTTCAAAAACTTCTTTTTGGCAATTAAAATTTTTTAAAATAACAACAAATTTGAAAAAATTGCATTTGACACGGAACGCTCCGTGCATATGTAGATGGGACGAGAGTGTATTTGCGAACAATTTCTGAAGGTGAATGGAGTAACTGTCTGTGCAAGTTTTCACGTCTGTGTTTTTTTTCCAAAAACTTCTTTTTGGCAATTAAAATGTTTAAAAATAAAACAAAAATTGAAAAAATTACATTCGACACGGAACGCTCCGTGCATATGTAGATGGGACGAGAGTGTATTTGCGAACAATTTCTGAAGGTGAACGGGGTCACTGTCTGTGCAAGTTTTCACGTCTGTGTGGTCTTCTACCCTCGCCGGCCGAACGAGAGACGGGTTTTCTATACTCGGTCTAGCGCGCACACAAACACACGGACACACATACACAGCCACATAAACACACATTTAGCAGTGAGTACAGTAACGTGTACCAGTTTCGGGCCGGTGCATCGTTCGCGTTCCCACGTCCGTCAGTCACGTTTCTCCCTCTCTCGACGTTGATACAACCCCGTGGCACGTATCGAACGTTGGCGACTGGAAACTTTCTTCGCGAGTATCGACGAACGTCGAAACGCGCGGAAAGAGAACAAACAAAAAAAAAAAAAAAAATCTCTCCTCACGTTCTCGCACCTTTCATTCATAGGCTTACGTCTCTATTTGGGTCGAGTTTCGCCCCAATAATGAAAATAACGAATACAAAAAAACGTGTCACGTACGTAACGTCGACGTTAAGAATAAGAATAAAAAAAAAGAAAGAACAAAAAAACGCAGTCAACCCCGAAAGGAAGTCGTCGAATGGAAAGAAAATCATTTATTTCATATCGAACGAGAAACACCTGTTACCTTATTTATCTATTTTGATTTTCATCCCTCCTCATCTCGATAGGGGACGATAATATTTGTCACAGATATTACACAATTTTTTTCTTCTTCCAACTTCGTGCCTCGCTTCTGTAATTAATTCGTAGTGCTTGAGATCGAGACGTGAATAAAAAAAAAACAAAAAAAAAAAAGAAACCAAAAAAAACAAAATCGAAATCAAAGAGAACGACCAAAGGGGTTGCCTGTGTAGGGTAGTTTTCTTCGTTGTCGTGCGGCGTCGAGTATAGTGTCACGTCGATTTAAATGCAAATAAAATATGTACGTACGAGCTGGGACCATCGGCGAAAAAAGTAAAAAGGGTTTCGGTCTCTATTCATTACAACGCTATATAGCCTATATAAAATCTCGTCCGTCACGAAATCGAGAACTAGCTCGGGCCCCCGTCAGAGATCAACGATTCACCGGTATTCCAGCATCAGTCGCAGGGGTTGAAGAATATACTTGTATATATGTATATAAGGAGAACGAGACGAGGCTCGCGAGACTATGCAATATATGGGTCGCGATCGACTTCGATCTGATCCACAAACACACACATGCACACATAAACACATAGATACATGCGAGCTCCTACCTTTCATTTCCAGCTCTCGTTTCATTGTCCGCTCTCGCGTCTTGCGATAGTCGCACACACACACATTTATATATGTGTGTCTGTGTGCAAGTGTGAACCGACATCGAGACATTCATATAAATTTTATTGAAAATGCCAGTACAGAAAAGAGGAGGGAGGGGGATGAGAAAGAGAGAGAGAGAGAGGGGGTGAGACGGAATTGAGGGTAGGCAGTACGGTAAGGTCAATTTATAACCAACCGATCGTTGCAAACACGTGCTGCATATTCTATTCGTCGTACCTACCCTATAATAAGAACGTATATAACATCGACGTTACGTTGGAAAAAAGGGATGTACGACCCTTGGGTAGACTACGCGATCGCTTCTCTAATAAAGCTCGATATTCTATTACGACGTTATACAGACATACACAAAAACCGATTTATAGTAATAAATTAAGGGTATCGATGGAATATCGTATTTTTATTTCGATCGATCGAACGTCAACGATGCATATGTTAATCGTAAATAGGTGAGTAAGATTGTAGAGAGTTGATAGAAAAATTACTAGTGATACGTGATGTGTTTTTTCTTCTTTTTTTCTTTGCCTGGTTGAATGATCGGTGAAAAATGGGAGGGACGACGAATCAACGAACTTTTGGGAAGTACCTCGATCATTTTTACGACTATACCGCAATAAAATAATCGAAGGCGTTTGTAAAAAAAAATAAAATAAATGATCCGTTTAAGGGAATGAAGTACGCACGTCTTCTTTTTTCTTTCCTTTCGATCACGAAGAATCGTGAATTCGTTCCGGATGTGATTTTGATCGAGATTTACGACACGTTACGTGCTCGTCATTATTTTCACGATTTGGTTTTTTCCTCTTACGATCGTGCGCCAACGTGAAACGATCGAAGAGCAGTGAATGAAAACAAAAATCGCGCGAACCCTTTGGCCAATAAACTATCGTTTTTTATTATTTCAGTTCTGTAAGAAGCTTCGATCTCTCTATATCTCCTTCGTATCAACCCCTTCGCAGCCCTTCGGCTAGAATCCCCTCGTGAACACACGATCCGTGAAATCCTCTCGTCAATGTCGAGATTGCGAAGTGCCTTAGAGAAAACAAAAGGTATACGAGAAATATGAGAATTGAAAATAAAAGAGAGATGAAGTGAGAGAGAGGGTAAGTCACCCCTCCCTCTCTCTCTCTCACTTTCTCGCAAAGATAAACATGTCAGCGTTGAAATAACGAAGAGTAAAAAAAAAAGGAGGGAGGGGTGCGAAAGGAAATATATATATTTATCGATGATGTCACGAAATCTCAAAAGTGCCGCAGCCTTCATCTCGCCCTTTCTCCGTCAGTGACGTAACCTTTCGCGCAGCGGCAGGATGTTTACGCTCATGGGTGCTCGCGGCAATGAACACGAGTTTTCGTACGAACTCGCATCGACCCTTAATACGCATTGTCGCGTTATTTCTGAGCCGTTAAGCCGAGACCTTAAAGGGCGAAGGACAGAAAGAAACAGAAAGAGAGAGAGAGGGGGGGGGAATTTTGTTTTCTCCCCAATGAGCTCGAGGAAGCGACGCAAGGTACGAAGTTCCACGGGCGAAAAAATTCTTGCACTATTTCAAAGTTTTCATCCCTCTCGGTTGTTCACTATTTTTTCAATTTTTTTTTTTTTTTTCGTTCATCGTTCATCCTCGCTCTCTTCTCTCTCCTCGAGCGCACCTTCTTCACGCGGGGTATAGTTACGTCGGTGGTATTTTACGGTGATCCTCACTATCCTCGTCTCCGACGTGGACCTAATGAGGCGTGCGAGTCTGGGGATGAAAAAAAAAACGAGCGAAAAAAAAATTTCAACCCTCTGCATTTTCGCCCCTTTGAAAATTTCACCTAAGCAAGCCGAGAGGCACGAGGAGGGAGAAAATGCGTGTGGCGTCCCGTATGCGAGAAGACATCGCCACGGTAATTTCTTATTTTCATGCAAATCCGTCTCGGTTGGTTTTTGCCCCTGTAAGAAAAGAAAAAACAACAACAACGTTTCCGTAAGTTTTTTTTCGACGGTCCTTCCTTCACTCCCATTTTTTTTCGTACGAATTCTTCATTGTTACTGTTTTTTTTTAAAGAAACGTCTACCCTGAAAAATAACCTCGTTCGTTCGTAATTTATTTTCACGTCGTAAATTAGCGAACGGCGGGTAATTCGAATACTTCGCAACGTTTACGGTGCTCTGGTTACGTCATTAGGGGTTGAACGACACTTTTTTTACAGGCGAAAAGAAATAACACGAGAGTCGAATAATTTTTGTTGATGAAATAAATTTTCAATTTTGTTTGATTAGTAACGATTTCTTATCGATCGAATTAATTTTGTATTTTTATTTCATTCGACTCGGTAAAGAAATCAGAAATTCTGTAGTCGTCACACGGTCTAAAGACCCGTCGCAATTTCTTTTTTTTTCATTTCGTTTTTTGCCTCCGAAGCGTAACGTTTCGTACAAGGGTGGTTCGTTAATCAATGCAAAGTGGCAACTGATACGCGCGACGTATGTTCCGCACATATATGTATATGTATATACATCGATCTATACAGCGCATAAGAATTTCGTCGCGGACCCCCGCGCACCAGCCGTTAAATAAAATTGCATATTCATGCGGTATCTCATTATTATTATTATTTTTTTTCCTTTTGAAAAATAACGTAATATCGTCTATACATGCTATATGTGTCTAACATGTGGGTGCTATCCATGGTGGATAGTGGCAGCAGGGGGTTGGGCAGGTGCGAGTCCTGATTCATCGTATCGCCCTATGTATAACTATTTCTTTTTTTTTATCATATCCCGCGGCGTACCTAGTAGTCAAATAATCCACGGGGCGTTCTATCAGAATTTGATAAAAATCTGACTTTACCCCAATCGCTCGTTTGATTAATTATTTTTGTGTATAATTTGTTTTTTTGTTTTCCTAAATGAATAAATCAAATTATGGTGAAAATAAATAAAATAATTCTTGTTTTTTGGAAAATAAATAAAATAATTATTTATTGGATAATAAATAAGATAGATAATAAAATAATACGATAGATTGTAAGATATTTTTTGGAAAATCAATAAAATTATTATTTGTGTAATAAAAAAGATAATTGTTGTTTGGGAAATAAATCATAAGAACGAAAAGTAATGTGTCTCGATTCTAATCGAATCGGAAGGCAGGTTTGATTTTCAGGGAAATAAAAGAGAGAGAGAGAGAGACGAAAAACGAGACTGATCGAAATCGCCGTCCAACTTTTAATCGCGTCGAGCGATCGAACCAATCGAGACTACGGTGGTCCCGCGCACGTGCGCCGTTCTCTCCACGTTCACTTCCTGTCTCAATAAATCCACACAATATACGATGTATGTTACGTACAGGGTGCAAAGCTTAATCGAGTTGGTCGTTGAACTTTAACATCGAAAAAATAATATTACCACCACACCCACCGGCTGCCCCGTCGCCTCAAATTTACGAGAGATTCTAGATTATTTCGTTCCGCGTGGTAAATCGCCGCACCTTTTTTTCGCCCTCCACTAAAAAAAAAAAAACAACCCCTAAACCCGCGCATCTATAAACCTCGGGACAATATTTAAAAATTCTTCGTCGAATGGTTTTCTTAACACGACCACCCTCGCCCAATAAAACATCCCCTTTTACAATTCGAGATAAAAGTAAAAGAAACGAGAAAAAAGAAAAAATCTCAAATCGATCTTCGGCCTTAAATTTTGTTTCTCTTTTCTCCTTTTTCTTTATAAAGTCTCGAACCGAGAAGGTACTCGATAATTCCTCTCGCATTATTCTTTTTAATCCGCGATACGTCACACTTTACGTCCCTCCCCGATATTCGCGTGGCTCTCGAGAGCGAAGGGTTGAAACGTCTCGAGGGCTCGAAGTGTCGGAGGCTTTTCGATGAAAAAAAGGGTCTAAATACCGAACACGCGTTCACGACGGTGTGAAAAGAAACGACGAGGGAAGAAAAAAAAACGGTCGACATTTTGGGAGGATCGAGATCGTCCTGGGTACTAAAGTAATGAAGGTTTCAATTTTTCTCGATACGTTACGTCAACGACCTACCCGCCCATATTTTTATCTCTCAATAATAATTTCCCAAAATTTATTTGTCGTGCGATATTTTTGGCTTCTTTATTTCCTGTCGAGGATGGAAAATCATTCGAGATGTACAAAGTTACGCCTCGCGTTTCACTCGGTGCACGAGAAACTTCGACTTTTTATTCTTCGCTGGAAACTCCCGCGGGAAATCGGACGGAAACGCTTTTTATCGCTGCGACAGGGTGAAAAGAGAAAGAGGGAGAAAAAGAGAAAGACAGAAATATCTTGGAGAATTGCTCTCTTCTTCGACGATAAAACTAATGAGACGAAAGAGTTGCACAGGCTGCAGTGAAAATCTGGAAGAGCGAGAGAGACGTTCGAGACAAAAAAGATTTAAGGGATGTTCGATCTCACCCCTCGACGAACGTTTTTTTTTGTTTTTTTTTTCTTAACACTTTCTCTCTCCACTCTTTCCCGGATAATTCCAATCGCAAAAGTTCACACGACTCACCCTTTCTTATTTCTATTTTTTCCGTTCTTTTCTTCTTCATCCCTCTCTCTCTCTCTCTCTTTCTGCACACAGAAAATTCTTCCGGTGAACCTAATGTTTTTTCAATTTTTTTTCCTTTCGTGACTTTCCCCTTTTATTTCAGCGCAGAGGGAAAAAAATAGTTTCGAGTTCATGACGGGGTGCAAAGGGGTTGCAGGTTTCCTGCGGTTTTTCCCGGACGACGTGATCGTTCGACGACGAAAAGTGAATCGAACAGTGAGAAAAAGTCGAATGAAATGGGAATGCGAGAATGACAGAAAAAAAATAATGAAAAAAAAACATGACCACCCAGCCGAATCGAAAATAGTGTTGGAGGATCGATTCGCGCGATAGATTTCGAGATCGTCCCTGGGTCCTACACGTCGACCGTGTTTTAGTCGGGACGAAGACAGGCGGCGCGTGAGTGTGCGGATTTTTTTTCGCAGTAAAAAAGGGTTCCTGTCGCGCCCGCCACCAATTTTTTTTTTCTTTTTCTTTTCTTCGCGACCTTCGGTGGGTTTCGATGAGTCGCAGGCTTTCGTACCCTTTTCGTTCCCGTTAAAGCGAGAAACGTCGTTTGAGAATTTTCGCGTTGAGCAAAGCGAGCGAACGAACTTCTGTGGGTCATTGTTCGAGTCGCGACGATAGAGGTTCGATCCGTTTTCCAAAAATAGTCTCGTCATCGCGACGTTCACCCTTCGATCTATTCGACGTTCGTTCGGTCCGATACGCGAGAAAAGGGGTTGACAAATTCCGAAGGATCTGGCGAGAGGAAGAGTAAGAGAAAAACATATCGAGCGTAGAAAAATTGCAACCCTAGCGGCTCGGCGCGATTTTTATATGGAGCGTTCCACGCTAATTCGATCGTTTCATTTTATCCTATATTTATTTTATTTGTCGTATCATTTTTTTACCCTGTTCGCTGAAAAAAATTAACTAAGATTGAAAATTTATTCACAATTTTGGTCCAAAGTTTATTTTATATTAGGCTTCGTACAATTAAAATAGGGTTTAAAAAATCGTAAGAATAAAGAAATTATTGTGTAGATAATTTCGGTAAGATAAAAATATTAATTTTAGAAAAATAGGGCGAGTCGAGTCGACACGAAATGCCCCATACAATATCGAATGCGCGTGCTTCCGATTGCACTGTTCTCTTTTCACTCTCGATCGGTCCTCGACGAATCGGCAAAAAGGGTTGAGAAAACTGTTTACTTCCACGGTGGCCACAATACTTATGCGAGAGCGGTACGCGTTAAAAAGAATCGCTTTCTTCAACCCTCTCTCTCTCTCTCTCTCTCTCTCTCTCTCTCTCTCTTTCTCCCTCACTTGTTCACTCAACTCCAGCGATCGTCAAGAATTGATGCTGCGCGGCGCTGCAACCCTCTCGGACTTTTGCACCGCTCTGAAGATTTTATCGCCCGCCGTGGTTGAGAGAAAGAGAGAGAAAGAGAAAAAAACGTATACCTATCCACCCTATAACGATATATACAAGTATAAAAGAGAGTACACCGCGAAGCATTCACCGAGGAACGAACCGAGCCCCGGGCTTTTGCGGCGATCGTGAAAGGGAAACAAGTTTCTCGGTGGCTCGAGAGGCTAATTATTATTTTCTCTCTCTCTCTCTCTCTCTTTTTCTTTTTTCCCCTTTCCCCGAGGAAAGAGAAAAAAGAAGAAGAAGAAGAGGAGAATACGAGGGAGAACGAGACTGGCTGCTTGACGAAGGGTCGCGCGAGAGAGCAACGATGTACCGTGCGAGGGATAAACGGGTCACAAAAGCGTCCGCTGCGCGGATATAAAAGCCTCGAGAGCAAAATGGCTTTGGGAAAAACGATCGAGATCTCGGCGTTTCTCGTTTGTTTCCAAACAAGGCCTGTGTCGGACCCGACGTTCAACCCTTTGACGCGTATGAAAGTCGTTTAAAAAGCGATCTTCGCGATCTCGCGTCGAATAAGTCAACGAAATTTGTCTTCGGCCCCCTTTTTTCACCGCTTTAAGGGTGTGCAAAAAAACAATTTTCCTTGATTTACGATTTTCTATTTTTTTTTTCACATTACCTTGCGCTCGGTTTTTATACTCTAAGGAAAACAAAAATAACTAACTTTGTTTTAGACCGTTTTCCACAACTTTAAAGGTTTGAAGAAAAAAACACAATTTTCCTTGATTTACGATTTTCTATTTTATTTTATTTTACCTTATTGTTTTTCATTATCTTAGATTTGGGGTTTTTACTCTAGTTAAACAATCGACTAAATTTGTTTTCGGCCCTTTTTCACTTCTTCAAGGGTCGCGCAAAAACACATCCCCCTCATTAATAAACATTTTTATTAATTCTTTATTTTTTGAATTCACTCGCAACACGTAATTTCTACTTCACGAATCGAAATCTATCTCCCATCGTGTTGTTACGAGTACACGCGAGTCGATTTGTTAATCATTTTTGAGTGACCTTTCGCGTGACGGTTGGCATCGCGTTCGAGCGGTCAATTCGACGATCGTAATCGAAGGGCGGTCGAGTCGGTAATGAACTCTCGTTATAACACGAGTCCGACCGGAAGTTCCATTGTTAAGAAGGCAAAAAAAAAAAGATTGAGCGAGAGGGTTGAGGGTGGAGGGGTGAGCACGTTACTACCCTCATAAAATATATATCTATATCTCGATGTACGCGTATACGAAAAACACGGTTCATTTTACATTACGACCGCAAGGGCCAGCCTCCGCGATAGTTCCTCCCCCTCTTGAATCCATTGTTGGGTAATATTTCCATTATGTAGATTAAATCACGCGCCTGCCGAAAGAGAGAGAGAGAGAGAGAGATAGAGAGAGAGAGAGAGAGAGAGAGAGACCCTCGATGACGTTGTAGCACAAACGCATATTGTCGCGAGCCACGTGACCTTTGACCTCTACGCCGCATAGGTATGTTTTAGTCACGATTACCGCATAGAGTAGAACGCCCTACGAACCGCGAACCCTAATTTCGGAAAAAGGGTTGAACGCAGCCGAGTCGATTGTGTTTGGTTTTTTTTTCTTTTTTCATCTTTTTTTTTGTTTTTCTTTATTTACTGCAAGAGGGAGCACGTGCGAGCCCTCGGTGTAACTTATCCAGAGATGACTGTCGGGACTCGAGAATGCGGTAAGAAGACGGAAGACAGACGGTCCCGAGGGATTTTTCAAGGCAGAAGGAACTCCCGCGCTTCCGTTACGAAAATAACATTTCTCGGTCACGACGGTTTTCCAATCGCTACGAGAATGATTTAATTCGAACGCGAACTTGACACAAAGGTCGAAAGACGAAAATTTATAATTTTTTTAAATTACTAATCCGTGGTAATTAAACGATCGAACACAAAATCATTTAAATTTGTATTTATTTTATTATTGCGTTGTTTTTGTAATTAACGAAAGTCGAACGGACGAGAATTGATAATTTTGTTCAAAATAACTGATCGTATTAATAAAACGAATGAACAAAAATTAATAAATTTTTATTAATAATATTATTCCGTTATTTTCGTAATGAACAAATGTCGAACGTATGAAAATCGATAATATTTTCAAACGAACTTAATCGTAATGATAAAACGATCGAACAAAAATTACTAAATTTTCATTAATTCGATTATTTCGTTAATTTTTCATATAAAATTGTCGTTTTAACGGAATCTTCCCGTTACGCCGCAGAAATTAAATTTTCTTCACGATTTTTCAATCGCCCTAATTTACCTTCGACCGAGAATGAAAAATGTTGGCGCGAATTTGATTCCCGAAGGTACAAAATTCGCCCCCGCTAGGCGATTTCGCTTCCATAAATTCGTGGACCACGGGTGGTCTCGAAAACAGACCGGAGGGTGGGTGATCGATGTTAAACTATTTTCAATTTCCGTTGCCGTAAGAATCGTGAGCCCGGTGAATTATTAGAGATCCATTATATTTCGCGCGGACGACGGGAGACGCGAAAGACGAATCGATCACCATTACTGCCAAATTTCGGTGCGAAGGAACAATAGTTTGGAATTTCCGTCGGACAGTTGCACCGGCTAGCCTGGCTTCCGCTTCGCTGGACAGTCGTAGAAAAAGAAAGAAGAGCGTGTGAAAATGTTGGAAAGAAATGGACACGTCGATTGTCCCGTCTCGTACTTTAGCGATACGCGAGTCCCTCGGTGGACCATGAAAAACCCACCCCCGACATCTGAACGGTAAATACGAGACACAGGGTGGTCCCGAGGGGGCGAAAATAAATACTTCGGGAATACTGTTATACACGTTGATCGATCAATCGATCAAAAATACAAAAATTCGTGAGATGTTGAAAAAACATTTTTTTTTCTTTTTTCGTTAAATAAAACGTAAATAATAAATATTTTTTTAACTTTATTATTTTTATTATATTTTTATTATTCGATAGAATGTTACTCGTTATTATTATTCGATAGAATGTTACCCGTTTTGCGGGAAGAAAAAAAAATGATCGACTAAGCTCGACCTAGCGAGGAGGGATGAAATCCGTTATAAATTCACCCTCCAATTATCCCAACGTAAAGTTCTAATCCCTCGGTTGAATAGAGAGAAGAAGAAGAAAAAAAAGAGTCTCCAGAAATTCCCCGTGACATGTTTCCTCGTCGAGGATATAAATATAAAAGAATCTAAGAATTTCTATGGTACATGTTACTATACATTTCTCACTGTGAATCGTACAAGACTGTATATGTACGCTCGTTGCGATCCTCCAAGAAACAAGACTCTTGTTAACGCTGGGATAAAGGATGGAGCATTCTTTTTCTTTTTCTTTTTATGTCAATAAAAATCAAAATTTACGACGTGGTCGCCCATCTAAAAGTTTCTTTATTGCCCACGAGCTGTTGTTGGGGTAGTTGAGAAAAAAACCACCCCCGTTCGACGGGCATTTCCCTCGGTACTTTCATCGAGCACGACGTGCGAGTGGAGCGAGAGTAGAGTGCTTAAAGTTTTTCCAGTTTTATTTGACCGACGAGAGAGTATGTTAGAGAGAAAGAGAAACAGAGAAAGAGGGAGAGAGAGAGTGGGAAGGGGGATGAGAGGGTGAGAAAAGCGCCCACAGGGTGCGTGCGCGAAACGAGTGAAGTGCGGTCGGAAAAGTGACCCGGTAACGCGACGGGTGGTCGGCCATCTTTTCTCGATGGGAAGAACGAGGAGGAAGGAAAAAAAAGGAACGGGAGATGAAAAAGAGAGAGAGAGAGAAAGACCCGCGGGCTCAATAATGAGCTCGCATTCTAAAATCAAGTCTCTCATTGTCGTCCGGGGGTCGTCTCTACGGCATTCATCGCCGTTGTATCGTATTATATCCCTTTGAATTGAATTCGGCAAGGACGAGTCCTTCATTTCTCTTCATCTCTCTCTCTCTCATTTCGTTCTCTCGAGCTTAGTTTTTTTTCTTCGTTCGCTCTCTCTTTCTCTCTCTAACTCTCTGTAGTTCGAGATCTTTTTTTCCTCTCTCGCTCGCACCCCCGTTACTCTCTTAGGCCCGACAACTCCAGGGGACACCTGGACCTCACCCCGATGTGTGCCCATCCAGGGAATATCTTGTGGGAATAGTCGAACGGAAGAAGCGTGCGCTTGTGAGAGAAATACACGGATGAACTATATATTGTATATTTATATATAGTACTTATATAAGTATATATATAAAGTATTATTAAGGTTTACGTAATTCTGGACGTGCGTGAAAGCAAATAAATCGCTGGATAATTACGAGAAAGTGGTGGAAAAGTCACGCATGAACGGAACGAGGAAGTAAAATTTTGTTTATCTTCCTTTCCTCTAATTACAATTTATGAGATGGAGGGAAAAAACACATTTTTATATTTTCCATAGCTTTTTTGCGCCTCGTTTTTAATTCGGTTGTTCAAATTCGTCAAAATTTACGACAGAGAAAAATGCGATTAAAAAAATTTACATATAAATATATATATATCCATGTCGATATTTCAATACTTTGGGGGGAGGGTTCATTTTTTGTTACAGCGACGACTTCATCTTTTTTCCTTTTTCTATTTAGATATTAATCCCTAAATCGAAAATTCTCGTTGGGCAAAAGTCTCGAGAGAAAGGAGAGGTAATCTTGATGAAAACGTAACTCGTATCATTGTTCGCGCGGTATGAATAGTCCGGAGTGTCCCTTGGGTGTAAAAAAGAAGGTCCTCTCGCGACGAGACACGGTCGTCGAAAAAAAAAAAAAAAAAAAAAAAAAAAAAAAAAGAAGGCAAAAAGTATATAAAAAAGAAAAAATGTCGAGTAACCGTAGGACTATCAGCGTGCGCCCCCACGCGCGTATATTCCGCTATTGTTGCATTTTGATCGACTCCTTTCTATTTTCTCGCTCGGGCGAGGACTCGGTGACTAACACGAGGTACGACTTCATCAAGGAGAGAAGTACCCGAGTACACAATGGTCCGGCCACCACTGGTCGCAAAGTGATGGTTGATTGATGAAAGCACGACGAATTAAATCGGATGATTCGACAAAATGGCTCCGGTCTTGGGCATTATTTCTTCTTCTTTGTTTTTTTTTTACTTCCGTACTCGCCGTATTTATTTTTACATACGGCACGAGTCTCCATATGTCGAGGTTTATCTCGGCCGGTCGCGTGGCCCCTTTTCAACCCCTTTTTCACTATTACCGTCGGGTTTTCCCTCCCTCCTCCCTTTTCCTGAAACCCCTGGAGTGATGCCGAACGCGAAATGGTTAATTAGCTCCCAATCGCCGTGGCGAGCTTGGTACCACCCGTGTAATGTGGCATACATTATGCATACGTTACGTACGAAAATTCGTCGAGGGGAAAGTGAAAGTCGGAGAATGGACAACTGTTGTGTATAACGAGAGCGTTCACGAATAATGACTTCAGAAAATATACGTTGTCCGCTGCAGTCCGGTAAAGTTGGACTTAAAATCATGGAACGTATGTTTTTTTTTATCGAACAATGGTCAAATTTATTCGAGGGACTAAAGTCACGGATAATTCTGCTCTCGATAAAAAGAATTTTCCGTGATTTTAACGAATTCAGCAAATTCGTCGGGAAGATTTTTAAAACACGTCGTATAATCAACAATTTGTTCACCGTGATTTTAGCCAAGTGGCTAAACTCACGGACAACAATTTCAAGATTTTTGTAACCGTGAATTTGATCACATCGCCAAAGTCACGGAGGGAAGATCTCAGTAAAAAACTTATTGACCGTGATTCTAGCCAAGTGGCTAAAGTCACGGACAACAATTTCAAGTTTTTTGTCACCGTGAATTTACTTCACGTGGCTAAAGTCACGGAGGAAATACCTTCTCCGCAAAAAAATCTGTTCACCGTGATTTTAGTCAAGTGGCTAAAGTCACGGACAACAATTTCAAGATTTTTGTAACCGTGAATTTGATCACATCGCCAAAGTCACGGAGGAAAGATCTTCTCCGTAAAAAATTAGTTCACCGTGATTCTAGCCAAGTGGCTAAAGTCACGGACAACAATTTCAAGATTTTTGTAACCGTGAATTTGATCACATCGCCAAAGTCACGGAGGAAAGATCTTCTCCGTAAAAAATGAGTTCACCGTGATTCTAGCCAAATGGCTAAAGTCACGGACAACAATTTCAAGTTTTTTGTCACCGTGAATTTACTTCACGTCGCTAAAGTCACGGAGGAAATATCTTCTCCGCAAAAAATCTGTTCACCGTGATTCTAGCCAAGTGGCTAAAGTCACGCGTAGAAAATAATTTTCAAAAATAACAAACATTACGAGAGCCGTTCGCCGTGACGTTAGCCGATTGGCTAAAGTCACCGTTCTTCGCCGGGGGTGTTCGGTGTTTCTCGACGCGCAAACCCTTAGTCGCGTCATTGCGAATGCTACCCGCGGAATAGCATGAATGCGTAATTATTCGCAACCGCTGCAGTAAAATGCAGCGCGAGCGTAGTACCGAGCACGAATCGAGAATCGACTTTGAGCACGTATAATAAATATGCGTACCTACGTGCATATAAATATATGTAGCAGCAAGCCATGCATATATAAGGCAAAGCTTCCATATATATATATATATAGATAGGTACATGTAGTTTACTGCAATGGCAGAGGGGCGTAACGAGGGGTCACGCTCTGTTAACGGGGGTGATGTATACATAGTAGTATAATTTCTCACCCCTGCGGAGTCAGAGCAAATGCGCTCGCGCACAAGCATATCCCGCTCGCTTATAAGCGAGCGAACCGTAAGAACCGATGTCGGAGAGCAAAAGAGAGCGATAGAGAGAGAGAGAGAGAGAGGAGAGAGAGAGAGACAACGCCGATATATAACGCCAGATCCGCTGCACCGTTGCGTTTTAACGCCGCTACTGCTGTTGCTGTCGCTGCTACCGGCGAATTCACCGGTATACGCCCACGTGGAACGCGATCATTATTATCGTTATTATTTAATAATGAACGATCTCGTAGAACCGAGAACTCGATTCGTCGCTGCGGGAGGTCTCCTCGATCGTTCGTTATAATTTTTCTTTCGCTTCGTGACTTCGTGGAAAGCTAACGGAAGCGCGGCGAATCGAAGGGTCGAATGAAATTCCGCTAATCGAATTTTTCAATTTTCCCGAGAAAAAATGAATTACACAGTAATTCACGTAATTCGTTGAAAAGCAAAAAAAAAAAAACGTAAAGAAAAACGAAACTGCAACGACCAACGTTTGACAAATTTACAAACCGTCGAGTCGATCTTATCGTCGACGTTTATCCACAGTACGATGCTCGACAAAAATGGTCAATTACACAACGACCTGCGAAATGGTCGAGAAAAAAAATGACATAAATTTTTTTACCGCTTGTCTCTATTAGCCTGTATCCGTCTCTTATCGTACCGATGGAACGATTATCATTCTTGATAAGGACGAGACGCGTCGAGGGTGGCGAAGCGTTTAGACCATTACCGATACGCGGCAGACTGTTTTCGTATGCCACGTGGTCCCGTCTTACAATGCCACCGGTTGTACTTTATACAAGACACTCTTTAAGTATATACATATATATATATATATATATATAGGAAATATATAATACAAGATCGACGACAGGTATATAGCTTATGCAGATACGATTTCAAGCGAGCGCCCTCCTCTCTCGGTGTGGCAAAACGCATAAATAGCGGATATACACGGAAAAAAAAGAACCTGGCGAGAGTGCGACTGCGTCGTGAGTGGCGAGCGTAAAATTATGCGCATGTTGTGCAGCTTTTACGGTTGTAACAGTGCAACCGAAGAGACAGCAGCAGGACGGAAAGTCCGTCACGCCTTTTGCCAGCTGACTAACCCAGCACGCGTCTCTCTCTCTCTCATTTTTTCGTTTTTTTTTTTCAGTGCACAGTAATTTCCATCCCTACGTGAATAACGTTATAGGACGCAACGATAGTAAAACTGCACCCGCTATCCACACGTGACACGCACGATTCTCGCGCGACGCGCCAACGCGCTCGACTTCCGTGCACGATAATTCAAAGTTTGGGGATGAGAAGTTGAAGAAAAATTGACGTCTCGAAACCACAAATATCCGTCGAAGGTAATAAGTACAGGGAAACAAATCGTGTGGCGATAGAGTGTAATAGCTGGTCGGGCCCTCGTGCGAAATCTTGGCGAGATTTTGACTTCGAGGGACTCTCGAGAATAAGTCACGCACGGGCTTTCGGTGCGCATTTTTTTTTTTTTTTTGCGACACTAACGTGGATCGAGATCGGCGAATTTTGTTGCATTATTTATTTTTTGTTGTTGTATTATTTTGTTAAATTATTTGATTTATTTGATTATTTCGATTTTATTTATATGATTAATTCTGTTTTATTTTATTTGAATTTTGTTGGAATTTTTATTTCATGAATAAAAAATGATATAAAGGAAGAAATCAGGTTGCCAGTGACTCAATGCTCGAGACGACGATACTCGCACGCTATAATTCTCGTTGGTACAAGACCGTCGACAGAAGTGTCGAGCTCATCTCGTTCTCAGGGGATGCGTAAAATTATCCGCAGTCCGTCATCCGCGTCAGGACGGCATAGCTGACTCGCGAGCGTCTCGTCTTGCTCAGGATAAGAAAAATGAGAGATGAGAAAGTGAGAAAGCCAAAAAGGGATCTTGGGCGCTTTCTCCACGAGAGAGAGACGCTAATTGGCGGGAATGACACATGGCCCTCGTAATTGACCGAACGAGCGTAAAAACGACCAACGTAAAGGGACGGAGAACCGAAGAGAGAAAGTGCGAGAGAGTGAGAGAGAGAGAGAGGGATGAGTTTCAAGGGGAGAAAATTAACCAGAGAGCGAGCTGCCGGATAAGTGAGAAAATTTTTGGAAAAATATCGTCATCTTCTCGCCTCCCTTTATTTTACGTTATTTATTAGATCGCTCTATATACAGACGCTCGTCTCCAAAAATTTCTTCCGTAAAATCGTCTCGAGGTCTCGTGAAACATAAAATCAGTTCAGCCTTCGAAGTTTTCTAATAATTCGTCCTAAATGTGTTATTTAGCCATTGTCGAAATTTCTACTTTCATCCCCGAAAGCTCGAGCCTCGAGATCCTTTATTGTCGATTTTTCTCGGAGCGATTGTGCGAGATCACCAATTCGGACGATACTTCTTCGCCCCCCCTCTCCCTCTCCCACTCGGTCTTCGGACCGTGCACCGCGGACGGCGCACGCGCGCCTCTCGACGGCCGCCGCGTCAACTAAGACCCGCGTCCATTTCCATTCACTCCGCCATCTTGTTCACGCTTCCTTCTTCGAGCGGAATCGTCTTCTTCGCGTATAAAGAACAGGATGGCACTCGTATCTATCAGAAATTAGTCACGGACGCCCTGATTCATGTTCTCCTCGGTCTCGAGCTATCTTTATGCCCAGTGGCTAGTTCTTTCGGACTTTCTTGCATTGTCACCGATTAATGCGAGAAGTCTCTCACTCTCTCTCTCTCTCTTTTACTCTCGCCGGGACGTTTCGAGACCAGACTGCCGGGCGCCACACATCAACGGCTCTTTTTTCTTGCGTTTTAATTCGATGGCGTCACGGTAGGTCTCGCTGGTGTCGCTGGTCCGAGGTTAACGCGCATCTGCGGTCATCCCTTGCGGTCACTGCGAACCTCTCCGGACCCTATTTCGTCTCTTGATTCGTGTCTCGACTCACGAATATATTTTACCGACCCCTAAGTCTCGAGCGACAAAGAGAAAGAGAGAGAGAGAGAAAGAGAGGGAAAGGATATAGAGGGCAAGTGTGCAAAGTCCGAAAATTTTCATAACCAAGAGAAAATTTCCTCTTCCTGACGACTTCGAACAACATCGACGCGCAGGGTGGTTTTAAGCCGTCACGCTAACTTAATTTCTCGATTTTTGTCATTTTTTACCTCGATGCACACTGACCCTCTGAAAACTCATCGATATCAATCGTATCGTATATTTCATTCTTGACTCGAGCCAGAAATTATCGATTCTAACGGATACGGTTCATTTCGCACGGGAATAACGACTGTGAGAATTTCAAAAAATTTACATCCCTCTTGCCCCCACAACGAACTTAAAATCAAACACTTTTCGCAAGAATTTATTTTGTCGTTCTCTCCGTACGGTAGGGATGATTTCTCCGCGGGAGAGTGGAGAGGGGGATGAATATTTTGACTCAACCGAGGGGTCGAAGATATTTGCATAACAACTCTCGACGTCCGATACGAACACATGCGTACTTTTACAAATCGAGAAGAAACGACCTTTCCGACCGTTCGAAGCTTCGCACGTTTCACTTTTATGCGACGTGGAACCAAAAAAAAAAAGACACAGCGAGCGGAAAATCATTTTACGACATTTGGCGGTCAACACACTCCACCCTCGGTCCATCTCGTCGTTACAAAAAATACGAGAATGTATATGTTGGTTTACACGAACGAAATTCATCGAGACATTTCTACTCGTTGCAAAAATGCCGAGTAAGCGAAAAAAGTCGTGTTCCACCGCACGATCGTCCCCACGCTCGTATCGTTTCTTTTTTTTACCACACGTTGCACATTTCGCTTTTCGAAATGCGGTACGATTATTATTTTTTCCTTCTTTCTCTCTCGCTCGTTTCTTTGTCAACGACGGAAAAAATGACGTATCGGGGTTTGGTTGTCGCCCTCGATGGGCGACGAACACAGGACAGTGGGACGATGGGCGAAATGTTGCAGCGAGCGAAAAGCCACACTCGACGCCCTCGGATTTGATTTTTCGATTCGACAGAAAAAAAAGACACACAGACGATGCTTCGAGTTTTGCCAACTGTGTCGATCGTCGAGTGACGCAGCGAAAAATCGCGACACTTTTGCCGAAAAGTGTATCGAGGAACTTGGACCCCCGTGAGCTCGTCGTATAAATGATTTTCTAATGGACCCCTCGGTCGACTCGAGAAAAATATCATTAAACATCGAGACTCTTTGAAAAGACCACACACTGTCATCGAAATGCTCTCGTCGTGCAAACAAAAAAACACAACACATACACACAAAAATGCGAACGATTAATCGCGGGTGTCGAAAACGTAGCGTAACATCTGGTGAGAATTTCTCGGTAAACAGAGCGAGCGAACAAAAAAAAATTGAGATATTCGTTCGACGTTCAGAGGATCGATCTACGCTCGATGTTTTTCATTGATTTTTTGTTATCAACGTCAAAGATTTCTTTCCCATTGCGAACGCTCCTCCGCCTTTAATTGGTCGAGGGCAGTTCTCCCTTTTTTTCTCATTTTGTTCATCGATCGTCGAACTTTTCGAAAGAAAAACGAAAAAAAACCAGAGAGTGGAAAAAGCTCGAAATTTTCCGGTCTTAATTGGCCGACGACGAGAAGTAGCGCGAGAGAGGAAAGAGAGTGAGATAAAAAAAAGTTGTCCAGGTAGGAAAGGTCGAGTCACGCTTGAATTTCCATTTCTCGGCGCATCTGCGGTCACATGCGAGAAAGGAGAGAAAGAGGAAGAGGGATAAAAAAAGAAGGAAAAAAACGACCCTTATCCTGTCACGAAACATTGGACACTGACCAGACGTAACCACAGGAGCGCGACGGGACGAGACGACAGAAAAAGAGAGATAGAGAGAGAGAGAGAGAGAGAGAGGGATTTTTCGCTCACGCGCGGCTTTCACCACGAGAATTAAGGGAGATCGAGACATAGCCGAAGGGCTGAACGAGACCGGCTAGCTTCGGTGGAATGGAGGTCGCGCGCGCTCGACGTCATTTTTCCCCAATAAAAGGGGGGAGGGGGATGAGAAAAAAGTCTGCATTTAGCGAAGTATCAAATTCAAATTTCCCACGACGATGATCCCTCTCTCTCTCTCTCTCTCTCTCTCATACCCATCTCGGAAATCCTGATTTTGTTCGACTTTTTACAAAAAATCTCGAGCAAACAATTTATTTACAATATTTTGTTTACAATTTTATAAATAATATATTTATCGATCTTTGATTATTTGTTACGAATACAGTGAGTAATAAATTCATCGTTGTATCGATTCCTGCTATAAAAAGGAGAAAAAACCAACGGTGAGTAAATAAAACGAAAAAAAAGATATTCGGAGATTTATCCGAAAACTATAAATAAAATGTGAAAAACGTATAAACTGTTCGGCAAACATCATCCCCGTGGATTACAAGAGTGAATTATTTCATCGTGGCTCGCGTCGATATTTGCGAAGGTCGCCCAGAATCGGTAAAAAAGAAAAAAAAAGAAAAAAAAAAACTCTATCAACTTCGAATTAAATCCAAATTTCCCACGAAAATATGGTGAAATAAGTTTTGCGCCCCCCACCCCTTCCCAGTGTGGATGCATTTCGAAAATATCTCGAGTCTAAAATGGCCAAGGGGTCAGAATTTAGGACACCGTGGACGAATTCCGGAAATCCTTATAAATCATTTTTTTCCTCGACTTACCCTCGTTCCTTCGGTCACGCGGTCTCGCTCAAAGGCACGAGTTCGCTCGAAATGCAAAAAAACCGTGGCAAAGCATTAAAAAGGGGAAAAAAACGCAGCGCGTGGTCGAGCTCAGGGACTGAATAACCCCCCTACCCCGGTAATCACTCCCCAAGGTCCTTTTCCCTGCTTCGAAACAGACTCTTTGCCCCGTTTAGCAAAGTTTTTTTTTCTTTTTTTTTCTTCATTTACGACGATGAAGAACGCGAATTGGGTCAAAGGAGAGAACGATTTTGTATCGCCGGCGTGGCCTCTTCGTATCGAGGAGGAGAGGCGTGAGAGACCACGACGGAGATTTTGTTCGACGCTATCGCGAGAAACGAATCTATCATTTTCTTGGATTTTTTTTCTTTTGATGCGCACGACATGGACATTGAACTGTCCAAAACGTGAACGTGAGAGAACTCGTGGTCAAGGTAAAACTGCTGAAAGTCGTGAAATTTTCGTGGGGTCAGTCAACTCTGCTGTTCGAGTAAAAAAAAATGAAATAGATCTGTTTTGCCTCACTTTAACAAAAGGAGAAGAAAAAAAACCGTTCGATAAAAAATCGTGAAGAATTTTTGTCCACCTTACAATGGGAAATTACTCCTATATCGTTCGAAGACGACATTTAAATAATGGTACAGATTGATACGTTATTTTTCTGTTTTGTATTTTTTTTTAAACGGACGATTTTCTTTCTGATAAATTTTGGTGAGAAAAATGAAGGGAAATTGAAAAGTGGCGGAGGGGAAAGATGGCTGAAGTAGAACGATGAAAAAAGGGTAAAAACATGAAGGAATAAAAAATGGGCAGTCTCGGAGGGATCAGTGAAATTCTGTAGCGTAAGATAAACTCGAATTTTGTTTTTGTTTTTTTCTTCGGTTTTTGTTCTCGTCTTGTCGTAGTGGCAAACGCGGCTGCTGTTCCACGCTCGCCGTATTACGCACGTCGCGAAACGTCGACGACGACGTGGCGAACGAGTAGCAACAGCCCGAGCAGAGCAAAAGCACACCAGGCACGCCTAATAATTCTCCGTGGGCGTCTTTCACGACGTGTACGTGTCAGGGAGTCGCGACGCCCGCGTCCGTCTCGCTCCGCGCGAACACCCCGACCGGCCTGCGAGAACGACCGCGAGAATGAAATTTTTTATTTTTATGTTGTTGTTGTTTTTGTTTTTTATTATTTATTTATTCCTCTTTTATCGCTAATATACCCGAAAGTGCTCGGTGAAACGACTCGACGGACTATCTCTGATTCTTCTCTTTACAGCCGTCGCTTACGACCGTAAACGAAATATCGGGGGGGTTGATTCGCGAGAGATCGTAAAATCTGGGTATAAATAAAATTCGAGGGAATATAATCGAGCTGAATTTTCGAACACGGCTTTTATGTGGCTACTGGGGTTCGTGACTACTTAGGGGATCTTATTGGATTGAAAGAAAGTTTGAAATTTTTGTATGTTATATTTATTGAATTATTATCGTTATTGAATAATTTTTGGGATAATTATTGTACGAATAATATTTATCTTGGCTTGTTGTCATTGAAACAAAATCGAAAGAATAAATATCTTTTATTATTTTTGAGTAGAGTAAATTTTTTATTTTTATCATTATTATTATTCGAGACAATTTAAAGATTTAATCGGTATGAGAATTTTTATCACAGAAATGTTAATTGTATTAGATTTTTATCAGCCTGGTTGGATAAAATAAATGCACGTTCCGTAAATAAAAAAAAAGGAGTTTAAAAGAGCAACAGTCTCCCTTCTGGCGATACGAAGCTCTTGGCACGCGAGAATTGTACGATTATATAGCGGTCAGCTGTCGACACCGAGTCCGAAGAAAAGGTAGCCTTAGCGTCGATCGCCCCGTTATATATATAAGAACAGTAATAACCGTGGAAATCTCCACTCGACAATTTCTCGCACGCAAAGTCTCGGTTCATTGAATATTTTTACAGAACGTGAACCGTCGATTTTTATTTTCTTCACAAATTAATTTTTCGCCATTGCTTTCAAATAAAACAATTATTTAATACGAAGCTCAACATATTGTTAAATATTTCCCGGTTCCCGGAGAATTTTCAACGATAAAATTGTCGGAAATCCATAATTTGCTATACACGAAATTTTCGCAGGCTCTCCTCATCATTCATAGGGAAACAAGCCGAATTCGTGAAACGCCACTCGCAAATATGCGACGAATTTTGAATAATCCCTGAACGATAAACGAGCGTTCTCTCACCTCGAGGACAGAGACTTCAACATATAGTCGGAATGTGTATCTCGAAAGAGAGCATAATCTCTTCATCGTGCAAAGTGCATAGCAAGACGCAAGATCCAATGAGGGTCTAATGAGGGTGGAGCAAAGAACAGAAATCTCCACCTACTCTCTTAAAATGCGCTATTTCTCGAATACGAGAAGTCGGTAGTAGAGGGAAGCGGTAGTGCCAAGATAGCGTAGACAAGATGAAGAAGAAGAAGAAGAAGAAGAAAAAGAAGAACGAAGGAAGAAGAGATTCGTAGGATGAAGAGAAAGAGAGACGATGCGAGGGCGAAGAAGGGGCGATGTTTAAGTACGTCTTAACTCGGCTAAGTCAGTTGGCATTCTGCCTCCTTACGCACGGTCCGCATAAAATAATACCGGAAGATAAATTCCCAGGCCTTTTTCCTTCATCTTCATCTCTTTCTCTCTCTCTCTCTCTCTTTCTCTGTCTTCATCATAATCATCAGCATCCCTGCCATCTTCGTAAAATTCATCAGAACAGTCTCGCCGTCAGACCTGTGGTTAACACCGTAGAAAATTCAACCGCCATTCAAATAATTCGATTAGCCGTGTAATATATGTATAAAGTAACGAAGGATACGCGCATATGTACGAGAGAACGTCGTCGTACAACGTGTATCGGGTTAATTCAATTTGCCTCAATTGCTTTCACTCACCTCGTCGCGTGTTCCAAAGTAAAAGATCCCTCGGTTCCACAGCCCCGAGGCTCTGCACCGAAGCGAACCGGGGGCATCGCTAATTTCTGCATACACAATTAATATCGTACATGCGACAAAGACGTCAGAGGTGAAACTCGCACAGCCTCCCTCGTGCCTTCGATATTAAAATCCAGTGACTGTCACGCTTCGGGGGGATGACTGATCGATAATACCAGTTGATTCGATAAGGAGGGAAGCGGAGCAGAAAAATAAAAGATCGAGCTCCACCACGTGTACTCTCCCTCCAATCGCAGCTAGTGATTATTTTTCAATAAACGGCAAAAGTGTCAGCTGCAATGGAAAACCAGTTATCAGTGAATAATTAATTTTTTTTACAAAAAAATAAAGAAAACAGAAAAGTTCAGATTTCACGAGAGTAATCAGTGAAGTTGTATTTACCTGTGTCAAATATCTTGCGAAAGGACTTCAAAATGTGCCAGTAATAAAATTTAATCATCGTGACTGAATCGTTCGTCCAAAGTGCAACAACCATTGTTGAATTTTTCTCGTCATCGACTTTGCCTGAAAATTAAAAAAAAAGGTGCTATCAATCATCACATCGTATTTTCTATCGAAACGATCAACATGTTGCAAGCGACGGAACACGTTCAAAGTGGCGGAACGGTCATAGTGTCACAGGTCACGAATTCTCACGTACCTCAGGATTTTACGGTTTCGCGGCTACTGTCGACTCCCACGCATTCTCTCGGTAAATTTGCATCCATATAATATATCTTTATGTACCTAGAACTCTTATAAATGATCAAAACGATTATTCGAGCCTCAAGCGTTTCCGAATAAGCGAGGCGTTTGATTGCGTCAAGAGTGAGAAGGAAAGAGAGAGAGAGAGTGAGAGTAAAAGAGAGACAGGGCCATCATCGAAAGATTCATGCTGCTCGCATTATGCCGCTTTGATGATTACCGGAGCACAGTGAGCTCATTCAGAAAAGCCCGGAGGGTCCGCATCATCCCGTATTCGCGAACAGCCTTCGCAGAGTGGATAGAGAAAAAGAATACAGCGTATCGTTGGCTTGTCGTAGCATCGAGGAGTCCTTTTTGTGCACGCTCGGCTTGGGTCCCGTTCCGCACATGCGGCATAAAACGGTGTGGTGTACGGTGGTAAAGACCCTCGAGTGGGTGATTCTCTCTCTCGCCTCGATGAATCCTCTCTCTCTCTCTCTCTCTCTTCCTCGTTTACGTCCCCCTCGAGCAAAATGACGATGACTATACGCTCATCCCACTGCGAAAAAAAGAATATGGAAAAGAGTTAATTCATTCATTCCCATTCAATCGCGATTGACTGGTAACGATTCATGCCAGATTCGTTTGTTAACGAGCGAGTGACTCGAAACTGTAACGATGCACTCGATTACACTCACACTATGGAAGATAAAATCGCTCCGACGCGTTGATTTCTTTCTAGCTGAATTTAATTTTCACGTGGAAAAAAATATCGTTTACATACGAAACATATATAAATTCACATATGTTCGTAAATTGTAAATATGTTATATGTTCGATGTAAAGAATTTTTTCCAAAGTACGCGATATACATGAAAAATATATTTTTGCATATAGATTTTTTTCATGTTAAGGTAAATTTTAATGTACAGTCGGTTGCTCAACCAACTCTGTAATTATTTCATAAAATGGCTGAGGGTATAGCGAATTTTGTCGAATTGATCGTAGATTGCAACGATAGTCCTACAGCCGGTGGCCGAAGACCGCGAAGAAGCAGAACGACTTTTTCGGCACAACAATTGGCAGCGCTTGAGCGAGTCTTCGAAAGAACGCATTATCCAGACGCGTTTGTCAGAGAGGAGCTTGCCACGAGAGTCGCCCTGTCCGAAGCTCGAGTACAGGTATTATTATTACACGTTATACGTTATATATAAATATATATACGTTTTCTTGGCAAATTACAAAGTTTGCACGAACGCTTCAAGGATATCGTCTCGGACAATTTTCCCTTCCGTGTGTCAACGTTTTGTCATTCCTCTCCCTTTTTCGCCTTCTCATGCACCACCAATTGCACGTATAGTCGAAGATTCGTAGGACAGGGACAGCCAGGCAGAAAATCGGAGGAGACAGGTTGTCAGGCGAAGCAGCTATGATTAGCTCCCGTGTCGTTGGCTGTTTTCCCGTTGCTTTTATATACATAACTAGAAAATGCTTCTCCTCCAGAGAACGAACGCACATGCGTTCGGCAAAGAGCGTGTCGCCTCTTCATCCAGCACGTGTGCTCTCGTCTCTTCTTAACAGAAAAGAGCCACAGCAGCATCGTGGAAGAAGCGCAGCATCGAACACACCACCCCTGTCGTCTCTGTTGCTTCCCTCGTTTCTGTCTATTCCCCGTCTCTGTTGCTTTGGCTCGTACGTTCGCTCGTCTCTTCTTTCCTACCGCTGCCACCAACTTGCTCCGAGCAATCCATCCTTCGAGTCTCAAGAAACAGTGCTGGCGGCGGTTCTGTACGTCTGCCAGAAGCCGTCACGCTGTCCCGTCTCCGGTTGGCGTATCCGTTTCTTTCCCTTCATCTCTTCCTCCAACCCTCCTTCCCCATTCTCTCATATATAGCTTGCTCGCTAGATCACGATGAGACGATCCTGGCTCGACGTTTCGGCAACATCCTAAAAGATGAAAAAGAATTACACGTACACGAAAGAGACAAATAAATTCCTGTGACGGTCCACAAAAGCCACACATGGAAACAACTCGCGGTGTTTTATAAAGAATGATATACATACGATCCTCGATGGTGTTCTTCTCTTGTTGTCCCAGGTATGGTTCCAAAACAGAAGAGCGAAATTTCGTCGGAACGAGAGAAGCTCGGCCCTCAATCGGGGTGCCTCCTCCACTCGTGAAATAGAAACGACCACGTTACCTCTGCGACCGATCAGAGTCGCTCATTCGCACGAGCACGTCAACGACACGAATTCGCTCCAAACGTCGCAGATAGGACAGTATCCTTACGGCGATTATTGGAGATCGCCTCAGCATTATACAACCGTACAGACAACACCGACGAGCTGCCATGGTTTCGTCAATGGAAATTTGGGAAACGTCGGTTTTCCAACTTATCATCAGACCGATTTGCACACTGGTCTCGAAGCTTCGTCATCCGTGAATGGACTCAATGCTCTCAGGCTCAGGGGTCATCCTTACGGTAGCTCGTACTCGGCAATGCACGCGAGTAT
Organism: Netelia virgata; assembly: GCA_951802705.1. Lineage (NCBI taxonomy): Eukaryota > Metazoa > Arthropoda > Insecta > Hymenoptera > Ichneumonidae > Netelia > Netelia virgata. The sequence goes on along the minus strand of OX637864.1, from coordinate 7,397,121 downwards.
GTGACCTCGTGAATTTTCACTCTCCAACAAACCCAAAGAGATTCTCGTTGGAACTACGGCATAATTTTTCTTAAATATAATTTTAACAAGGATCGAATACAGGGTAAATATCGAATATTAAGAACGTTTGAGGTATTCAAAAAGAAAAAGAAGCTTCGGTGAAGAATGAACAACGTGTATAAGTCAAAACGTTCGGATACTAAAGATTGCATAAAATCGTAAACAGTGCATATAATTCGGATATATATATGCGTAATATGTATACGTACATGTATATCTCTGTTGAAATAGCTTCGCGGGGAATAAATTGTACCATTGGGTACATACACATGTTTACACATATAGACATATATATATATATATATATAATATGTATTATATATATAGATATATATAATATAATATTAATATATAAGTGTGAGTGTATAAATACAAATACTTATTCGTAAAGAAATATCAACAAAGACAAAATTTGATGTCCGGAGGGAAGAATGGAAGCGTGCCTAGCGGCTAATATATATTTTTCGTTTGTTTCTTTCAATCGAGTACGAAATATTAAAAATTTCACCGATGATAAATCAGCTACGTAATTGGCACGCGATTAGAATATATTCTCACTTTTGTAGTCTTATTTTCAAATGGTCCATTATGGCGTGTTCTTATCATTTTTCTTCGTCTCTTTCTCTTATTCGTATTCATTTAATAATTTAATTTCGGGAATATAATGTTGTTCGGCGTATTACCGTTGGCACCCAAGTGCAGTTTTTATCGTAATTAAACGGTCACGAGGACATTTTGCACGGCGTTGCTCCAATCGACTTTCGAAGGAACGAGATAAAATGCGGGTGCAATTTTCGTACCGCATGGACATTGGGATCCGGCTATCCAGCTGAACGAGCCAAGTTTGGCGTCGCATTTGGGACAGTTGAGCTTTCCCTCGACGTTGTGAACGATGTCAGGCATCCAAGCGAGTGGCTCGATGAAGTAAGTTTTGGTGCAAAATTCCGTGGGCGCTGGATCTTGCTTAGTCGCATTTGTCGTTCCTGCATCACCGGCTAGAACGATCTTCGTAGCTTTTGGCGACTTGTCGCGTCTCTTCGTGCTCACGTGTCTCCAGATTTGACGTTCTCGAGGTGAATGAGGCAGTACGTTGCTCGCGCTTGCGACGATTCTACGGCATTTTTTGCAACGATAGACCGTAGGCTCGGGTCTTACGGTAGTCAGAGCCGGATCGGCCTTGACTAGATCTATGCAACTGCCAGGAAGTATTCGTGCTTTACGAACCATATCCGCCGCGATCTGTAGTCTGTACATCTTAAACTGAATGTTGGTGTTGTCGATGCTGCACCCCATGTCCTCGTAAAGTTTCAACTGAGCGAGAAAGCCAGGATTCGGACCGACGAAACGTCGTTTACTCTTGACCACGTCGAACGCCGAAGTAAAACTCAAGTTGTGCTTTTTCATTGTGTACGCTATCACCAAAGTAGCCGATCTGGAGACGCCGAAGTAACAGTGAACCAGAACTCTACCTCCTCCTAATATGGCATAGTCGATGAACTGGTAAGAATCCTCGAAGTAAGTGAGAAAATCCTCTCTTGGCATATCGGTTATCTGAATGTATTTGAAAGTCATATCCGGAAGTTGTTGTATCTTTCTTGGCAGAGGACAAGAGTCCACGGTGAGTATGTGAGTAATCTTGGCCTCTTTCAACCAGGCGACATTTGTCGCGGCGGTCAAATTTCCGAGAAACAGACCTGGTTCGATTTCGTCGCAGCTCGAAGGACCGGCGTCGAAATCATCCTTGTCGTCCTTAGCCATGGTTGGATTTCTCAAAACAGTTGTAAATCACAGGAATATCTGTAAATAATGAAAATAACGTTGATATTAGTTTGGAATAACGATAAGTTGGAAAAAGAAGCAATATTATATTGATTTAATGTTTTGGAAAAATTGAATTTTCGCGCCAGGTGAACAAATGAATGGTGAATTTTTGTTTGTTTGGAATACGAATTGTTAGTCTCGTGCACGGTGAACGCAAAGTTTACAGGGGATTGATCGAAATACTGCAGTGGAGAGATTACTTAAAAATTCACGGAAGTAATTGAGCTTTTTTCTGTCATAATTACAATGCGTTTACGATGAAGCCCGTGAGTTCAAATGACATGCTGCTGTAGCACGCCAACCGGTGGCTGAACTGGCGCTCGATAATGCTACATAATCCATTGGTACACAAGTGGAAGAAGGACAAAGCGCATACCTCTATACGTGAGGACACATGTTCTTACGATGCGACGTTAATGATCCGTATTTGCAAGCTTATGGATTTTGTCCTACTGTAGCCATCTATAGGCGAAGAGGGCAACACAAAATACGATACGATTTTACCACTGCATAGCAATATTGAAAATTTCTCTGTGGCAGGCTTGTTTCGCTTCTCAAAACAACGGCTGCACGACAACACGCCAGCGCCACGGCAGCAATACGAAACAAACGCCAATAGAGTTTACCTATCTAGTAATAAGGAATTACGGTACAAAGGGAAGAAAGGAATGAGGGATAGAAGGTGATAGGTACGGAGAGGGACTTGTACGACTGTTGGTGAATAAATAAATGAATATATTCTTTGTTAAATAAATGAATGAAAAAATGAACATATTCTTTTTTCAATAAATACTCAACCTTATACCAGTTCGAAGTTTCATATTCGTAAAGAGCATTAATGTGGGTGTGATATTGCACATCACAGCATTACCACTAGATGGCAACATGTACACGTGTGAAAAATGACAGTAGCAGACAGCTGTTCGTTACTGACATTTGTGTATATCGTTCCGCCTTCCGATGTGATAGACAGCACGTTACTATTTATTTCTCCACATGTGATACACTAATTTCATTCCAAGTCAGTCATTGTTTGACGCAGCTTCTTGTTGAATACACGGTGCATTGTAAACCGATAAAATATCATCGCGAATGTCTGGAAAAAATTGTTATACTCAACTCGAAGTTTCATCGGTGCGATGACAGTGGAATCTGTCGAGGCAATAATGTCTTTATTGCCAGATGAAACACGAAATTGCTTCTGGGACAGACACGAGAGAAGAAAATGGTTCTTCTCATTAATATTCGGTACCTGCATGCTATACGCCACCAGAACCTCCATTCCATTGTCAATGCCAGTCATCAGCAAAGAAAAATCATGGACAAAATCAGATTCTGGAGTTATACTTTCAAGTTTCTTCTGGGGTTACACTATGACCCAAGTTGCAAGCGGTTACATGAGTGACCGTATAGGCGGTCAAAAAATCATGTGGTTTGCTGCCGTTGGCTGGGCAGTAACCACTCTTTTTCTACCTGAAGTCATTCATTTATTCGTCAATGTCGATTATTCAGTGCCAATGGTTGCAACGATAAGAGCAGTGAACGGTGCTTTTCAAGGTAAATATCGATGTCTACCTACTTTAACGAGAATTTTTAATTGATAACTTTTATAAATTATCACAGGTATGCATTTTCCTAGCATGATCAGTCTCACCAGCCAGAGACTTCATGAATCCGAAAGAGCCTCTTTCTTCAGTCTCTTAATATCCGGTTCTGCTCTCGGAACTCTACTAACCGGTTCTTTAGGCTCGTACTTGTTAGAAAATTACAGCTGGTCATTAGTATTTCAAGTCTTAGGTAAATAAGAAAACCTCATCAGAGTTTCCATTCACAAACAAATTAGAATACATGGTTCTCGAACAATTATCACACTCGTGTCTCTTTTTCTCAGGTGGTATAAGTTTAGTATGGACGGCGATTCTTTATTTTCACAGTCTGACGATAAAAAGCAGTAAAATCGTGAGAAAATCTTCAACGGACAATTTACATTGGAGAGAACTTTGGAGCAAACCACCATTCTGGTAAATATCCAATGACTCCTCAAGGAAATAATCCTGTAAAGATTTTATTTCGTATCGACATATTTTCATTACAGGGGTTGTGTGATAGCTCACGCTTGCCAGAATAATTGTTTCTTCGTTCTTCTCTCATGGATGCCAATGTACTTTCACGATACTTTTCCCGAGGCCAAGGTAACGTTGTGTGAAAAAATAATAATTCGCTGTATAATTGATCCGATACGTTGAATGAATACGATAATTTAATTCCACTGCAGGGTTGGGTGGTGAACATGGTACCGTGGTTGTCTATGTTGCCTTGCACTTTTCTAGCTAAAGCGATATCCGAGAGACTCATTAAGTCTGGATACAGCGTCACCTCGACTCGAAAAACCATTCAAAGTATTTGTTTTTCTACCGGCATTGTAAGTCTTCTAATACTCGGTAAGTATAACAAGTACAGACGTTTATACAAGTGTCGAGATACCAGCTGTATCATCAGAAAGTCCATAACAAAACATGTTGTTATCGATCTGCAGCACAGGTAGAGAGCTTTAAGAGCGCTATGTTGTGCCTGACGCTTATTATCGGAGGCTCGGGTTTTCACAGTAACGCCGTAGCGGTAAACCCTTCGGATCTAGCACCGCGACATTCCGGCAGCGTTTTCGGCCTTATGAACAGCGTTGGCGCAGTGCCTGGTCGGTATTTAAAACTTACGAATATCATCGAAATGTTCAAAGATCGACTGAACAACCAGAAGATGCATTTTTCTAGGCTTCCTTGGAGTTTACTTCGCTGGATACATTTTGCACATAACTCACAGTTGGGCCGTTGTCTTTGTTTATATCGCTGTGATCGACGCTATAGGCTGGGCTGTTTATCTCGCTTTTGGCGGTGGACAACCGATCATTTGAAAATCTTTATGTGATAATGCGCGTAATGAAAATCTTGTAAATAAAATAATTTATCAAATATATTGACGTTACATACATTTATTCTATATTTGCGCAGGAGGGTTTTCACAGCTTTCTCTCATCTTTCGCATTATTTATAAGCATCTTTGACATGTAAGGACCGTCCAATTCGTAGCCAATCTTTCTGTAATAATTGCGCGTTCCAACACCCGAAATCACAGCTATTTTCTCCGAACCGTGTTCCTCTAGAGCGATACGTTCCGCCTCTTCCATCAACAGCATACCGAATCCTTGATGTTGAAACTTTGTCGGATCTCGAGCATTCACAGGAACTACGCTACCGTAAACGTGAAGCTCTCTCACTATCGAGCATTTTCCCTTAAGTTCAGCTCTGTAATAAATATTGTGATATTATGAACTCTGGACATTCTACACAATTTCTGCAATTTTATGCACGAAAATAACATACCTGAATGTTTCATTGGTACATTTTCTAAGTCTCAGCAGACCTACGAGTATATCCTGTGTAGGATCTTCGTAGGAAAGAAACGTTTCCCAGCCATTGTTCGCCGTGTAGTCTCTGCGTATGAGCTCAACCTCGTATGGTTGTATTTTATTATGAATTTCTTGAATACCGACCTCGCGAGTTCTGACGTCGCGACAGTCCGTACCAAAGTCCTTCATCCGAGCAAGAGCCAATTCGCGCAAATTTCCATGTTCTACACCAGAACTGAATGGGGAAGATAATTTTTTAGAATAACGTGAAAAACGATTTTTGTGCATTGAAAGGCTATATTTGTGTACCTGACGAGAGGCATCGGTATGTCACGTTGTACGCGATAAACGCGAGTCCACGGTGGTATCAGAGCGAGAATTCTGGCAATAAGATCTACCAGAGTACTCGGTGGATAACTCTTGTATCTCCCAGTCTTCCAAAGTTCGTACAAACCCGTGCCGCGAATAACGAGGGTCGGATAAATTTTGAGACCATCGGCTCGGAAGGCAGGATTCTCGAAAAATTCCTACAAATTTGTTCGATCAACGGATCGATCATTGTCGAAATTTCAGGGCTACGGAGTTCTGAAGTCTACTCACGACAAATTGCTCGATATCCCGTTCGATGTCAACGTTGGGAAGATCGGGCATCATGTGAGCAATTACTTTGAAGCCAGCGTCCTTCGATAACTGAAAACTCTCGCATACTGCATGAACTGTGTGTCCCCTGTTCGTGTCGCGCGCAACATCTTCGTAGACCGATTGAACACCAATTTCCAATCGAGTACATCTGTTTGGATGAGGCGATTTTCACAACAACCGGTACAGAGTAACAATAATTATAAAGAGTATTTTATACCCGTAGCGCAGCATATCCGATAGATGCTTCTTCAGACAATAATCGGGACGCGTTTCGATCGTTATTCCAATACATTTTGTTCGACTCCGCTCGGAATATTTCACCGCCTCGTCAACGTTGTTGCTAACATGACCCGATAGAGCATCGTGCAAGTTTCTTATAAAGAAGTCTCTGTAATCTTCCGGCAGAGACATGAAAGTACCGCCCATCACTATAAATTCGACCTTGTCGACATTGTGACCCAATTGTTTTAACTGAAAGAAAAAATCACTGTAGGACGCAAAGTTTTAATCGATCTTTTAATAATAAATAGATAATTCACCTGTTCGACTCTGTGTCTAGTCTGTAAAAAAGGATTGTATCTAGCTCGTATCGCTCTCATAGACGTAGGTTCGTATCCGGTGTAAGATTGAGTAGAATACTCAAAATCCGAGTCAGGTCCGCCGGGACAGTAAACGCAAATATTTCCGGTCATGTTTATGTGGGGACATCTATGAGGCTTGCACATGACAGCTACGACTGCAATCTGGAAAATAAATTGTTCTTATGGCAATAATTGACAGCGTGATATTTTCAAGAGAATATTTGCTTCGATGAAACGTACGCCACTAGCCGTTCTGATAGGCTTCGCCTTCAACTTCGGCAAAAGTATACTTTTAGCATCCGCAGGCACCGAGGCAATTATATCGACGAGCCTTGGCGAAGATTCCAAACCATACTTTGCGGAGATTCTGGTTTTTAGTTTGTTAAGATCGACATCTCTGTGTTGTTCGTGCGCGACTAAAAGTTCTTGAATGATTTCACCAATTGTCATCACCATTCGTTCCTCCTTGCTCTCGATAAATACTGTGAAACCGATCAAAATCATGCCGCGAGGTTAAATGTGTAAGGATTCTTATGGAACGGATGAATAATCACTTTTTATTTTATTTTTACCTTTGCGCTTCCGCACCATGATCAAGATTCTATGATATTATCTGTTTATCGACTATTACAGCCAGTATTTATCGTTAATTGAAGTGATAAGTCACCCTTGATCTTTCTTTTATTATTGTAAGTTACTTTACACTGCTTACACCCTTACACGTGTAGTGTACGGTGTGTGCTGACTGCGCACTGTGTCGGTAACAACGGGCGGAAAATGCACAGAGCGCCATCTACCGGGTAACTACTACACAATAAACTGCGGAACATCTGATGTCGGTAAGATAGTGAGCTCTCCGTCATGATCGTAACACTAGTGTTGTTTCGTTAGTGTTTCATGCTTCGTCGTTTAAGCAGAGTAATTATGCGGTAATTCAACAGCACAAAATAAGTAAATTATTGTCCTATCGATGTAATCAATACTCCAGGTTTTCCAAAGTCCATAACAATGATTTATTCAGATGCCACAATATAATGATTAAGTACATATGATCTTCACCTCGCATAGCGTTTTCAACCGAACTGCTATGGACCGGTGATATACGATCCTTCGCCATCTTGGCCAACACTACCCGGTGGAAGAGATTATAAAATACACAAACTCAAGTAAATAAATTATCGAAACATTTCATTGAAATAAAGTGACATTCTGATAACGGGCTGATGACAATCAAACAGAATTTTAGGCTTCTTCCATAGCGACGAACAAAGGACACTCGCTATGACGTTCTCGATCGATCTGTGTATTTTATCCCCAAATCATGAAGTCGTACAAATATGCGAATCGCAACGTTCGGAATGATTTTTTTTTGCTTTCATCCAATTTGATCGTTGCACGAGCGTTTATTTCGCTGCTGGCTTACATGTTTTTTTTTTTCCTAGGAACTTATTTATTACATGCAAGAACGCTCTTGAGGAAGACACTGGCATTTTAATCAACCGTATATCCCTCTTTTACGTCTTAGGTTTTTTTTTCTTTTTTTTTTATTAACTGTTAAACTGCATCGCGCGTAAATTCTCGAAAACGATAACACTTCTTTTTCATTCAACAATTGCAAACATCTAACATCTAGTTTTTCATCACTATTATATGAGGTAATAATGCAGGCGTGCTTTTTCTTTGCGTGGCTTCGACAATTATATAATGCACACACAAATATACATACGCAAATATGCGGCATCGACACCAAAAGTGCCATAAGCTACTTTTTTCCAAATCTTCTCAAATCGACATTCCATAAATTTTCTATGTATACATTTTTGTTCCAGCTTTTCTACCTTGAACTATATGCAAGTAAAAATATAATTCCAAAAAGGCAAGAATACAATTTTTTTAAAAGAATTTTTCAAACATTTTGTTTTACATAATGCAAGAAACTGTGAGATGATGGAAAATATTTGAGAAGCTTGAGAAATGTAAGCTTTGCGAAGAATGCCTCCATACGCTAACAAGTGTGTATAAACTACACACAGCGGTACTACAGAGCCGACCGAATGAATAATTCTATATTAATATTATACCAACTATATAACATAAAATTGCCTAAAAAATAAGGGGAAATAACCATTTGCGCCTTAATTCTAGGTTTCTATAAATTCGCAGTTTCGCCACAGTTTTAAGGCACCAGACCACGGTAAACAAAAATTATTTACATTATCTCAAAGAGGCATTTGTTAAGAATGCTCTCACCAAATTTTGTAAAGAAATAAGAAACGAATAAGGAAATAGAGACCCGGTAATTAAGCGTAGAAGAATCCGACAGGACAGAGTCTGTTGTTTTTCGGCAGTCGTACGATTCGTATCTATCATTCGATTTGTATCTTGTATTCTGGGTATCGTAATGGGTAGAAAATCAAAAAGACATGTCGGTGAATCAACAAGGAGTGCTAGGAAACGCTTGAAATCTGGTCCACCTAATAGATATCAATTAGAGCGAGAAGAACCGATAGCTGATGAAGAAGAAAAGAAATTAACCCCCGAAAAGTGTGGAAAAGTAGATGGATTGACAGTTTCTGGTGATGGAACTTGGCGCAAACGCGGTTTTAATTCGTTAAATAGTGTCACGACACTTATCGGTTATTACTTGAAAAAAGTTATTGATATTTGTGTGAAATCTACACAATGTAAGGCATGCACTCTGTGGCAAGGCAAAACTGATTCGGAGGAATATCAGAATTGTCTAGAAAACCATGCTGAATCCTGTAACGCAAATCACGTCGGTTGTGCAGGCAAAATGGAAACTGATGCTATGCTTGAGATGTTTCAAAGAACGGAGGAATTACACGAAACGAAATACGTAAATTATTTTCACCAGAATAACAACGAATGTTTGAACTCTGTCATATGGAAATTTGGGCCAAAGACGTCGTGGAGCGGGAGATCCACAGTTTAAACTGCTGCTAATATTGCTAATAATACTGTACAGTATACAGATTTCACACAAATATCAATAACTTTTGTTGAGTAATAACCGATAAGTGTCATGACACCATCTAACGAATTAAAACCGCGTTTGTGCCAAGTTCCATCACCAGAAACTGTCAATCCATCTACTTTTCCACACTTTTCGGCGGTTATTTTGATTTCTTCTTTACCAGCTAGTTTGAATGACATTGTCTTTATAGATTCTGTAGCATCACGAATCTGTCTCACAATATGATCGTGAAAAGATTGAAAAATAGGGCGCGGCAAGTCCATGAAAGCACACAATGTTTCTGCTCCAGCTAATGACACTCCAAGCAATCGCATGGCAAAAATCAATCGACGATTCACTTCGTATGCATTTTGAATTAACGGGCATGACGTGATTTCTTTTGGCGTACAGGATTTGCAGTTTATCACAATTTTTAATCCGAGTCCTCTTCAACTAGATTCGCAAAATTCAACATCAATTCCACACGTTTTACATTTTACGTGCGGACTTATTGCTATAAAAACAGCAATGAAATTTATTAGTCTGTACCCGACAGTTGGATTCACCGTAACAGGATCTAGCTGGCCACTGCTCAACTTTCTCGCAGAGCTGCTGCTAGCTTTCGGCTCTTCTCTCTCCAATTGATATCTATTAGGTGGATCAGATTTCGAGCGTTTCCTATCAGTCCTTCTTGTTTGTTCTCCGACGACATGTCTTTTTGATTTTCTATCCATTAAGATACACAGAATACACGATACAAATCGAATGATACTTAATTACTGGTTTTCTATTCAATTCAGTAACGGGAATTTCTCATTTCTCCCCTCCTAGTGAATACAATACATTTACCGAAATACATTAAGGAGGATAAGGGTTCATAGGGGTCAACAAAAGATGGCCAGGCAGCAAACGTGTCGAACGGCTGTACGTCTGCCACTCGGGGCGGTCGTGTGCTTGGAACGGTTTCACATAAAATGCTGTATCTCCGTCAATTTTACGTATTTTTTTACAAAATTTCGTGAGAGCATTCTTAACAAATGCATCTTTCAGAAAATGAAAAAAGCGATTTTTTCTTTACCGTGGTCTGCTGCCTTAATGGCTGTCAACCACCAAGCAGCAACTTCATCGGAGTGTCCTTTTGGAAGCGGCGTACACCGCAAACTATTCTTATAATTCAAATAAAAAAAGTTGTGTAGTGTCTTCTATATGTATATATTGAATATTAGTATCAATAAAAAAAAACCATTCGTCGTTTGCTCGAAAAAAATTATTAAAAATACACCCTCCTACCGCGCGCGCACCGGGGTCTGGTGCCTTAAGCCGGATCACGCACTTACATAACATATAGCCTATGATGAACACGGTTTTCAACATTTTATTTTTATTTTCTCATGATAATAATCACGACCGAATAACTCTCGATCTCGGGATTAGTCGTCAATCTGATTTATAGCGGCTTATTGCGTATTTTATCATATTTTTTTTCGTTTTTCGTTTACATCGTTTTACAGTGTAAAATACGTGTGTGCGTGCGCGCGCGCTATAACGTATAATCACAGCCCATTGCACTAATTTCATCGTACACGTTGGATCAATCAATATTTTCTTTTTTTTTCTTTTCTTTTTGTTTTCGATATACATGTATATAATCAAGAAAGAAGCTCTTATTTCGTTTATCGTATTACGAAGCGAATTAAGCATTGCCGCGGTCAAAACCGTCTCGCAAGTCTCGCAAAGGATCATCGTCGCGTTATTACATAAGATTTTCTTGTCGTACAGCATTTTTTTGTTTCTTTATACCATAGAGATTTAGGATGTACCTCGATGATTGCGTCGCCAATAAGTCGTTCTGTGCATGGAGAAAATTAAAAACAAAATTATATCACAAAGAAACTTGATTTAATTTTCTACCAAATTCAATATTTGTAAATTCCAACATTGGAAAATTAATAGGAAGCTTGCATTTTGTTTTATTTTTCTAATTGTAAGCGAACGTTATTCGAATGAAAGAGGCTCGAGATCAGGGAAAATGGAATGTAAACGTGTAAAACACCACCTGTGACACAGAACGACGATATAAAATGGCTTGGGTATATTCTGTTTACTCTTCGGTATACGCTTAAACGTTACTGAATTAGCAAAAGAGTGTTGGATATGTCTCTGTCGTACGTGCGCTACACTTTGGCATCGGTATCTTCGATCGTTTACTGCGTAGTATACTATAATTAACTACTAGTTATTAGTCCAGTACGTCGTTACGTATATGCTATGTCGCATTCAAGTTCTAATGATAGAGTATCAACCCGAGGAGGAGGAGGAGGGTATCATAGCAATTACTATCTCGCTCGATTATATGCCTGTTAAGCGTTATACGTAGATGAGATTATCATTTAAAAGACCCTTATTTATAAAATCGTATTCGTCGATGAGAAATTTTTTTAATAGAGCTAACGATAGAAAGACAATTAAATTTACGCCAAGATTCGAACCTTAAGTCTAGACTATGTGAAACGTAAATAATAGTATTATCTTTTCTTCGCTTCGTTAATTTTAGGCATCGAGGAACACTTCCGTTAAAATTTACGATTATTTCGGGGTTTTGTTGTTTTTTTGTTTGTTGAGAAAAACATTGAAACAAGAAGAGCAAAATGAGAGGATGTACGAGGGTTTGGAGGAAGGAGATTAAGGTTGGCGCATTGCAGGTGCCACCGTCCCCCGCCATTTCCGTCTCTATCGATATCCCCGGAAACTTCCGTGAAAACTTTGTTGTTTGTCACTCGAAGCTTGGCCTACGGGTTTGAGGAGTGATTTTGTCTTGAACATATTTTATACTCGTTCATGCCGGAAAATTCGTAAAATAATTTTCTTAATTTCCCTCTTTCGTACTTTCGTATTATTAGAAAAGTTGTCCGAACGACGGCGACAAAGAACTCGGCCCTTTTCTGTCCCTCTCTTTGATGATTCAGCGCTCACTTCCTGGTACGGCCGGTAAGAGGCTTTACGAATAATTAATTTAATCACGGAGATGGGCGTCGGCGTCAAAGAAACGGTGACGAGCGTTTTCAAGACGAGGCTAAAAATAATGTTTCTTGGGAGGGAAATAGATTAAAAAATGATTTTTTTAAAAATAACCAATACATCAGAATTTATAAAAATTCTTTCGTTAAAAATCAAATTTATATTTAAGCTTCCGACAGATAAGAAAAGGAAAATCGTTTCCCAATTTTGAAACGCAAATGTAGAAATTGAATTGAGAATCGGTGAAATTTAAAACGGAGGGTAAATCCTTCAATTATAAATGATTCGAGGACACTGAGTTCAATCAACAATACGTTGTACACGAAGCTTGAAGCATTGTTCGATCAAACGACCATTGGAGCGAACATCACGTTCTAGCGTCGCTATATGTATCGCCCTTAAACCCAGCTTGACGCGTTAATTAGACTAATTCATTAGTTCGGATATTAAACCCGAGAGAGAGAGACTTGTGTGCGCGAAGGACTATTAATCAAACGGCCCATTTCACGTTCGGTGCTTCGAGCACTTACACCACGTACAAAGCATCGAAGCGCATCCATAAACACGAATGGAATATTCGTGACCAAAGTGTGAGCATTTTCTCTGTATTTGACTCGTGAGCAATTTTCTGTCCGACTGATAATCGCAAATTCAATTTAATGCGACACGTACCCAAACGTTCTCTACAAAAATCCATTATACGATTAAATACAATTTAATTGAAAACCGAAATTTAACAACAAAAAAACACACAAGAATTCAATTATTTAAATCGATTTCACTCGATTTTTCGAAACGATGAATATTTTAAATGGAAGTGTTCCTCGTAGCTGCTCGTGACGCGAACAAACAAAAAAGAAAAATATTTCGATCGTTTGCTCGTCGAATATTGAAATCGAGTGCTACGTGTTTTCCACAAGATAAATAGTTCATGCTCGTAGAAGTGTCGATGCGAAGTATAATTCGATTTGAGCATAATCGATGAGACTGTCGGAATCGTAATTTCATTTGCGAGACGAGAGAGTTCTTTTTTCACGATTCAACGGTCTCAACTTCAAGCCTGGAAAGCAGTTATATCGCCAAATTCTATCGAAGTTACGAATGAAATATTTTCGGGACGAGATTCGATCAGTTTTGGGAAAAAAACACAAAATGTTTAATCGTTATTCCGACTTTTCTTTCGCACCGTCTTAAGTTCTAGGGTCTAAAATGTATTTTTATCACACGTGTCTTTCATCTAAAGAAATAATGATGACTTATGTATATAATTATAACGACTCGCCGATCAATTCATCTCGGACTCTTGCAAACGACTTTTCTCTCGCTTTCTCTTTTCCTCTAAATGTCTTACCACTAAATTCGGCGTGCTATCACTATCACCCTAAAATTCTACGAAGAAGATTTCCAGTATTGTTCTACGACTAGAAAAATTGATTCGATTTTACAGACTCTCGAAGCGATTTTATCCGGACACATCGATAGAATAGTGTGTGTTTGTGTGAGAACCGTGCGAGAAACAGAGTCGATACGAAATATCGAGCCACGAATTGAAATAATTGCATCAAGCGATACAATATTTGCGGCGTGCTTGTAACAGATCCGAGACTCGGGTCGATAAAAAATGTGTAAAGCCTTCATAAAACTACGTTTCGGTTTAAACGCGAATTATTTGATTAAAAGTCATTTATACATTAATTAAAACGATCGTTTTCACGCCGACTCGCACAGTCATAGCATCGTTATCCCTTGAAAAAGAAAAACAGAAAAGTCTTACACATTCGATGGATGATTAATTTCCGAGAATAGTTTAACATCGTTTCTCTCTCCCTCTCTCTCTCTTTCTCACCGGTTAAAGTACCAACAATTCTCATAAGGCTATTCTCGTTAATTACGAGATGAAACTCGCCCCTTTATCGATCAACACCATAACAACAACAAACACGTGGAATCATTACAATTGCGATGTAAGCACATGTTTCTTCTTCTTCGTTTCATTGTTGTAAATTTTTTTTGTGTTTTTTTTTCTTTTCTCGAATTCCCTCGAACGCGATACATCATATATTTCTTCAAAAAACAACGATACAAAATATCTCTCTACCCCAACTATCGGCTATCCAATTAACAATGATGTCCGTTCGCGTTTTTCTTTTTGTATAATCCTCGTGCATTCGTTCGAAATTACATTGTCTCGTGATTTATCATCGTTTATTAATCCGTACTCGCGATGCGACGAAGGGCTTGTGGGAGAAACGTTGCCAATCTTGGAATAAATCTGGGCGTCTTAAGATTTGATTGCGCGCCCTGTAACTTTTATACCAACTTGTGTGTGTCTGTGTGTTTTTTTCATCTTATCGTCTTCATCTTTTTCTTAAACATCGTTTGGTGTTCTAATTCACTTTCGTTAAATTCATATCTCGTAACATTCGTTCATTTAACCGCGCGTAATATAATAATGTCTTTTTTTTGTTCTTTTACAATGTTAAACTACTAAAAAACGCATTAATCTCTGCATAGGCCACATCGAACTTATCAGTTATCAATGGTACTTAATACATTACGTCAACAGTTTACTGGAATCACATTCGATCGTTTCTTAGTGTTTTTTGTTGTTTTATTTTTCGTATTCATACGGTGACTCGATTGCAAACGGAAAGAAACGATAAATTGCAACAACAACGATAAAAACAACGTTCTTTGTTCTGTCGATAACGTTTTTTAAAAAGCCTTCGAGCATTCGACGCGACGCTCGATACCGTTCGATTTAATAATAATGTAGCACACGTTCTATTGAACAGACCCTGACGCTGCGCGCTTAGCAAATATTTATACAAACTCTTATACGAATTAGAGGCACCGCATGTTTAACTTAAGTTAAACTTATTCCCGAGAGCTTTGGTTTAAACTCGGGGCAAATACGGCATGCGCGATTTTCCGTGTTCTTCGCATATGCCCGTCTCGGATAAATCCCTTAAAAACTCAAACGACAGTCGAACGGTTGAATTTCGCATTCGCCAAATTCGTTCAACGATCCTTCACCGTATTACAACGTTAGCGCATTCTTCTCTAGCCAGCCGTCGATAATCCTTAATACTCGTAAAACCTCTGAGCAGCTCGTCTTAACTCGACATTATTATAATTTTCAAAAAATTTTTTTTCGTGATTGTAGTCTCGCCTGTTGAGTGTTTTCTTTTCTTTTTTTTTATCAGCAGGATCCCACGACACAGTCCAGGACAAACTTGGCGGCATTCGACACAATGCCACACTAAAGCACGGGCTCTAGCATCGTATAATAATAATAATAATAATGATAATAACAATAATAATGATAACGATGATGATAATAAATAAATAATAATAATAATAAAACGTAATAATATCCCTAATCTTCTATATTTCGCGGATGATCTCGGCTCAGTGTATTCGGAGCGTTAAGGCGGATTCAGATTCGTTTCCTCATACCCAATGTAGCCGAGATCGTCGCAACTGGCGATCGTCGGCAAAGTGGCTCTTCGCCTCCGATCGCAGAATTCATTATTAATTGTTTTTCTTTTCTTCCTCTTTGTTTGTTTGTTTGTTTGTTTGTTTTTTTTTACAAATTAATAGTAGATCGGTTTATGTGCGTCGGAGGAATATGGGAACGCTTAGTTATTTATTTGTTTGTTTTTGTTTTCCCGGGCTACCGTCGCTCCATCAGCGGTGTGTTGGCACACTAATACTGCTTCTTCTTTCGTCCGCAGCACGTGGCGTCGTTGTCGTCGCGCGATTCGCGTCGCACCGTTCACCTTCTTCGTTACAATACATTCGAGCGTTGAAAAAAAATGCATCACGATGCAACGCGAAACGCTTTTGGATCAGAGGGGATTATCGTTGAAAAAATGTTCTTTCCTCGTTATCCACGAATTGGGATTAATCTACAGGTACTTCGTGATGTAAGTATGAATAATAATTAAACGCGTGTCTTTCGTTTCTTTCTTCTTTCGTTTTTCTTTCCTTTCTCTTCTTTCGCTCTCTTTCCTTTCTTCGGTTATTCTTCTTACTCGCTCGTTTTGTAGATACGTTACTACGGGAAGGTCAACGACGTCCGCTCCATCGCGTGCAGAGGCAGAAAATGCAGTTAGCAGTTGTTCTGTATTATTGCGTGCTGATGGAGCTGTTGCTGCTGGTCGACATGTCGGATACCGGTGGTTCCTCGTACTGTCGTACTCTCGGCGGTGGTGGTAGAGGCAGATTACCGCAATCGGGCAATGGCGGCAAGACGTTCCTCTGGAAATGTCCCGATACATTGCCAACCGGCTGATAATTCGCCACGACGATGATCTTGCCGCTTCGACTGCGCGCCTTCCCGACACCGAAGCCACGGCTGCTTGCCCATATGAGCTGCGTGAAGTGACCTGCGCACACGGGACATCTGGATCAGGCGAACATAAAGGCCTCGGAAACTTCGTCATCGTGTACATATACGCGAATATGCTTCATACCAACTCTACTCGCTACCAATACCAATGGCTCTTGTGCAGAAAATTTCTATACAGTTATACCGACCATGTCCCGAGAAACTCTGGCTCTTAGCTCGTGCCTCGCGCATTCTCTCTTCTCTTTCCCTCTCCACTCTCATTCTCTACGCGAGATCTCCCACTCAACGTTCACGACTCGTTCAGTCATTGGGAATTACGATAAATGACTCGATCGTCAAGCGCGTTTCTAGGCGTCGAATGAACGAAGCTTGGGGAAAAATAGAGAAACAAGCAATTTTCTCAAATTTACCGAGATGAAGATAAATTCTCCCCCGTTTTAACGTAATTGTGAAAGGGTCGAAATGGTTTTAATGTTTAAGATTGCATTTATATGGGTTTTTTTAAACGATCGGTTCTTTTTCATTTAATGCACGAGTCGTGGATTTTTTTACCATCGGTCAGAGTCGCGTCTGCGTGCGAAACGTTTTTCACATAAGGGAAACCGGAAGATAATAACGACAGGGGATAACAGACTCGTCGCTTCTATTTTAATAGCTTTTCCAATTTCGACGAATCTGGATAACATCGTTTGTCAAAAAGCACGCAACCATGTACACCGCTCCATTTTCCGGTCAAGGTTTTGCTTCGCGCGTCTCTCGATTCACAGATTTTTTTCATATTCCACAAGGTACATACGATACCGAGCAGCTGGTATGGGTGCAGGCAAATTCACTCGATCTGCATGCTAGAAAATAATTGGACTGGCGCTGGAGCCCGTCGATTCCCGCGAGACTGACGAGAGAATGGGAGGAAAGAGAGAGAGAGAGAGAGAGAGAGAGAGAGAAGAGAAGAGAAGAGAAGCTATCGGGTCAAGGCCGTGAGATACTCTCGTGAAGCTTTGATTCCGACCCTGCCCTATGAACCCACTACGGAAGTTCAAGGATCTCTTTGTTCGACGGCCCCTCGCCACAAAAGAGATAACTCACTTCCGTCCGATCGCCTTTTATTCAAAACCACCTAACGATTTTCCCTCTCGTGCCAATTCCTCTTTTATATTTTTAACGAACACCTTGGTCATTTCCCATTGAAAACAAAAATCTTCCAAGTAAAACAGGTTTTATATACCAGGTTGAATCATAACGGGTTTGCGAAGAACTCTGGCGGAGACTAATGACAAGATTTCTACTAGGTATTGCGCCACATCGTACACAGGCGTACGATAAAGACGTCTCTATTAAAAAATCGTAATTTCAATAACTTTGTTTCACTTCCTTCTACTTTTCCGATTTTAACAATTTTTTTATTATAACAATCCGGAAGTCGACTGTTTTACGATTTTCTTCATTCGGGAAAACAAAAAATAATACGGGCTCAACCGGGATTTGAACCCGGGACCTCTCGCACCCAAAGCGAGAATCATACCCCTAGACCATTGAGCCGATAGAATCGAAGAAACCACCGTAGATGAAGGACGTACGTTGATCTAAATCCTTATATCTTACAAAGTTTCTTCTAATAATTAAAACGATAGATAAAGTGTCTACTAGCAAATCGCCTGAGGGCAAGTGCAGTAAATGCAGGGGAGAGGTGCGAGGGCACCGACATTTAGATCTTAAGAATAAAAGTGCAATTTTAGCAGTGGCAGCTAATAAAGACACAAAGGGCCACGGGGCCCGCAACAATAGAACAATGCCAAATGACAACAAAGAAAATATAAAACCCGCAAGTGTAAGTGCACCAGATAACGATTCGCTCGCGAAACTAAAAAGAGACGTGAGAAATTTCGAAAAATTGGCGGATCCAGTTATTCGAAAATCCTCGGTAACAAAGCACCGGTGCCGAACACAAAAACAGCTAGACGACGCAGTACGTCATCGAGGGGATCTGAAGATGGATCACAACAACAAAGGGAGAGTCACGTGGAGGCAGAAGCAGCGTCATCTTTCCGAAAACCGAAGCGACCGATCAAGCTCAGAAGGAAAATCGATAAAGAAGGGACCCCGGTGTCCGATCGATACGAATGCTTCTCCGACACCATGAGCGTCGAAGACGAGGATGAGGAGACTGCCCCGACAAGAGAAAGCGCTGCGGTTCGAGTCACTGGGGACGCGCAGGCAAAGAAGGCAAACTCGAGTACAAAAAGACAAATTATAAAACCGCCGCCCATATACGCTACGGGGCTAAAACTTAAAGAAGTAATGCCGCCCCAATAACGTGGAACGTCGGACCAACTGTGATGGAAAAATACAGAAGAATGGAGAGATTGATCCTCAGAGCATGCCTGAGGTTCCACAGAACGCAGGCGTCAGGATTCACCCGTCGCACAAAGAACATCGACGTCTACAGTAGGGCCGATATTCCAAGGATAGACTGCTTTATGATGAAGCTCTGTCGTAACTACTTCGCCAAAATAACGAAAGTTGATAACAACATCATTAACGATTTTATGAGGATAGCCGAAACCCCGGCAGATCGGATCGACATGATGGTCTCTGGATATATTCCTCCCCAGCTCTACATACACTGCGACAGACTTGGTATAGCGCAGGACATAAATAATGTCCCGGTACTATACCACAAAATGAGACACTCTTGCAATAAAAGCATCTCACCAGACGCCCGGGACTACGCATACGAAAGACTGACGCTTGACAGAGTGCTCTCAAAGTGTGATAAACAGGACCTAAGTCGACTCTCCTCCGACTACTGGTGGCTCCAAGATGACACTAGACTCAGAGAAGAACTGAGAAGAAGAGCCCGGTTCAGATAAGGAGCTGCAACATCAAATCTCAGAAGCGCAAGCACGAGAACCCTATCGCTATAGATCTGTAAGAACAGTTGAAATAGAACCAGTCAGCCAGCGCAGGCCAACAGGTGAAAAAGTAACGCCACCATGTATATATGTGTATATATGTAAATATGTAAATAATCCTACCCCACAATCCCACATTTCCCTCTACCTAACAAAACAAAATGTCGTTAAATGGATTTTTCCTAAACCGAGGTTTTTACCATTTCGAATAATAACCTTAATAACTCGAGCACATTAAATGGTGCTCGTCTAGGTAATACAAAATAGCCACCAAAGACAAACATGATATATCACTTAGAGTACTGACGAGACGTAATATAATTTTACCTAATCAGTATAAAGTTATAATTAAGTATAACAACCTTGCCAAAATCCTAAGTAAGATAGTTTAGGACTTATTACGTACTCGGTATATTCGGAAAATAAACTATCTTTTGAAGAAAAAAAACCATTGACCCGATGAGTCTCAATCCGTTCGTGGTATGAGAAAGATCCCTGCGCACTGTCTGCAGTAATTCTCTATATAAATCGTCAAGTAAAAAGCTGCTAGTGTCAATCCTGATCATCAGACATCGCCAAATCATTCTGATTAAACTAAACAATGAAACTTGTTCTTGTGTACATTGATAATGGGTAAATATTCAAATCGAACAAGAGCACATGGACAACCTCAAAAACGGGCCTCCAGCCCACGCAAGTTCAGCAGCAGACCCAAATGAGTCCACCAGTCAATGTAAAGTAACGTATACCAAAAAACTGTGGAACAACAAGATTTTTAACACCTACAAAGATATAGGTATGATTGCTCGTAAAATCTTAAATAGGAACAAAAAAGCTAACAATATGAGACCTAAACTAAAACATGCGAGAAGCCGCACATCGTCCGAATCAGACTGCGAGAAGCTAGAGAGCTACAATATGCAGACGGACCCAGAATTCGTAAAGCCAAGTAAGCCCGATTCGCCAAGCTGCAAGATGGCGACCAATCCGATTATGAAGTGTCCACCGCGCACAATAAAAAAGACAAAGGTACCAGCATAGAAGAACACGCAAATAACAAACAAGATACACATAAAGCCACTCCAAAAACTAGACCCCCACCAATTTTCGCCCAAAGCGGCGGGATTAAGGACACAACTAAGTTCATATGCGCAAACGGATTGAAAATCACCGACTTCACAGTCCGAGAATTTGACAAGACGTTTACTAGAATATATTCAGGTAACATGGATATTTATTATACCATTATTGCAGCTCTGAAGGACAAGAAAACGCAATACTTCACATATACCCCAAGGCATCTAAAAGTCAAAACAGTTGTACTCAAACGGGTGAGAGGTGGCTACGACGAAAAGGACGCCAAGGACGTCCTGAATACACTCAACCTAGCAGAGGGCAAATAAGGTCCCATAGGAACGAACTACTCTAAATACAACTTATCCCAATTAAGGGCATAGAACATCCAGCATTGAAGACATCCTGAACACGTTCAAAATTGAAATCCTCCAAGAGATCAAACAAATGAACGCTAAAATAATCAACAATGCCATGAAAATCGATCAAATCATAGCCATTCTCTACATGGACGAATAATGGATCAAGACGACTTAAAAAAACTAAAAATGGCGGCTATTAATGTTAACTGGATTGGAACCCTTAAAAGAAAATACGATCTACAAAAGTTTATTGACCATCATAAGGTGGATAAGGCCTCATATCTGTGATCAAGCTTAACCCTAAACACAAGGTCCAACTAAATAACCATCAAATCATAAGAATCGACAGACCGAATTCTACCAAGGGTGGCGGTACAGCCATAGCAGTACATAGTAAGCTTAAATTTTCAACAATTCATTACCCTAACTCTGCCAAAAACGAAGTAGGAGAGTTTACGGCAATAAAAATAAAAACAAACCCACGAACAAATCTGTTTATCATCAGCGTTTATGCTATACAGAAAACGAGTCAAACATTCATCAGAGAAATCCGCAAGTTAATGATCGTCTTTAAATTGAACAGCGAGGATAATTATTATCTGATTGCTGTCGAACTGAACACCAGGAGCAACACCTGGGGTGACGAGACATCCAATGATAGAGGAGATCAATTTGACAGAATGGATAGATAGCAACTATATGGAGAATAAGTTAACAATTGTATCGCCAGAGAAACCGACCTATCCAAAAGCAAGGTCCTACTTAGACCACTGCTTAATAGATACGAGAATCGATGTCGAGAATCTAGTCAACGGTAAACTTAAAACGTTGCCTTATGATAGCGACCATTTAGCCATCACACGGGCAATCAAGACTGATGAGTGCGCCCCTGGTATCACGGACAACCCGGCAACCTATCCGAACAGACTTAACTATAAGAAAGCTAACTGGAAAAAGTTTGCTAAGCACCTCCTTAAACACTACACTGAGGAAATCAACATTCCGAACGATCGGAATTTATCAATCGATGAAATCGACAACTGCATTAGTAGATTAGAGGAAGTAATCACCGAGGCCACCAAAACAACCATCCCAAAGATGAAAAGGAAGGAGGACTATTTTCTCAAATACGATAATAAAAACATTAAATGATTACATGCTTATAAATCATACCTAATAAGAAGACAGTTTCAAAACGTAGCAATCAGTAAACAAGAGAGATCGAGACTCAAACGGATTATTAAACGCATTAACAAATGCCATATAGAGTTTAAAAAAACAGTAACGGCCTATTGAGAAGAACCGGTGAAGAAAATTGACTACAGGAGCCATCAGGAGTTCTTCCTAAAAATAAATCATATGCTGAGACCGAGGAAAGATATAAGTATCAACACGTTATTTCATCATCAACATCAGATCTAAAAACTAAACTATACATAATTGGGAAATACTTGGAAAGCATCAACTCCCCAAGATACACCAACATCGGATCCTAAACCAAGCAAGCGGTCGTTAGAGTCCTAAAAGACTCCTAAAAGTGTCTCAGTACCTACAACCGAATAAAAGATGCAAAAATAACGGTTGAAGACCCAAACGGAACCGAAATACGGGTCAAGAAAACAGCCAAGTATTTGGGCATATTACTCGATCATCTCCTGCACATTACAAAGCACCGCAAGGCCCAGCTGGAAAAAGCCAAACAGCCATCAAAAGCAATTCTCGAATTTCCTGCAACAGAAACCTCTCCGTAGAAGCAAAATTAATCTGCTACCAGTTGCTTATTCGTCCATTGATCGCGTACGGAGCCCCGATGTTGTGGAATATGGAACCCACGATTATGGAAACGTATCGCAGACTGGAAACATCCGCCCTTAGATCATGTGTCAGAACTCACAGAGAAGATGAGACGGAATACCGCGAACGCATCAGCAATAGGTAAATATATAACCTTGCAAACATCACCAGGATTGATTGTTTTTACCTGAAACTATGTCGGAACGATTACGCCAATTACCTAAATATCGATAATCCTATTATGGACAAATTGAAATGTCCTGACGACGACACATGCATCAACTATTGTCAAATCGGATATATCCCGCCAGAAATCTTTACCTTCTGCGATCGGAAAGGCCTATTACAGAATGAGGATAACCTGCTAATCTTGGATCACGAAAGTAGGCACTGCACAGATAAAAAAATAAAAACTAACCATAAAAAAACTCAACAACCTAACATTTTCGAAAGCTCTACCGCTAACTGATAGAAGAGACAAGGAGCGTTTATCTGAAAACTACTGGTGGCTACAGAATGATGCCATTCACATCGATGAAATTCGTCGAAGAACTATATGGAACTAAGGAGGCTAACGGACTATCAAGAAGGGCAAAACAGCCGCAACGTAACATAAGTAGTAGCGAGGATATTTTCAACATATCACTGTATATATACACCCCCACTATCATCATGATAGATGTTTTTTTCACCACCATAGTTTTTCACATCTAAGATAAAAATACTTTTACTATACGGACGAATGTTTATGATCTCAACTATCTAGATATATAAATATCAGTATTCTTTGTATATGAGTCGAGAACGACCTTTGGTAGCCAGACACAATAGACAATACTTTGTTCCTCACACTGTATCGCTAAGTTAAAGTTTTGTTTATTGTAATTTTTTCAACTTATAAACAATTGTCTGTACTTGAGAATAATAAAAAATAAACTTTTATAAAAAAATTTTTAAAAACCATTGAACCGATCTTGAAAAAGTTTAGGCAAATATCGATCTGATAAAAGATCTTGTGCTACTTGAAACTATAAATCTTGTAATCTTACACGTTTCCTGAAATATTAAATTTTCATCGTCGCGTATCACCAACCTGCGTTTACGTTGGCGTGAAGAACGTCCGGTTCCTTGAGAAAGTCGTATTGCCTTACCGCCGAGTACCAGTAAGCCGCAACGTCTTGACCGGTAACGTCACCAGGGACCGGACCGCCCGGACGGCAGTACAAGTTTTGTCCGACCTCACGATCGTTGCGATAATAAAACGTGTTCGTGTGAGCTAGATGATTCGCCCATGTTTGAGCATATTCGCACAACTGTAACAATAACAAAAAACGATATATTATTTATTTATAATCACATTTCAATATTATTATTTTGTCTCATACTTTAAATTAATATTTTTATTCAGATTTGATGCCAACTCTACAAAATGATATTAGTCTCGTTGCCTGTTTTAATATAATTTGTAAAATGTCACAAGACGAATTCTAAGAAAAATCTCTCTCGCAAAATGGTACGAAATTTCATGAAACAATTTTCCAGCTAAGCCACGTTTCGTTCGTTCTTTTCATACTCGGATCTGGGGAGAAGGTCTTACCTCCGGTGACATCGTCAGAGTCGGTGCATTGTGTCGTTGCCGGTAAACGTTGTGCCAGCAAAGGCATTCGGTTATAAATTCGCTGTCTCTCCAATCCGTTTCCAGGTCGCTGCTGTCGTGAGCTATACTCATTGGCCTGTTACTTAGGATCTGAAAACAAAAATAATACCAGACAATTTATTCATCGACGGTTAAAGCAGCGCCACTAGTTTCATCCGGACCGACATAATGCCGTTCCACTTAATGTTATTAAGTACAGTAATTTTTTTTTATTCGAAGAAAAATCAATGTCCACGAATATCTCATAAACGTCCATTTTTTGTATACAAAGTCATGTCGTAAAATAAATTATTCATATCGATACGATTCGATAAATTTAATTTCTAACATATTTAATTCTTTCATAAAATCTCCAGTATCTTTATACATTAATGAATATAAACAGAGTTCTATTATCCTTCTATGAAAGATATTTAGAAATATTTTATGTTTTCTTTCATAAAATCGTAAAAATAGATAAAACGTAGAGTTTCGACAATTCTCTCATCAATTTACAGTCGAAGTTATTCCCTTACGGCCTCGTTCTATTATTTTACGTGTCTCGCGTGTTATGTACCACATCGAGATTGTTTGAAAAGTTTTCTCGGTCGTGTGTATCGCGCGTCGTTGCCCGACGTACCTACATTGAATTTCCGTTCGGAGTACTTCCGGCCACGACATTTGCAAGCCCGTAAACTATCCAGCGAGTGGCGCCAGGGTAGATACAAGTCCCGGGACCCTCGCTAGTGGTATAACTCAATGTTGCGGCAGACAGCATTAGTCATCGACTTGGGTCTACCCTTCGTCCCTACTGTGTCCACTCCACGGAGATCTATCTCCTACGAAAATACATAGGATTGCCCCCACCACTCGATCATCCGACCGTGCGACTCGAGGCAGCTCCATCCGCGAGTGGTTCGAAATTTCACCGCTAGATGGCGACAGCGCTAATGGCGTTTCTCACAAGCGCCCGGGCATCGTAGCGAATAATATATAAGAAACGTTCTGTCATTGTACTATCGTACTTGCTTCGGCAGTACATATACTAAAATTGGAACGATACAGAGAAGATTAGCATGGCCCCTGCGCAAGGATGACACGCAAAATCGTGAAGCGTTCCACATTTTTTGAAGAAAATCGGGGCGATATTTAAAAGAAGAAAATAAAAACAGAAATACTTTTTAGTATTTACCTCACGTTTATGCAAATTTCTTTCGATTACCTCGGCACCCCTTCCAAGGTTGACTAAGAAATACGGGCTAACTTTTATTAACGCTCTCGCTCGATTCTCAAATTGCAAAGATGCCGAGAGTGAGAGTGCGGGGGAGGAGAAATATAGAGGCCGAGAGAGTCAAACGCGAATGGAACTACTCTACTATTCATGACGGTTGGCAATTTCTTTTACATCCCAATCCCCCTATTTCGTAAGAGCGATGTAACGCCTTTTCACTCGAGAATTTCGAAGACGGTGGAAGCTCGAGCCTTAACGATACCCTAATTTTCGTCGCGTCGTATATTTCTGTTTTTTTCTTCTACATTTTCCGGCGAACGATAGCAAGAAATTCGAACGATTTACTTTCGGTCACGAGGATATTTCTCTTTTTTTTTACCCAGCGTGATATCTCTTTAAAAGGAACACGAGGTCGGCGGAGTGTTAAAGAGGGTTGTTTCGATGGTGTAACGCGAGAATCTTCAGCGCGAGCCTCGTTTAACGACCCGGTCGCGCGATAAGCTATCGGCGAGAAAGAGGGGGAGGGGCAAGTTTGAAATCGTCGCGACCGCAAATTCGCACCCCTCTTTTCATTTTTATTATTGACTTTTTTTTACCCTTTCGAGTCATCTCGATCCCTTATCTACGCTGCGTTTGCGATCGATTTTCTCTTTCACGGAACAAAATCGCGTCAAACGCGAAAATAATGACCGAATTTTTCAAAAAGGAGAAAAAAAAATTCTCTCATCGCTGCTTCGTCTTCTCGGCGCTCTTTGTCAACCATCCTCGTTTCCATGAAACGTCAATTTTTATGCTCTTCCCGCTCACTTCATCGCCGCGGTCTCTACCGTGAGCAAACAGTGGCGACCATTAACGGAAAATTCCTCGCGTCGCGTAGGGCGTTAAAAAGTCAACAAAATTTGCAAATTTACGTTTCGATGAGAAAAATACGGTAATTTGTGTCAGCGAGAACTTATCGAAGGATATTTTTATTACGATGATAAGAATGATGTATAAAAAATAAGGAATAACTCGTCCCAACGAATTCGTATTTCTTTTCAATAACGATGTGTCGCACTCGGCGTAATGAATTTATTCACAATGAAAACAAACGAAAAATATAATATTATCACTCTTATAGACAAAGAGATAAAATCCACGGAAATTATCCTTGTCGATCTTGTTCCAGCTATTGTCGCAATCCTCGAGTCCATCGCTCACTCGTGACCGACGTTCTCCTTTTCTTTTGCCTTATTTCGCATAATTTCGTATAATTCTGTCTCTACAAACGATCTAACGCTCACATCGAGGAAGAGAGAGAGAGAGAGAGAGAGAGAGAGAGAGAGAGAGAATGATGGACACGCGACACGTGCGTCCATTATTCATGCGCATTTCTGGACGCCTGGAGATACGTAATGGCGCTATATCTTTCCCTATCGATCTCTCTTCTCGCCAGAGTCCTCCTGTGCTCAAACACACAGA
The DNA here is from genome assembly GCA_951802705.1 of Netelia virgata. Lineage (NCBI taxonomy): Eukaryota > Metazoa > Arthropoda > Insecta > Hymenoptera > Ichneumonidae > Netelia > Netelia virgata. The sequence goes on along the minus strand of OX637864.1, from coordinate 7,369,795 downwards.
CGTACATACACTCTATGCAAATATCCTTTTGTCGTATAGAGAGAGCGAGAGAGAGAGAGAGAGAGACAGACACACACATTCACATACGTTGTGCAAATATCCTTTTGTTATATCTGCATGCACCAGATACAGCGAAAGGTCTTATCGCCTCTCGCCATAGTGAATGACAGGATAAAGTAGAATTTAATATTCCTCGACTCCCTTTTCCTCCTTTCGACTAGTCGTTCAAATATACGCGCGTTACTTCTCTCCTCGTTCTTATTTTTTTATTTTATTTTTTTATTTCAACACCTTTCAATTCTTTTCAACCCGACACTTCGACTGCGTGAAAATATTCTCAACACCCTTTCTCCTTTTTCTTTTCATCAACTCTATAATTTTGTTGAACCCTCGATCGAACGCGGAGTAAGACAAATATTTAATCTTCAAAAATATCCAACCTTCGTTCTTCCACACTTCGGCTGCTCTCAAAATAATAATTAAATTTCGTCCATCGTAATGAAATTTATTAAATTATGTCTCCTGCCTCGAGTTAATTCAATTTTTACGCTCGCTACACGACAGGGAAATTCTATTTTACCGAGGTAGAATCGTATTTGCGGATATCGTTGTTACTACCCCCGTATAACACGGTATAATTATACCTATAGGTCGTCGGCGAAATGGTAGCGAACGAGTGCGAACGGCGGGTCAAATTTTGATGTCGACCGCGAGACAAGGACGTGAAATAAAGCGACATATGGTAGAGAACGCAGGTAGGTTGACGAGCAATTACCGATAGTGGCAATGTCACGATCGGTATCGCATCGGTCTTTGTGTCGTGTGAGCGCACGTGCCATAAATTTTCTCGGCTACAACGGGGACATCGCGAAGAGTGGGAGAATGGCTAATGCGGTAAACTGTGACGAGAACAAAATGGTGGAAATCGTCGGGATCGGTTGAGTTTCGTCCAAAGGGTGAATTCTCCAGTGGCCATTTACCGCATTGGGGTGAGTTTCGCAATCTATATCGCATAATTTGCTATGCGTTCTATACGTTTATAGTGGGTCAACGAATTAACCAGCGTGGGGTAAATCAACCTCCGGTGTGTATTGCACAAAGAGAGAGAGAGAGAGAGAGAGAGAGAGAGAGAGAGAGTGAGAGTGAGACTGACAGACAGACAAACAGACAGAGGGAGAGGGGGATGAAAATGAAAGAGAAATGCAACGAGTGGTGGAAGCACGCGCGTAGGAGTTATTGACACAATGGTTTAACGAAAATTCGTCCGGTAGTGAAAATCGTCGCTTCTCTTGCCTCGTTACTAATGCTCACACAGACATACACACAACGACTTCCGTTGTTCACCGAAGCAACAATCATTTCCTTTTTCCTCTCGTTCTTGCTCATTACACGTAAATAACAGTATATTTTCGCGATTCTCGAAATAAATCTGATTCAATCGAGTGGGCCGCGTCGCTAATTAGTCAGACGCTCGTGTAGGCAAGATTTTACACCCTTAAACAATTTTTCTCGCTCTCGATCAGATCCGACGATAGGAAAATTTTACGCTTCGTTCATTCTCGATTAAATTCGTCCCGACGGACTTTAAAGAACGTTTAGAATGAAAATATTGAAAAGAAAAATACATATTTGCAAAATATTTCGACGAAAACTCAATGGCGAATTTTGTTCGCAGGAGAATTTTAATTTATTTCTGTACGTAGTTTAACATTGGCATTTAGCGATATTCGCGTCGACCATATGTCGTCGCGGGTCGCTACGCGAGGGCGTACGCGCATTTTCCATCAACGTTTCGCGTATACATCGACGATTGTATTCGCGTCGTTGAATAACGTAGAGCGAGTTTATAATTAAAATGTCAAGTGCCTCGTCGTGATTTCCGGATCGCGGCTCGTAGCGCGGGGAAACTCGTGTTTCGAACGAGCTTCGGCGACGGTAAAACGAGAAAGGGGGTTGCTGAGGAGAAGAAGGGGTAGGCGAGGAGAGCGAGAAAGAATTTTTTTCCCTCATTTTCTTCGAAACGGGTATCAAATATAATGGTGCTTTGTACTTTGTACGACGTTTTTTTTTTTCAAGCCGCGGGTCTTTTTTTCGTCGCACGATTTTTTTTCTTCCTACCCTAGCGCGCTAGACGAAAAAAAAAGGAAAAACCACGTTAAACGAAAACGAAAAGAAAACGCGGCCTTCCTTCTTCGCTCGAAGATTAAAAAATAAATGATAAAAAAAGAACGCTGTATAAACCACGTGGGTATTATATAAGAAGGAGAGAAAAAAAGAAAGAAGAAAAATAAAAGAACAAGGCAACTTTTCCTTCCTCCCTTCTTTCCTACCATTTTATGGATAATATTTCTTCATTTCGCTCCATCTCGTGGGTACTGGGCTTTTTCAATTACCTTAGCCAAGCTCGCTCGACGAGAGACAGAGAATTAGGACAGAATGTATACTCGTGGCGTGCGAGGGGAGGAGGGCTCACTGCTGCGAGCACATCCGGTAGACGCGCTTCTCGCGGTTTCATAAGCTTCGTATATAACGGACGAGCCGTTGTTTCCTTCGAACTGAGAAATCACCGGCTTTCTCTTTCGTTTCTTACATTTTTCGTTTCTTTATCATGAAAAACGAGGCAAATAGAAAAGATCGACGACAGGAAGTACAGGGATAATAATAGAGATAATAATAATTAACGTTTGTACAACGAATTTCCCGTAGGTTACTTCCGAGAAAATTGCCTCGGGCAACGAGAACGAGAAATAAACGAAGCTTTTGTCCCGAGACGTGCGACGGATCAAAGTCGTTAGAGTCTCGATTTTCACCACGTTGAACAAAAGAAGGAAGAAAAAAACAGGGGAAAAAAATAGGAAGTGAAAACGTCGAGTGAAAAATGACGAACCATTTTCATTTTCCTTTTTCCGTCACGAGCACGGAGATTAATCTAGCAACGTCGATATCGAAGTCGATTAATAATGAACGTTGTGTGTTATTTTTTCCCGACGGAAATTTCAGTTACGTTTCGTGAAAAATGAAGAAAAAAAAAAAGAAAATAATATATTCGCCTCGTGCCGTAGTAAATCGTCGAGCGATGAATGGATTCGCGGGTACCTCAAACGTCCGTCACGGGTCGACGTCGTTATCGTTACGATTGTGGCGACTTGGACGGGACGAGAGCATTGTCAACATCTATAAAGCACGCCAGACCGGGAAATATATTCCAACGCGTAAATCCAACCCCTAACCTCCCTCCTGGCCCGTCAAAGACTATCTTGGTCCGATGAGCGAGAGGGTTGGTTAAGGGGGAGGTACGTGTCATGATTTATCTAGCTGAACGGATAGCGTTTCCTCGGTCGGTTGAAACGACGCGAGACTGATACGTGCGAACCGAGAGAGAGAGAGAGAGAGAGAGAGAGAGAGAGAGAGAGAGAGAGAGAGGAGGGATGAAAATCGTGAAAATGCCGGACTCGGAATCGGTGGTGTTTGAGAGGGTTCTGGTATTTGGGCGGGCCGCACCTGAAGCCAAAGTATCGACCGAAATTGTACGTCGCGCTCCGACTCGTCTCTCAAACTCCCTCATTCTCTCGACCTCCACCACCGCTTTTCCGTTGCACCAAAAGCGACGTATAGCGGGGTGCACGAATGTCGCCTCCGTTCGCTATCCACTGTTCAAATGTTATCTGCCTTTTGGTTGCGACGATTTCGCATCCAACAACCCTCGCGAGATCGAGCTCGACCGATTATTCGATAAACAACGAGAACGACCAATCCCGTCTATCGTCCTTCCTTCCCCTCTCTCTCTCTCTAGCGCGCGCGTCGCTAAAAAATATCGACGAGCCTCGAGTCCAGGGGGTAATTCTCGATTGTTCAAAAAAGAAGTAACGAGCGAATGATTTTTTTTTTTTATAAACGTACAGCGAGTCGCTTAATTGGGATTTCTTTTTTCTCGGGGGTTTTTTTTTCCAATATTCACCGAGACGAATTTTTCTTCGTGTAATTTTGTGATAATTAATTCGAAATGGAAGAATTATCGCGTCGTGAAATAACGAGGGTACGTGTTCGAGGGGGAGAAATTTTCCTTCGGTATAATTATCGACCCGGGTTTACTCTTCCGTGAGACACCGGTTCGTCGTTATTTCGCGAACGTTATCTCCTTCCTACTCGTGGGACTGTTTTTCTTGTCACGCAATTATAACGCTCGCAGCGGCGATTCGAATTTTAAGGGGGTGTCGCTAATTACCCCTGCTATTCTTTAATTACGCCAACTTGTATGTTTCGACTCTCGAGGCGTGTGCGCGAGCGCGTCAGCCACTTTGCAAACAACCACGGCCGAGTTACGTCTTATAACGTATTATGCAAACTTTCGTAAGAATTATAATTTCTTCGCCTTCGCGTGGCAATCTCCACGACTCCGAACCAGATGAGGATGGAAAACTTTTTCACTACGGGCACTCGGTATATAAAGTTGGAAGTAAGAATAATTTAAGCAACGCGCGCGGTTTTCGCTCGACCGCATTTCTCGACCGCAAAATCGTTATTTTTGTTGCATTTTCTTTTTATATCAGCGTGTTTGTTGGATGGATGTTCGTTTCTTGAAACGAAAAACAAAACGAAAACGGTGCCCTTCGGGAAGAGTTTCTGGATCATAGCCAGGGAGGGGGGGGGGGGGGAAGGAGCCGCCAAGGTTTTTAGGACGAGTTTGACTTTTAAGCATCGCAGCGAGAATCTCTGCCACACCGCTCGTTTCAGTCGATAAAACTTTACCGTGTCCCGATTCCAAGTTCTGTTCGTCATTCGTGTAGGAAAATGACGAAGCATAAGTTTGATTCGTTTTATCACAAGGATCTAAAAAGGATTCGAGACGCGCGAATTTTGTTCCGGTATTGCCGATACGAAAACGGCAAGCATTTTTTTTTATCTATTTTTCATTTATATCGATATTTCGATTATCGATATATATAAATATCGATATTTCGATTATCGATATATATAAATATCGATATTTCGATTAATCGATATATAAATATCGATACATCGATATTTTATATTATCGATATAAGTATCGATTTCTCAAACGATTATCTAAATCGCATCAAATTTAAAGTTACATCTGTCAAATTAAAGTAAGTTCGACCGAAAAACAAACAAATTCTAATAAAACATGAAAATTCGCGTTAAAGGGAAAATGATTGTGTTCGATTTTCTTTTTCCCCATCTGCAACAGATGAGAATCGACGACAATTAAAGGTCAGAAGTCGAGTCGTATCGGATTGGAGCGTCGAGAGTTTCGCCGTTTCAAATGCGACGTTCGAACCAACTCACGCTCGTCGCTCGTCTCATCGAGAAGCAATTAGGGAAAAAGCGAAGCGAAAGTTGGCCGGACGTACACGAGCGAGTCGGAAAGTCCGGCGTCCCAACTCGTAGCTCTCGCGGTTCGTCGTCAATTGGAACGGACTCGAAACTGACTCTTCGTTCCTCGGGCCCGGAGGGGTACGAAATAACGTCCGCCACGGTCTAAGTCGAGTCGACAATTTTCGTTTCGACGCTCTTAATTCCTCCCGCCACGCGTTGCTTTTCACATCTTTTCCCTCGAGTAACATTGCGGAAAATTGTGCAACGCGACACTCGTTAACGCCATCCCACCCAAGGGAGAATTATTTCCCGACGCCTGGAGAGACACATGCGAAACAGAGAGAGAGAGAGAGGGAGAGAGAGAGTGAGAAATAAGGGAAAGGGAATGAAACATGGGGATGGGGTAGACGTATGCGTGCTTGCGTCGAAAGCTCATTGGAGCGAGGAGACGCACAGGAGCGTGAGGAGAGGGTTGCAAATTTGGCACGTAGTACGATCCAACTAAGATTCTCGACACGTTCCGACGCGAGGAAGCGTCAATGGTCCGACGGACTCGGTCTGAATATTTCCACGGCGATCCAATCAAAGTTTATTGTCCGGTTAATTCGACGGCGCGATACGTTTTCGGGTTGCTGTTTTCGATTCGAAACGTTCGAGACGAGAAAAATACGATAATGTGGGATTTATCGCTGTTACACGTGATTTTAAATAAATAAATAGATAAATAAATGAACGAATTAATAAAATGATCTGTAATTTCGATTTTCCGATTAATGAACGGGGGGCTAATTTAATTCATTAAATATGACAATAATTAGCTCCATTATTATTTCATAATAAACGTGGAATTTCTTATAGTCATGATAAATGATGATCTTTACAATTCGAATCGTTCGAGACGAGAAAAATACGATAATCTGGGATTTATCGTTGATTTGAAATAAATAAATTGGTAAATGAACGAATTAATAAAATAATCTGTAATTTCGATTTTGCGATTAATGAACCGAGGACTGATTCAATTAATTAAATATGACAAAAATTAGCCTGATTATCATTTTATAATAAACGTGAAATTTCTTATAGTCGTGATAAATTATGATCTTCGTATTTTATTATAATCGTGACATATATGTAAGCGCGTCATATATTTTGTGCAATAGGAGGAAAGAGGACTCGGCAGTATCTGCCACTAGGGAACATCTGGTCGGACATTATTAAAGGTTCTGAGCCGATTAAACACCGAGAAGGTGAAGGACGTCGGGGAGTGGATAACGGGGCAAGAGGGAGAGGGTTGCGCTTGAAAAGCAACGTTTCTCTCTCTCTCTCTCTCTCTTTCATCCGGGAAAACGTCCTCGCTCCAAGGCTTCTTCTCGTCGACTGTCGAACAATTTCTCTTTTTTCTATACACACCCGGCATTACTTTCTTCTTTTTTTTACTACCGCCGTCTTTTTTTTGTTTAATATCAAAACTTCACGACCATTAAATCGGCCTTCTACGTCACGAGTCCTCGACATTTCACCTATTTCGCTATAACGTTGAAATTTATTTTCTCTCATTTCCGAAATATATATATACCAGCGTTTATAATAAATAACGAAGGTAAAACGAGAGTGAAGAAAAAAAACGTCTGATAGAGTCGAAGAAAGAAAGAGCGAGAGAGAAAGTAAGAAAGAGAAATAGAGAGAGAGAAAGTAAGAAAGAGAACGAGAGAGTAGTTTAAAATAACAAATCATACGAAATCCGGGCAATTTTCGAGCGCAGCCTATATAAACGGGTAATAACGAAAACGACTGTACACAGTTATAACGGCGTTGGTGGCTACCGCCACAAGACGTTTTATACGTACGTAAAGCGAAGTAAAATATAATAGCGTGATCGTTGACACGCGACTCTCTCATAAATATTCATTCACCCCGCGGAGTTCTCGAAGAAATAGGAGACGAGGACGTTGGTCCCGACGATGCTTAAAAACAGGAAAAAAAAGAAAAGAATGAAAAAAGAAAAACAATTTAGGTACATACGGTATCGCGACGCTAAAAGGGCTTCAAACGTCCCACTCGTGATCGGTAATTTTCCTCTGGTCCCATTCGTTGTCACGCCGAGCCGAACTATATATGCCATGCCCCCGCAAACACTTATCGTCGCGAGACCGATAAAAATTAACATTTCGTGTTACCGTTGGTGGTCGTCACTCGCGACGAATACGACCAACAGGGCGCTACGACGAGAAAATTTAGCGAAAATGAAAAGCGTCTTCGAAACTGCATACATATATACATTAATAATACATATATATATATATATATATATATGTATATATGTATGAGAATAATGTATATATAAGAAGGACATAAATATTCATTTAAGAGCTTTTCTTCCCCCGAGCGTCTCTCAAGCCTTCCCCCTCTTCCGCCACTCGGAACATCCGGGTATTATACAAACGTATATCTATATTTATATCCATAAGGATGTTGATATATAGCCACGTGTTTCAAAGTTCGTGAAGCAGCGCGTGTAAAGTGCATAGCGATATATTCCGTACCTACCGTAGAAACGTTTGAGAGGGATCTATATATATATATATATATATATATATAGATCCCTCTCAAACTCTCAATATATATATATATATATATATATATATATATAGAGAGAGAGAGAGAGAGAGAGAGAGAGAGAGAGAGAGAGAGAGAGAGAGAGAGAAACTACGTTCCACACTAGCGCCGAATGGAGAAGGGTACGGCGTGTACCATTGCAATGGAAAGCTCCTCCGGTATACTTGGAGGGTTGCTTATAGGTTTACGCTACCGCCGGCTATGTACCGCTCGTATAATGTACGTACATACATTACGCATCAAGACCCATATAAATTTACTCGGTTTTATATATACCTACACACACATACGTATAACATGAATTCGTAGAGCTCGGCACAGATATTATTCGGTGAGAAATACTGTGCGAGCGGTATACAACGAGAGCATTCTCGTTATCGACTTGCCCCCCGCCCCCTCCTTCTCCTACCAACACTCGTGGAATTTGGGAAACTGCAAGCTTCTTCGGTCTAGCTAAAGCTCGTAATAACGTTTTCGGTGATGGGCGCGGTGGCTGAGGTTACACGGGATGGTATCTCGTAATAAAGCCTCGCGGGCTTATCGCCGTAGCGTATCTAAATTTTCTCGATACCGATAAATCCGTATTACCTATATTATTGTATATATATATATATATATATATTGCAATGGAAAATAGTTGTACACAGATATATATATAAGAAATATCTAGCTTGTGCAGTTATCGCATAGCTTTCTACAGGATATAGCCCGGAATTTCCGACTCTCGATCGTTCGAGAAACGATTATTGTATTGTCGAAGGAGAGATGGGCGAGATACGTTGAAATTGCATTTTATTTGCTATATTTCGTTCCATTCGCAAATTTGATAAACCGATCGAAGGGGATGAATTTATGTTGTTTCGATTTTTTGTTTTTCTTTGTTTCGTTGTTGTTGCTGTCGATTTTTCTTAACGATTCGAGACAACGAAATATCCTTCGGAATTCGGACGAGATGATCTTCGATGGTACGCCGATCCCTTGCGAAAAATTCTTCCATCCAAAGTCAAGTATTTATAAAGTGTTTTCGAGATTATTTGATTTCCGGCGGTTTACCAACGCGGAAGCTCCTCCATCGTGGCGCCACGAGGGAGGGGTGGCTATGTAACCGCGGTACTTTTACAAGAATCCTTGAGAATATTTACGATACGCCGACGCTAGACTCTTGTCTATGAACCGAACGAAAGTTTGTACGTTATTTGTTTGTTGTTTTTGTTTGTCTTTTTTCTTCGCTGTTTTTTCATATCTTTTTCTTCTTCTTCTTTTCTCGTTTTATTTTTCACAACGTCGACACTTTTTTTGTCCGATAGATACGAGTCTATTTTTCGATCCGTTTCGACTATTTATGGTCTCGGTTGTTTTACTATATCGGTTACGATAAATCTTTCGTTGCGCAACGGGTCTAGAGAGTCAGGGGTGCAGAGTAGACGCGGGGGTGAGTTGGCAAGGGCGAAGAGCGAGGGAATGAGTTAGCAGGGTCAGCCAAGAGGAGAACGTGGGCTGAAACGTCTCTCATCCTGATTCGGTCAAGGTTCGAGAGAAAAAAGAAAGAAAAAAAAGAAGAAAAGTATAAACCAACCCGTAGTTCCAACTCACCCCTCGGAAATGGAAGCGTTGCGTTACCGAGACTGATGGTTATCCTTGGGGGTTCCCTTTCGGGATTTGCATCGGCGTCTCCTCCCCCGCGGGCTCGAACTCGCCGCTTCGATAGGATCAACACGCCATTTCGAGCCGTCGTTCGCTCCCTATGGAAATTCAACCCCCTACTACGACCACCACCACCCCGATCATCCCTTAGCCGATGCCATCGGGTATTTATTCGACTCGAGTACGTCAGCGGTCGTACGTCGAAATAATTCTTCCTCTATAATCGTCCGAGCTTTCGCGTCGCACGGGGATGAATTTCGAACGAGCACGATTTTCTACCCCCCTATCCCAACCAAAAGTCCCATGGGGTGAAAGCGTTAAATTAATTGAATTTCTCGAGCTATGCAACGACCGGTCGCACACGGAAAACCCCTAGACACGAATTTTCCCACGAATTAAATTTTCAATGTTGGCGAGCGTCTCGCTAATTACTCTGATGTGAACGGAGAGAAGGGAGAGAGGGTTGCAAGGCTCGAAGGGAGGAAGAAGTGGGACACACACGTGAGACCGATAGCTCGAATACTTCGGGCGCGCGACGATATTTGCGAAATTAATTAAACCGTTCGAACGAGGGAGACGCGAATTCCTCCTGAATCCTCGTGGCTTTGCCCTCACCGATTCTGCGAAATACGGAAATGGGATCAAAGGGTTTCGAGGTAACGGGGCGCGAGATTGAAAATAAAAAAACTCGTGGAGAAAATCGACGAGCGTTGATTGAGCATTGATAATTAATGATAAATTGGAGACGAGTCGTACACGTGGTTTCGTTTTAAAATACAAAATTGATCGAATTTCGAAAGGATCGAACAAAAATTTCATTTTGAGGAAAATGAAATTCTACTATTTTTTTTTCTTTCTTTCATTTTTTATGCTTTCTTTTGTTTTTGTTTACTCGATTCGCGCGAATGAGTTGGCGATGCGTGGATATAACCGTCGTCTCGGCTTCGTGACGAGACGTCAGATAAATATTACAAAAACAAACAAAAAACAAAGAAGATAAAACGTCAAAGAGTATAATCGCGTTGTTAATCGAGAGAAATAATCAATCCGGTCGATAACGGAAGCGATAGCGAGCGAGAAGTGGCCGCGGTGGAATGGGCGACGATTGCAACGTAGCGTCTCGTCGGAGGGACAATTCGCCCTCGTCGTCCTCGCCGAAACTCGCCTCTCGTAAAAAGGATTTCGACGAGTCTTGTCCGAGCGATTCGAGGGTCGATGAGCGAGATTTTTTGCTTTTGGCTAGACAGTCAGGGGAGCCAGGAGAGGGAATGTATAAAATATTGGATAACAAACGCGTCCTTGAGAGCGATTTGACCGAGGTAAAAACGCGATCGAATATTAAAAACGTTCGCCTCTCGATACGCCTGAATTATTATTTTTTAAAAAGGATTTAACCATTTTTTCGAAAATTCCAACTAACGATTTTTTAGAGCAACGAGACAATTCCAACCGAGCCGCGTCTCTTCGCTTCTTCCACCGGAGCTAAATCAATCATCTCGTCGTTTCCCTATTTCGAGACGAAGCTGCGACCGGACGCACCACCCTTCACACCGGAATCTCTGACCAGAAGCGGACCAGCTTCCTGTGGAATCGTCGGTATGGCCGAAACGATTTGCGTCGAACCGAGTTACGTGCCACGAGCCATGATCGACGACTCGTCCTGTTTCGTCAACGTCGAGCTCGGTTCCTCCAACGAGAACGAGTCTTCGATCAAAAACCCTGAGAAGCTTCGCGAGGACTTTCTCGAACGTGCGAAGGAGCCTGAATTGAAAACGATCGACGTAACGTCGACGCCTCGTTTGAAACGATCGATGCCCAAGATCGAATTGTCGATCGATTCGTTCCAGGAGAATGTCGAGATCGGCGAGAGTGTACCGGTCGTCGAAGAATCCGGTCCTAACCAGCCGGACACTAGAGAGCCACGTTCAGCGATCGACGAGCCTCGTTACGCACGTGGATACTGGCGGATTATTCGAACGACTTTTATTCTCTCCAACAGAATTCAAATAGCGGTATTCATAGCCGGTCTCGTCATTTGCATGATTCTCGTTATATACGTCGTCGTTTGAGCGCGCTACCGGTGACATTAAAATTCGTAAATAATAAAAATGCGTTCAGTGATGAAAACGGAGGTAGAGCTTGTGGCTTTTTTCCTTTCCCTTCGTTTTTTCTTCTTCTTCTTCTTCTTCTCTTCGTTCTCTGAACTTTTTCGAGACCCCTTGGCATTTCGGAGAATAAAACACGTGGCGAACAAACTTTCCGGGGGATTTTTTTTGCTCCAACTCCCGAGTAAGGAAATCTTCATCTCATGACCTTCCGCAAGGTGGTCGAGGCTGCTCCGGGAGAATCGAGAGAATAACCTCCGCTAGAGGGAATATAATAGAGAGAGGGATAAATGCTCGGTGCGATATAAATGAGAAAAGAGAAAAGAAAACCAATGAAAAAAAAAAAGAAAAAAGAAACGGAGAGAGCTTTGCGGAAAAAGAAAGAAACGAGGGAGAAAAGGAAAACAAGAAAAGGAGGAAGTTGATAACGCATCCGTGGAGATTTCATCGAAGAGAGAAAATGCCTTCGAAGAAGATTCGACGAGAGAGTCGCTGAAAGAGAATTTCCGGTACGAAGGCTTTCGGTTTAGCAAAAGCACAGAGGAAGAGAGAGAGAGAGAGAGAGATTGGGAGAAAGAGACACCAAGTTTCCGGTCCAAGGAGCAGAATGAAATTCGGCAATCGAGGAATGACTGGCACTTGTCCAACTCTCCCCCTGTTTCTATCCTCGTTGTTCCATCCACTCAACTAGGACCCTCGCGCATGTGGAAATATTTGGCACTAGCCAGAGAAGAAAGAGAAAGAACGCATGGATGAATAAACCAAACTACTGGTTATTTCAGCATTCTCTCTTGTCCCCCGTCTCTTCTCTCCTCTATCTCTCTTTCCATTATGAAAATCTAGATGGATGAATATTTCTCCAATCTACGTCACATCGCGAATCTTTCCCTCCTCTGCGTTTCCAAGTTTCCAAATATCTTATCGATAGAATATTCTCCATGATATCGATCACAGCCCGATTTAGATGCGAAACTGTGAGAGAGGGAGAAGTAGAATCCCTCGTCGTTTTCTCGATGAATTCGTACCCAAGTACGTCGTCGTTGGTTCAAATTTCTTCCTCGATGTTTTCGTGATCAAGGATTTGAAAAATGGAAGAAAAATGATGGATTACCGTCGATGTATCTTGGTTCTTCGGTGATAAAGGGAACACAGCTGGCTCGGATCTCGTGACGAAATCGCGTTAAGGTGCATAGACACCGCGAGGGGTACAAGCGCATGAAACGAAAAAGAAAAGTACAATTGGGGAGAAAGAGAGATAAATAGAATCGCGTGCAAGCTCGAGATATATAGAGCAGTCAGGAGTGTTATCCAAGTCTCATCCCCTAGTGCCTCGGTTCGCGGTTGCATTTTGGCCAAGGTCACGATCGCGAAGCGACGGCAACGAGAGATAAAAAAAGGATGTTCCCTGGCCAATACTACTACGAAGCTTCGTGCCAACCGGAAGTGCGCTGCTAAGCGTGCCAAGAATAGAAACGTCACCGTTAATGGACGTGACGAGATTTCCTAATAGCAATTTCACCCAGTTTTCCCATTCGAGCTAAATAATTCCCACTTTTTTTGCGTATTCTATCCAATACTTTCAACCCTTTGGTCTCGAAACGAATTCATGAAAAAAGTACGACTACGTAATTTCCTATTTTTTTGTTGTTGCTTTTTTTCCATCCCTCGGGAACAAAAAAGGTTTAACAGCGGGTTATAAATTTGAATTTTACGACTCCTCGCAAATGTGCAATGAATTATACTGTTCAGAGAAATACTACCTACGCCTCTTTCGTGTACGACACCACCTTATTCTCGTATCGAGGGCTTCGAGTTTTATCACGCGATAATAGTTACAGCCGTGACCACTTTATCACTCGTATCACCATTTCAGTGATAAATTGCTCGTAACAATATTCCGTTGAACTTGGTCCGGAAGTGTGGCTAATTCTCGCGAATCGAGTTTCCCAGTGGAATTATGCATATTTTCGTTGGCGCTGTTAATCCAGCATCCCTAATATCGTTGTACCGTCGATCAGATCGGTTTATAATTTCCCCGGTCGATTTCCATTTAGCTTTATCATTTCCAGGAAGAATTTAGGTATTTCGATGGACCGTGCGAATTATACATTCATCAATGCATAATAACGCTAACATGAACCACATTGTGCAGTCCATGGTGCTATGGATATTAACCCGTACTTTAACGAGTATAACCCGTGGTATAAATTGTATATCAAACATGAATATCCAGGAGTCAAACTCGTGGAGTGAAAATCGAGCCAAACGTAAACATCACGATTCAGGGTGAAATATCTGTTTGGTAGTTACAATCGTGGTTTAGTTCTTACCACTATGCTGCAAGAGACTATTTAGCATCTCCTACCGCTTGAGCACGGATTTCGTCGAGCTAAATGGCGCGGGAAAGGGTTAATACCTAGAGAAGAACACGATATAAGGGTGAATCTCAATTTGCCTATTCCCCAGTATCGTTTTATCGACGATAAGCTCTGTTTATAATTTCCCAGGCCGATTTCCATTTAGCTTCTTCATTTCCAGGAAGAATCTAGGTATTTGGATGGATCGTGCGAATTATACATTTACCAATGGACAATATCGTTAATATGGACCACATTGTGTAGTCCATGGTGCTAAGCATATTAACCCTTTGCGCTCGAGAGGTGCCTCTCAGGAACCACTTTTAAGTGGTAAGCAAAATGTCTCGGATATAAAAGGCTAATACGTAGAGAAGAACTCGATATAAGGGTGAATGTCAATTTGCCTATTCTCCAGTATCGTTTTATCGACGATAAGCTCTGTTTATAATTTCCCAGGCCGATTTCCATTTAGCTTCTTCATTTCCAGGAAGAATCTAGGTATTTGGATGGATCGTGCGAATTATACATTCACCAATGGACAATATCGTTAATATGGAGCACATTGTGTAGTCCATGGTGCTAAGCATATTAACCCTTTGCGCTCGAGAGGTGCCTCTCAGGAACCACTTTTAAGTGGTAAGCAAAATGTCTCGAATATAAAAGGCTAATACGTAGAGAAGAACTCGATATAAGGGTGAATCTCAATTTGCCTATTCCCCAGTATCGTTTTATCGACGATAAGCTCTGTTTATAATTTCCCAGGCCGATTTCCATTTGGCTTCTTCATTTCCAGGAAGAATCTAGGTATTTTGAGGATCGTACGAATTATACATTCAGCAATGGACAATATCGTTAACATGAACCACATTGTGTACTCTATGGTGCTACGGATATTAACCCTTTGCGCTCGAGAGGTCCCTCTCAGGAACCACTTTTAAGTGGTAAGCAAAATGTCTCGAATACAAAGGGCTAATGCCTAGAGAAGAACTCGATATAAGCGTGAATCTCAATTTGCCTACTCCCCAGTATCGTTTTATCGACGATAAGCTGTGTTTATAATTTCTAGGTATTTTGAGGATCGTACGAATTATACATTCACCAATGCATAATATCGTTAACATGGACCACATTGTGTAGTCCATGGTGCTATGGATATTAATACCTAGAGAAGAACACGATATAAGCGTGAATCTCAATTTGCCTATTTATACGTGTTGATAAGTAGCCGTTCGTCGAAACGCCGAGGCATGTACCCCGATAATCCCACCCTTCTACCAGCTTTGCGCTTCCAACCCAATTGGGACGCACACGAGTTTCGCGTTACCCGGGGTCCATCCGACTCCACTATATTTATATAATAGTATATAAAATATAGTTACAACTCGCGTGTTTCTCACGCTCGACCAATTTACACAATTTCGTCGCTCCGGTGAATAATTTTGTATCGTATGGAAATGAGAGAAACGCACGTGCCGTTGAGCTTATCGTCACGTGATACGACGCAATTCCAGCTCGTGAAAATGGTGCTTACGGTCTGGGAGGTGTCTAATTACTATCGCGTGAAACGATTCGAGCGCACTTGCGACACGAACATTAATTGCGTTTATACCTACATTGAATCGTTCGTGACTTGCCCGAGAGACTCACTTTTTTCAGGAGCTTTGGCCGATTGTCGAGCTGCTGGAGTTGTTCGTCGTTGAGCTGGGTGGACGTAGTCGCCGGTCCTCCCGGATCCGAGATTTGATTAGCCTTGAAGAGTTTCGACTGTTCGACGCGCTTTCGAAGATTCTCGAGGGCCGTGGCCTCCTCCCGTTTTCGCGACGGTGGCCAATTCGGCCCAGATGTGTGAATAAAACTGATGCATGGCAATTCCTAAAAAAGAACCAACATAAAATAAGAAAAATTGGCGAAAGTGTGATAAAAAATGTGTTTCGTTGTTTTCCATTATCGCTGGAAGACAAAGGATAATTTCTTTTCTCGTTTCTCGTATAGCTCGACAGTCTCTATTTCATTGTGTTTTTCGCACGTCTCATGGTATAACCAACGCCGCGAGCAACGGCGTGACGAACGAACGGAATAACAAGTTTTTCATTTGATCGACGGCTCTTGACATTGGCACGCGCGGTTCGCCGCTATTCTACCCACTGGAGATTCTACGTCGACGTTATTTCTTTTTATTTTTTGTTTCTTCTTCTTTGTTTCCATTCTTTCGTTTTCTCTCCTCCACGTGCGAACAAATGAGAAATGTCTCCCGTATCAAAAGTCAATCCGTTACAGCGACGGTAGACTCGTACACCCTTTCCCTCAAGTTCATCGACCGTGGGAGGGAAAAAGCGATTTATCAACGCGTACAGCGAAATGACTTTCTTTGAGAGAAACGTTTTTTTTTTTTTTTATTCTTCTTGGTTTTTTCGAGGGTAGAGAGAATTAAGAGACGACACGTGCTCTATACGAATGTGGAGAATGGAAAGAGGTACAAAACTCTCTTCCGGGCCTTTTCATCTTTTAAATCCTTTCTCATGCATTTGGCAGTAACCTCTTCTCTCTACGCGAGAGTGAAAAGAGCACTCGGCTTATTCCCAAGAAGGGATCGCTATCGTCGGAGAGCGATAAAAGAAAGTAGGTGCCTGCAATGTCTCCGAGGAGCTAAGAAGACCCTTGAAAGTGTACGTATAGCGTTTTTAGCGACGCAGCGTGCAAAAAAGCGTCAGCTATTTCGAACGAAAAACAGTCGTGCATTATCATTATTAACCCGAGAACGATGGAGCTTCATCGTCCATTTCACGACGATGTAAACACGTTTGTTATTATTATACCGAATGAACACGATGCAACGAGGCAAAACACATTCTTTCGAAGAATGACAAAATCTATCGTTAACCGTGGAGAAGAAAGAATAATTTTCAATCGGATTCTTTGTCGTTATTTATGGAACTATTCTGTCAACGACATTGTATCTCGATCGTAACTGTCTTGGCTACGTTCACGGAATGATTTTGACTAAATACACGGTCGACAGCAGCAACGAGAAATATCCTCACTTTCCCACCTTTTGTGGATGTTGATGCGGAAGCTGATCGCTGTTAGCTACGCTTAATTCCGGATAATTCGCGGCATGACTGAGCAAACGTCGACTCACTGTACTTCGATTACGATTAATTATCTCTTTTTGTATCGCGTAATCGATGAAATAGCTCTCATCGTCATTTTCCTCGTCAGCCTGATTCGGCAGGAGTTCGGCGGTCTCCTCCGCGGACCCGACGCTCATCTCCCGAAGCTCCATCGCAGTGACTGGAGCAACCGAGAGTCCGGTGGGTGTCCCGAGGCTCGAAGCTTCAGCAGCGCCAGCTTATAATTTTGCGATCCGAACTGTTTCTGCGCCCTTCGCCCCCCCCTACAACGAAGCCCCGACCGTTTCCCCCACGCTGGCGCTTCCATTGGGTTTACAAACCTCGCTACGGTGGCATGTACGTGTGCGATACGTGCGAGGGTGTTGTTACTCGACCCCGCGTTGAGGTTGGGATGTGAACGTACCCGTAGGACCTAGCGGATAAAATACGCGTCGCGATCATGGTTTGGTTATGTGGAAATGTATCGTATCTCCTGAGTTTTCGGAACGAAAACGTCGCTCGGCATGCGACGACGAATTTCGATAGCTCGTTGCCGTTTTCCGCCGATGGGAGGAATTTGCAGAAGACTTTATCACCGCTACATGAACATTTTTTTCGCGAACTACCGTTCTTGCCAGTAGTTGCATTCGATAATTTTTTGGCTTTCGTTGGTCTACTTTGGAAAAGCTGCGATAGTAAAGTTCGAAGCGCCCTCATGCGCCACTTTACGATCGTAACCAGTATTCGCGAACAGTCGTATCGTGCTCTGTTGTTTACACCGTTCCGCAGGCGAGTTTTACAGGTATTTTTGCGTTGCGCGATTCTCGATTATGGAAATCTTGAATAGTTGAGTCTTGCGATGCTGTGGAGCTATAAATTACTTATTTTTATAACGTAGAACGATTCTTTGAACGCTAAGATGTTTGGAGTTTTGTTCACCGGGAAAAGATTCGCCATGAGAATATCGCGTAAAATTATTGCGCAGATATTTGAAATAATACAGATCCGTGTTCAGCGCTACGACTCGGTAGTTTAGTGAACTGCTGCAGTAATTACTCGCTGGGTATGTAATATCAGTCGATAACTAATACCAGTTCGTACTCTGAGCGATGGCGCTAGGCGCGACTTAAACTAGATATTTCAAATGTGCTGAAGCCTTTCGCGAAATGTTCATTAGTAACTATTCGTGAATTGTTTAATGACTAAGATCCCTCGTTGTCAGACCGACAAATCGTTGGGTATCCTTTAATATCACGTGTGTCGCGAGTGTTGTGAACGAAATCCATGAAGAGTCTACAATTCGAGTGAACTTTGCGAATTAATTCACAAAAATGTATCCTTTCGAACAACGATCGAAAATACTTCGGGCAGTTTTGTCTTGATGGTCACTATACTTTTTAAGCAGATAAAAATTCTGCGACTGGGCCATTTTCGTAAAGTGTGTTCCAAGTGTATCGAAGAAGAAAATGAAAGCATGCAAGATCACAGGCAACATCGCAGACCCGTTAAAAATCCTTCCCATTCAAACCTCCACAGTCGGACATCTTCATCGAAGCACCGTCGCCATTGATGCTCGATGCCCGAAACAGATAAAGCGCTCGAGAAAGTAGTGAGTCCACAAATTCATGTTATAACGTCTCAAACAGACTGTAGAGACAATAAATAATTGTCTTGATAAGGTAAGTATTATTCATACCCGACATATCTTCTCCGAATTTATCTAATATTTCGTCTCATGAACATATACCAGATTTTTGGTTCGTGCGTGAAAAAAACACGAGAACGATAGTTCCCGATTCCCCCGTAGTTTCCACCGTGGCGCTATGCATCCTTTTACCCGAGCGTTGTAGATCTCCCTACTTATCCGTAGTTCATACAATTATAAAAACGTGTTGTTTTGGTGCTTTTGAACGCCGAAACCAGTCGAAACATCAGTGCTCGAGAGTTTAAAAAATGAAGAAATATCAGAGTATTCTAAATGTAACATCTTCTGCACAAAATGTGTGGCATGTATTACACGGTATATTCGTAGTGTACAAACCGCCCGGCGAGCATGTTTTGCAAACCATCCAAACCCTGAAATATCATATTGCCCGAGGTTAGTTTCTTTCTAGTAGATGAAAAGCAATTCACCGACGGACATTCTATAAATTAATCTTTGATCACAGATATGAATAAACTCGACATACGCCCTCCGTCAGAGCATGTATCGATAGAGGGTGCAACGAACAAACGAATGACCGTGGTTGTAGGGCCTAGTTACGCGGATCATCCCTTGGTGACTGGTCCTCGTTATCTGCGTGAGGATGTTAGAATGGCGTGGTCCAACGACCTATACACAGATTCTTCAGGGGTTTTCGTTTGTAGTATCAGAGACGGCTATCGAATCGCGAAACTAGTGAAAGAGACCAGACCCCCCAAATTTTACAAGGTAAAAGGAATCTTAGGTTGTGCGACGGATAATTTCTTTACAACGGGCAAAGTGGTCGAAAAATCGACCTTTAATCATGTACAGAGGCATCACGTAGACATGATATGCGCGTCTATGCAATCTTCTCATCAGAAAAAGATGTTTGAGTAAGTTGAATTAGGACGTACATAGCGGTAAATGAATAAATCGAATCGATTAATATAAGATAACGTTGTATTCCGTTAGATTATGCGGTGTTGATATCCAGAGTCAGACAGCTTACGAATTGGCGGTTCAAGGTCCTATTAGACCAGCGAACGATAAAATTCCTGTGGTATATTCGATAAAATGCATCGATTTCAAACCTCCGGAATTCACGCTGGAAATCGTTTGCACGAACGAATATGAAATGTATTTGAAAGGACTGGTTCACGAGCTGGGCATGCAATTGCGAAGTACCGCGATGTGTTCGCAAATACAGTGTATGCGATATGGAATTTTTACATTGGAGCACGCTTTACTGAAGAAACATTGGAATCTTAAGAACATACTCGACAATATGGCAATTTGTCGCAAGCTTATTGCGGAGAATAAATTTATAATAAAACAAAAAGATCCTATACTTCGAGAATATTCGGATAACAAGCGGATAGAATCTCCGCCAGAACATGCGATGATCGCTCCTTAATTAGGATTTAATAGAATGTAAATAAAAATATGTACAGATTGTTTACGAGTAAAAGATTTATTACTCGCACATAATCGCAGCAATGAAAGTATATTAATTCTCGTTCCAAATCCTGTCGACTCATAATACAGAAAATCTCCTTGATTCCTATTTAGTATAGTTTCTTATTACGCACGAATCAGGATTTCAATTATTTCTCCGTTTGAGAAGTGAACTTGCTGGTTCGATATTGCTCGGGAATATTAGCGGCGTCGATACTCGATTCTCTCCTATTCATACAATGTGCGCGTTTCCTGTTATTGCAATTTTTTTACATACTTTTCTGAATTCGTGTCTGGTAAAATTTGAATTTATTATCCGACTCGCGCTTTTCGTATTTTTCATACTATCCGAATTCGTCACTTCCGCAGACTCGTTCTCGGTATCCTCACGATTTATCATTCGTTCCAGAGAACGCAACCGTTTTGATTCCCCTTCATTATCATTTTGCACTCTCCTAGAGGGTATTTCCTTACTTCGCCCTTGTCTCTACGATCGTTCTCGAACTTTCGAACCTCGTGCTTTCGCCGGTCCGAATTGTCGTAACGTATCGCGAGAACGTTGGTCCGTTTTCTCGCGACTTCGACTGCGACGTTTTCGATGCTGCGAAGATAATACATCCTCAGGTTTTTCATCCCTGGATGAATTGCCACGTAGCTTCGCACGATTAGGCCACTGTTGCATCTTCATGCTTTTCGCAATTACGCGTTTCTGATGATCCAATTGAGGAAATAGATCTAAGATTGATTAAAGAAAATTAGAAATTATATTTAGACTGGATTAGGAAAATTATGAATCATATTTCGATATTCTTTTCCATACCCTGCGATTTTTCCAGTGCTTCTTTCGCTGAATTCATCTCTGCTTCCTGAATACTGTGCCCCGAGGCTTTTGCCAGCCTCTTTCCTTGGAAATAAACTGCGACTGTATAGACGCGAGTATTCGTTGGACCTTTGCACTCGATAACTCTGAAAAATCACATTGGTCAATGACCGATCGATATTCTTCAACTTTTAATGTCGGATAATTGCTCACTTGTAAACAGGTATATCCGGTTCACCACCGTCCATAGTACGTAAAGTCAAGCAACATTGTTGCAATTTGCTCTTTGGATCGTTCCAGTCTTGATTCATGATAAAATCTTGCAAACGTGGGAAGAAACACACGTCGCAAAATACATGACAATGTTCCAACCCTTTATCTACATAAAGTGCGCCCAGAAAGGCTTCCAGCAAGTCCGCTCGATCTTTCGTTTTTAATTCAGCTTTCGGATTACCATAAAGAGCATATTGGGTCATTCCCAGATCGTCGCAGACGACCGCTTGAGTTTTGTTGTTAACGAGAGAACTTCGTAATAGCTATAAAAACATAGTTTACTGAGCAGCTAGGAAAAAATGAATTAAAGAGAATCTGATTGAATGAATATTTACCGATAAATGACCCTCGTGATGCTCGGGAAAGAATTTGTATAGATATTCCGAGACTATTAATTGCAATACCGTATCTCCTAGAAATTCGAGTCTCTGATTCGAACCTAGAGTTAGATTGGTGTAGCCGATACTTCGATCCGTGAAAGCTCGAGCGAGTAATCTTATGTGCGTGAATTCGATGCCGATTGATTCTTCGAACTTTGTTAGTTTCTGGAAAAGAAAATACAAAATAAAAAATACCCTCTCTATTATTTACGGTATACGATTTTATTTACAGTACCTGCAACAATTCAAAGCTCGGTATCCACTGTCTATCGCCCATTGGCTCTTGTTCTTGCAGCGGATGTCTTGGATAATTGACCCAAACTTTGCCAAGATCGATTTCGTCCTTAAAAAGCGTGTCTCCAAAAACTCCATCCGCAACGTTAATTCCTCCATCGAGAAACAACGAGCCCATCAAAGCCTCGAAGCAATTAGCCATAGCGTGTCGCAGCTCGAGATCGTGACAGAGATCACTACCGTGGGCATAGAGCATGTACTGTTCCAAATTCAATTTTTTTGCCAGTACAGCCAAATGTTGATTCTGAACAATCGCAGCTCGATAGGTGGCCAAACCACCTTCTTCGAGATCGGGAAACATGTGAAACAGATGTATGGACGTGAGAAACTCGACGACCGCGTCACCGAGAAATTCGAGCCTCTCGTTGTGCGCTATCGACGACTCGGTCTCTCTTCTTGCACCGAATCGCGACATGATATTTATAAGTGTATTTATACCGCGTTTTCTCGTATTCATGTAATGAATTCTTCTATCACCGTACTCGGGTTGGCGAATACCACAGTTAGTAAGGGAATTTCTCGCGTGGTCGGGATTCGTACCGAAATTTTCGCGATAGCTCGGATGCGTCAGAGCCAATTGCAAGAGATATCGGTTGTGAAATTTATAATCCAGGGTCTTTTCAAGATTATCAAGAGATTTATGAAATCGAAGATGACAAACTAGTACTGGTATCAACATTGCGTGTTGGACGATGTCGCACATTATTCCAGTTCTGTAGAATCCCTCGGAACTCACGTCGACCGTCACGTCCCTCTTCATTTTGCTCTGCGTTCGCAATTCTTGGAGTTTGTTCTCCTTCGACTCGAGCTTGCGTTTGTCCTCGAAACTGGGCTTTGGCATGTTCGCCAATAAGTGACGAAATTTCACGTAATCTCTCCAGGCCTTTTGATAACTGTAAGCACCAACCACGATTAAAAATAAGAATCGATTGAAAATTTATGTTGGAGAAATTTATCATGAATATGCTCACTCTGCGTTTCCTGCGTAACTGAGTTGGGGCGGACGAATACCGAAATGAACGATCTCGGGAAAAGCCACGACTCCCGGAGGCTGATCAGTCTGATCGCGATCCAATTGATCGACTCTGACGCTACAAGGCTTTTTACCGGGATAAGTTACCACCATACCTTTCACCTCGTCAGCGAAATTTTGCCACTGATATTGCGGCATTTCGACGAGTCGCGGTAGGTCGTCAGGTTCGATGAGAAGATTGCTGCTCTTTATCAGATAATTCAATACTTCATTCATCGAGAGAATCTCCTGTCCCTTGTCTGGCAAATCACGAACGAATCTCGGCATAAAATGAAACTGTCCGCAACCGGTTTTGTCCTGAGCACCGTGCAAGTCGAAATCCACAAGTTCGAGTATCTCCTTAAATAAATAATCCTCTGAAATAAAAAGTTCCGAAATTGTCAGAGATTAAAATATTTTTTTTTAATGATCGTTATTAATAACAGAAAATACCTACGAAAATAATCGAGCTCCTGGATCGTAAAATTATCAGGCAATTTTTCGTCGATATAGAGAATCGTGTATTCGATGTTGAAACGAATGACTTTGCAAGTGGGCAATTTCACGAGAGGAAAGTGAGACAACATCGAGAAACCCTCGAAGATAAATTCGTGTTCGTCGTGTTTTATTATCGTGGGGGTTTTTGTGAGAAAATTCGTAGGTGGGCTGATCGTTATTCTATAGTGATGCAATTTATCGGCATTGTTCGAATTGAGATCGCAACGATTGACAACACTCTCGCCGGCATAAATTCCGTGTCGTATTCCGGATCTGCGAGATTTCGCGCTACATCTGCAAAGCGGTCCATCGTTCATCTCGCCGGGATCGTTGAACCACATTTCCGGGTGTAGCCTCTGGGGATGTTGCTTTTTGGCCATTAATTCCTCCATCGTTCTATCGTCCTCGTCCATCGAACTGTCGCTGTCCGAGGATGAACTACTGCAGGCCTCGGATTTGTGCCTGCACAATCGTGCTCTCGTTTTTCTCGGTGGCGGCTCGTAGGGTGGCTTTGAAAATAAATTGAGTAATTCTCGTCTCAGTTAGAAAAATAGATGTATTTAATTTGTTTGATACTCACTTGACTAGCTCTCGCCATTTCCGATCTATCCAACAAAAAATGCTTGAAAATCGCGCACAATTCTCGCAATTTTGCGGTGCTTTTCATGATCTTTGGATGATTCTCGTCCCTTGTGTAATAAAGATCTGCTGGGGCGGTACGAGTCCAAACTTTTTTCTCGTTTTCCATTATTCCCTCTGTTCCTATTGCGCTTAATTCGTCGAGCTTTCTTTCCATGTCCTTGCTCGTTGCACAATAGTGACGTCTGTATTTTTCTAAAAGAACTTCACGTTCGCTGGGACTTTTAGGTTTTGCAGGCGTTGGGTCACGGACCATGGAAGTCTTTGAACAATGAGAATCCTGCGATTTCGATCTTTTCCGTGGCTTGCTTGGCTCCCTAGACATTCTATTGTTTGTCGAACTCGGACGTGATGCAACGGGCTCTCGCCGATTTTTTCGACCGGAATCTTCGCTTTCCTGGGTGCGTTCTTTCCCAGGGTAACGACTTTTTGAATATTTATCACGGTCTCGGTTTCTGTGATCATCCCGACTCGAGGAAAATCTCGATCTGCTCGAACGTGAACCATGCTCGGGGCTTCTGGAACGTTTTCTACTGGATTCGCGATTCCTTGAGGATTCTCGTTCGCTCCATCGCCACTCGGATTTTCTACCATGAGAATCATCTCTCTGACTCGTAACTTTTTTCTCCGCATCTGGGAACTTGCCGGATTGTGTCCAGGTCGAACTGGAGGACTCTCGAGACCTCCAGCCGGCTACATTGCCGCTATCTCTCCACTCTGTACTTTCGGTACTTTGATAAGAATTTCTCGAATTCCAGGGACAATTGGTGCTTCTTCCTGGACTTTGGGGATAGTTCGGAACGTAATAATTTTCCTCTGCTTGAACGGAAGGCCCTCCTTGATAGGAAAACTGTTGATAGGGAGCAGATATCATAGCGGGGTCGGGATTTTGATTGGGTGGAAAATGAGGAACGAGATTGAGGGATTTGCTATCACCTACACTTGGGGGTGGAATATTGAAGCTAGGCGGAGGTTGATTTAGGTTAGGTGGAAAATTCGGGGGTGGTTGATTTAGATTGGGAAGAAAAGCTGGCGGTGGCTCTGAATAAAATCCAAGAGCCTGTTGCGAAGGCTGACCAGAAGTCCAGTTACCACCATATTGACCAGGAGTTGGTGGTAAATTCGTCATTGTTGGGCGCTATCAGGTTGCTAAAATAAAGTAAAGTAAAAAAAATGCAATTGAATTCAAAAATTAGTTTTCTTCGTTGATTTTTTAAGCACATTTTTTGACAAAACAGTTGTGATTAAACAATCAACGAAAAGAATTGGTATAACTCTCAATATAGATTACTTTTCATTTTCTAAACAAATATTTTAGGTTAAGCATGGGGTGTTTCTTCGTGCTAGCGGAGTTTTACCGGCATCAATTCACAAATATATTAATTAAAGTTAAATTTTCCTCACTCGTAACGTTGAAATTCATTCGTGGGTACAGTTGTTTGATGATGTACCCATTCATCAACAGCTGATTGTCGGAACAATAATAATGATTCACGCTAAAGTATCTCCCGGAAACACCTGATCGACGGATACCAATTCGTCAAGTAGTTTTGAAAAATTGTTCGACAGCTCGCCATCGACTAAATTACAATTATCGTTTCATTTCAATCTCGTTGGTACACCATTTCTGGAAACACATTAAATTTCAGTGTCGAAGGAAAAAAATTGAATTTGCCATTACTCAAGTGCTTGCGATCTGTCGGCACACAGTGTGAATTTCAGTCGTTCGCGGACCAGCGCGCGGTTACAAAGTGGCGGGGAGGTTCCCGACGAAATTGCTCTTGAATATTCGTTCGCGCGGTTTACTATCTCCCGAATAAGTATCCTAAAACGGTACAAAACATGTTTGTTTGCTAATGAAAAATCGCCGTCACGTGAACTCTGGACGCGCGAGCTGCTCGCGACGCGTATGAAAATAATACTATTCTAAACTATTTATATCGTCGTTGTCAGCCATATTGAATGAGTCGCCGAGACCATGGGCGTTCCTTTTGTGTCGTCTGCAATGTGTCAAATGCCTCGGTATTACCGTGAAAAAATGTCAGTTCTCAGTGACGTTTGACGAATGCAAGTGCGGAAAAGAAATAATCCTAAGCACCTGTGAAACTTGGAACCGAACGTCGAAATTTTATTCGTGATACATGCAGAAAACTTTTGGCAAATCTCGAAGTTCTTACTGAAAAGTCTCGGGGTGAAGTTTTCCAAGGTAGCTGATACACGAGAGTTTGTTTGTACGTATACGAGCATTTTTGCAAACTCGACAGCGGATTACCGATGCGAAGCTCGAACGAGCGAAGCCCTACATTCGCGCAACGTTGATATGCACAAAACGAGATAATGATCGTAAATTCGCAAATGAACATATAGGTTAAGATATGAAACAGACGCTCGATGATGCCTGAAAGCGGTTTAAAACACCATCGATCCTTTGTCCACGCGTAAAGTATCGCGTGATTAATCATGAAAACATTCTGGAAATACGTGAACGGTGACAAATCGAAGAAGAGCCAAGTTCGAGAAGCAGCTGAGAAATCGTATCGGCGACAGTGAACAATTTTAAACGCACAATTGTCGTTATAATTTTCGATCTGTGCGAAAATTCGACTGATCTACCGACAGTCTCATCGCAACGAATCGTTAATATATTCTAAAAACAAATTTTGTGATTTCAAAGACAAGGAATTCAGTACAAGTACAATAAAATAATAATCTCAAGGTAAAACAAATCTAAAATATCAAGAAAAGATCCAAACTGTATATAAATATCGAAGAAATTTATTTATGATCATGTCCATTGATTTTCCCAGGATCGATAATAACAAGTGATAAATATCTCGTGTCGGGGAATTATGTCAGGAAACAATTCCACGATGGCAGGAACTCCAAGAACGGGCAATCCTCCAAACAGAAATTCTCAAAGATCGACGCTGTTGAAAGTCGTCATACTCGGTGACGGAGGAGTAGGCAAATCTTGCCTAATGAATAGATTCGTATCGAATCACTTCGACGAGCACAGTTTTCACACGATAGGTGTTGAATTTTTGAACAAGGACATTGATATAAACGGCGAGGCATATACCCTTCAGATATGGGACACAGCGGGACAGGAGAGATTCAAAACGCTTCGAACGCCTTTCTATCGTGGCTCGGATATTTGCCTCCTGACTTACGCGGTCGACGATAGAACTAGTTTCAGAAATTTGGCTCTTTGGAGATCGGAATTTTTATATTACGCGGATGTCCAGGAAGGCTCGTCGTTTCCCTTCATCGTAGTCGGTAATAAGGTAGGTTCCGCGCAAAATGAAAAAAGTAGGTGAATTTTCCATTCAATCAATCATCACGATGAATCAAAAAATAAAAATAATTTTTCCCACAGGTTGACGTACCGGAATCAGAGAAGCAGATATCGACCGAGGAGGCTCGTGCTTGGTGCGCGGAAAATGGCAATCCCACGCTCGTGGAAACATCAGCGAAAAACGCAACCAACGTTGAGGCAGCTTTTGGCGCAGCGGTCGCTGCTTGGGCTCGTCTCGAAGCAAGATTAGAGCGTCCGCTGGTCGAGGACACGGTCGATCTTTCAAAACAACAGTCACCGCATCGCTCGAGCTGTTGCATGCCGATTTCGGGGGCTGAGTAGGTTTCTCTCCTTGCCAGACGATTTATATATATATATAGACACATATATATATATATGTCTCAATAATAACATTTGCAATTATACATAACAATTTTTACCGCCGAATATTCAAAGTTGCATGCATGAAAAAATAAAATAAAGTATTTTATCCTCGCTCGCACGAGGTATTACCGTAGCGAGCTCGGGTGTGAGAAACAAATGGAAGAATGCGACTGGAAAGTGCGTGTTTTTTTTTGTGTGTGAAGAGGCAAAGCTTTTTTGGAGAGAGATTCTTATTGTCTAGAGAGAGAAAAAAAGAGCTTGTTACACTTGCGCGATATTATAGTTGGGAGGGAATGGAAGTCGAAGTTTTTTCTTTTTTATTACACGCGACTTATGTATGATTTACGAAAAATTCTGAGCTCGATCCTCGTCTCAATTTGTCTTCATACGATATATTATTTTATCGTTATATTCGACACTATGATATTGACTGATCGATCGCGTTCCCATCACGTAACTAGTATTTTCTCCGCACCGTTCTTTTTTTTTCATTTCTGTCGTGATTGTCCTGGTGACGATAATTTTTGGAGCGCAAAAAGATTAGCAAGTCACGACGCAGCCTACACGGTTTATTTTTTCTCTTCTAGGTCTAACAAAATAATTTGATGGAAACAAGCATAAAACAGAAATATTCTACGACCTGTGCAACGATCGTACCCCGATGATTCATAAATCGACGATACTTAACACGAAACCTAAAACTTTACTCCCAAGACCCCAAGAGATAAAGATACAAATAAAGTCTCGATACGGACTATTTTATAATAATTGTATAGGCTTCTATATACGTTTAGGATTTACGATCAAATAAGAGGAAAATTTTTAAAAAAGCGTAACTTTTTTGCTATTCGTACATTCACGGATCTCAGCCACATAATCATACCCCGAGTACACTCAGCTTGCGAGAATCTTGCGATACGACCAAAACTTTTGTTCGAACTCGAGATAATCGATCGTTAAACGATGCGATCGAATTATTGTACGGGACAAAACAAAAATTCTAGTTTCTTTTGTTTCGTATCGAAGGACTCGCGAGAACGTACGAAATAAAATGTACTATGCTTGGCGCAGCTCCTGAGGTGTTGACAGTATTGACGAAAAAAGAATTATAATCAACTGGTAACACCATTGGCTTGTGATAAATTAGTTATGATCGTGACTCGCTTAATTTTAAGAACCTTAAAACGTAGTAAGTCTTTGCTAGTGTTAGATATATATCGAGTCTATATAAATATAACATAGCTTTGCGACGTGAAACAAAAAAACAAACAAAAAATAATTGCCTTATCCTCGCCGAGAGGTGCGAGGCTGAGAAGCAGCATCTTTTTTTCCCGTTTTTCTTTTGAAATTCCGATGCGAGTCTTTCATACGGTATTTGGCGTCCGTCCCTCGCTGCAGTACACGGATTTGATATCCGAATGAATAATTAAAAGAAGTAATGTTACTATAACGAAGAAAGAAAACAATTCCATGCAAAAAATCCCACTGATTCTTAGAAAAAAAGGTAATAAAAAGCGCAGTGTTAATTTTATCGTAAACAGTGTTCCCGGGGAACCAGAAAAATATACATCGAAGCAAACTTCTTTGTAATTGATTTAAAAAAAAGGAATCAGTAAAGAAATACAAACAAAAAATATTAATACGTATAGAACATTCGCGTGTCTGAAGCGATGTGCCTCGATCGAGCGATCTACTTTGGAAATTCTCCGTATAAAAAACGGACTTCGTGGCAATGATCCATTGTGATTAGCGAATTTAATCGTTCACATTATTTCTTTGCAACGTCGTTTTCACGCGGTATATCTGCCAATTCGATTTAAACAGGAAGATTACAGTTTAATGGTGCTTTTTGTATTATCTACACGTAGGCCATATTGATTGTATTTTAAGAAGAATGGCTATATTCATAAATGCGCTGAGAATGAGAAAGATCGAAGGGTGTTATAAGAAAGAAGAAAAAGAAACAAAATTGTCATATCAGAGCGACTGGCAAGTCGCTCGTCCCATCCTCATCGAACGCGTTTGTTCACTGATAAAAGAGAAAAGATAAATCTTCATTATATCTATATTTTGCAAACGATTGAAGAATCGGTGACGAGAGAGAAGGCGTTGACTCGGAATGACCAAATTTCTAAGTTATTCGCCATTTACGAAACATATAACCAATTTCTTTTTCTCAAACGAATGGATGTTTAGGTCGGGAAAATCGTTCGATCGTGATTTTCACGGTGGAAATCTCGTCAGGGAACGTTCGTCTCCGAGATTTAAATTTTTACGAAAAAACACAGGAATACGAAGAAAAAGAAAAGAAAAAAAACCAATGTCATATAGGTTGTAAAACGATGTGTCTACGTATATGCCTTAAGGATTTTATATAAGATAATGGTACGTCGAATTTTTGCAGAAAAATAAAAACATAACAGTTTGCTTGTTTCGACGCGAAAAAAAAGTATATTACCAAGTGTCAACACGTGGTTACATAATTCATCTTACATCATCATCTTCATCATTATTACTGTACATACTTCCGAAAGTCGAGCGGTGTTCTGTCTCAATCTCTTTCGGTGCTCGAACGTAGTAACAATAATTTATTAATTTATCCTGTAATACAGAAAATCTACAACAAGTTTACGCCTAGGGTTACGTTACTTTTTACATCTCGAATAATTGTGCCCCCCCTTTTTATCATTTATTTTTCTAAACACTAAAGAATCAACATCTCCCCCCCCCCCCCCCCCCCAATTGTTCGAGTTTGAAATAGAAGCTAAATATCAGCGAGAGAACCAACCGATCGTAAATTAAAAACGTATCGTATGTAAAAAAAGATAACACAATTAGTTCATAGGCGTCAACAATATTTACAGGCTCGATGCGTTCGGATAGATGCGGTTATTACTTTTTATTTATTTTGGTTGTTATTTACGTTTTTCGTTTGCTTGTTATTTACGTTTTTCGTTTGCGTGTTATTTACGTATTTCTTTTTTCTTTTTGAGATAGTTCGCCCTCCTCTATTATCGCTCTTCGATTCTCACCGTGTATACAAATTTTACGTTCTTTATTCTTTAAACTTTTCGATTTGTTCAAGATTTACCTTTTAAGAATAATACCGCATGACACATAAGATCAGGCCTGCAGCTGTGTTTGTTTTGTGGATTAGCCACGTCTCAAACATGCATTTAAAACGTTTTTGGGCCGACGTAGCGCGATCGATGATAAAACCTCGGACGTTGTTTAATTATAACGTAAAATTCAGTAATTTGGTGATAAAATATTTTGAGTTTTTCAATTTTTTCTTGTCTCTCTGTCTGTCTCTCTCCCGTTCTCTCTCTATAACGCGTGCTCTCTCTGATCAATCGGATCTACCTCACGCAATGGACCAACGTAACGATCAATCTAATCGTTGGAAGTCATTAAGTTTCCTGCGTGCAGCGTAACGTCGAGTGAAAAATATCCTTCTCATCTTGCACTAATATAGTTTTGGCGGATGTTGCTTTTCTTTTTGTTTCTCTCTCTCTCTCTGTCTCTCTTTCTCAAACACGACGCGTTCTCTCCCTTCAGTTTTCATTCACTTCTGACTATGACCGCTACACCCCTTTCGCTAGTGACAGTGTTCCGTGACATCGACGATGACGGATTTTTTCCAACCGAACAGGAAGTAGCCGATCGCCGCGCCGAGAACAACCGCGAAGCAAAGCCACACGTTGTACGTCATGAAAATCAGCATGAGGAAGTACGACAATACGATCTGAACGATGTGGAGAAACGTCTGGAAGGAATGCATCCAAGAGAGCATCGTTGGCCTGTGAAAATAAAAATTAACATGTAAAACGATCTGTTTCTTTTGAGATGCTTACGTTTTTTTTTTTATCAAAGGTGCACATGCGTTTCTCTAATATGGCAAAATTCGTGCTGTAACTAAGAAAACGACCAAAGTGCAACCTAAAAACAGTAAGCTCTGCCAGACTAAAAATAAAACAATCGAAGCAACTCTACCTAAAGTACAAAGAAAAAAAGAAATTTACAGGATAATAAAACAAGGCTCTCGAGCTTGTTTCTTTTTCTCCCAAAAGTAAACGTACAGATTTAAAATCGATAAGAGGAAATTGAGAGAAGAAAAATAAACCGTGCAGCAAATAAATAACGTGCCACTTAAATCCACAGCCATGAACAAACGAAAGCCGACGTGAGTGCACGCGTGACATGCTCGACGTTATATTCATTTTTTTTTATCTCTTTCGAAATTTATTCATCTTTTGTTTAATTCTTGCAAAAATGAGACAAACGACTACGTGGAAAGTGCGTGGACGGAAAATGATATTCGCGCCTTTACTTACGGCTGCTTGTGGATAACTTCGCCGACCATACTAAAAATCGAAACAAGATTCGACTATTAATCTAATTATTATTATTTTTTTTTATAATGAAAAACCAAATTCATCGTCCATCGTTAAACGTCGTCTTCAGCTACTCAAAGAGTTCTCTGGCAAAGCTCGAAGGACGCCAGTCACACGATCGTGAACATTTGAACGAGAAAAGCCTCTCTTTTTTTTCTTTTCTTTTTTATGTACACTTACTGGACTACTCGATTGTCATCGGCGACAACATTTTTTTCAGGCGGCATTGAGACGCTTCTGTATTGTAGAGCGTTGTACGTTTTCCAAAACAGATATTCCCGATAGTACTTGAGGCCTTCGTACAATGCTGCCATTATCATTATACCGATGATCGATCCGACGAGGCCACCGACCGACGATATTTTCCAAGTGTCGAATAGCACGGTCTCGCAATAGCCACCGTGAAACGACATCTGCTCAGGTGGAAAAAAAAGAAATTTGAATGTGTGAACATGTCCAATTTCGTCAATATTACGTTATTATTTGTTTATCGAGTAAAATCGATCTATCGCGAAAAACGATAAATTTCATTCGATGAAAAATTGTTCAAACCAAACAAGTAGAATATTCCTTTTCGAGTCTACAATATTTTCAATTTCCGGCGTGTCTCGAAATTAATATCGTGTACAATTCGAATAACTTTATCAAATTCACATTTAATGTAAAAAAAAACGATCAATCTTTTATTCAATTTTAATCGTTTAATAACAAAATAATAAAATGATCAATAGATCTCAATAAACACGATTATTTATTAAAATAAATTTCCTTCGTTTCGAATAATTCCATCAAATATCTCAATTTTCATGAATTTTTTACATAATCGAAACGATCTTCCTCCTGTTTAATTTAATTTTAAGAAAACTCGTAACATAGTCTCGTTACTTTATTTTTATCATCGACTTGGATCCATCGTTCGCGATCCGACGAGAAATACGTCCGGGTCGACACGGATCACGGACACTACGTGTCGCGAATTTGATATAAAATGACTTTCACTAGTCATTGCAATTGTCGCATTAAAAATTACTATCGCAATTATCTCTCTGGATTAGAAAAAAAAAAATCACGTGTGAAAAGGCCCTACCGACATTCCGTGCATCGCGTGAGCGCTACCGGCGCACGCACTGCCGGCGGCAGCCGCTGCAGCTTCGTGAGCGGTATGGTCCATGCCGGAATGATCGGGACTAACACCTCCTCGATCCATGTGATGATTCATACTAGCGTGGTCCATTCCCTGATGCATCGAATGATCGTGATGCGAGCCATGGTCTCCCGACATATTCATCATGTGAGCCATGTGATCGTGATCCATCTGAACAATCAACGACAATTTCACTCGTTAAAAACGCCATATAAAATCTTGAAACAATGCCCTGCCAAATTAAATGTTTGTCACATCACTCGGGTTCGATTGAACGATATTCGCGAACGTACCCTTCGCCATTGTGACGAATATTTGGCGCTTTGACAAAACGTAAGATTAAATTTATTTTTAAATTCGATACAACTCTCGATATAATTAAGACAATTGTCTACTCCGATTATCGTTCCTATCGAGTAATTAACGATTTATTTATCGATAAATTATAATTTAACGAAAATAAAGAAAAATATAAAACGATAATTTCTATCCTTTCTATTTCATAATTAAAAAATAGTTTAATTAGAAAATTGTTTCGATAGCCACTCGAAGTAAATAGGAACGAGTAACGAGGTTTATAATTTTTCGATCTACGATTCTCGTAACCAACCGTTGTTTTATTCGAACGTGAGAAACGAGAAAGTAAGAGGGCGCGAGCCGTTGCCGCCTTGTCTTCCTGGGAGATCGTGAAAGTTCCCGTTTGGACGGTGGAATTCTTCGAGCAACGAAGGACCCGCGCGATAGTGAACGTATTTTCTCGTTGCGAGTTAAACCCGCGAGACTACTCGAGTTTTAGCCTAATGTAGGCCGAGAATAAAACGGATCACCGTGGATGAAATAAAACTAGGACGAGGTTTGGGTCCAACCGGCACGGTTCGGGCACGCGCTCTACCGTGACTCCGGTAATACTGGAGTCTCGCGACGACGAGTATCGCTTCTTATACGTCCCGTTTCGTTCATACGTGTTTGTACACCACGTGCCATTATTTTACTCGACAACCGTGATTGGATTTCCCTCACTACCATCGAGTGCAAAAATGAATGGCAAAACGAAAACAAAAAATAAATAAATACAAATATTTGGAGGGAGAGTTACCCGGGGGCTACACGGATTACTCTTTGAGATTTTGTTACGCGCGGGATTAACGAGCGATTCTCGTTTCTTCCTCGAACGATAAAAATAATAATTCTCATTCCTCCGCGAAAAAATTAAGGCGATCGCGTTATCACGAGAATTCGAGCAACTGTTGTTTTTCTTTTTTTCTTTTTCTTCTAATTCGCTAATATTAATTGAAAATGCGAATATTGTTCTTGTTTTAATTTTCAAACTGTCCGAAGTTCCCGTTAATCGATCTTGATTTTATTAAGAGCGTGAAATGAAATTTCTTGGATTTACCGTTGCGTTTTCTTACGTCGCTGGTCGATGGATTTTTATATAGCGCGAGGATTAATGAAAACGGGGAAATATTTATTCGTGAGATTAAATAATAGTGGACATTTTATTCTCGCTTTTTCGTTGTTAGAACGACGACGAACGGAAGGGAGAACGGTGGTTAACGAGAAAATTTTGACAAATTTTCGTGATAAAATAACTAGAGAATGGCGAACTTTCTAATTGGTCCAACAACGCGCTTCCGCCGTAAACTCCAGTTTAGCTTAACTAGCTCGTAACCATTAGCCCCGAGATAGACGGTTTAAATTTGTCGAACTTTATAAAAAAATAAATAAAAGAAATTAAAAAAAAAAAGTTTTTTCGAATGAAATAAATAAAAAAAGCGTCCTCGCTATCGAGAGCCAACACGCGCGGATCGACGGACAGACTGTAGCTTCGAGCGATAAAAAAAAACCGACAACGTCCTGTTTTCGATCGACTTCAACTCGCGGACCGCAAAACTCGATTACCAAGGATCACGTATATCTCTCTCGACGCGTACATTTTTATTCGTAATACATTGTTGTTATTTTCGTTTGTTTTTCTACGAGGAACGAATAATAATTTTTGTTTCATATCGTATCATTCGGTTAATTATGCGACACTTTTGTTATACGGAACGAATATTTTATTTTTTGTTAACGTTTGTTACCAAAAAATTTGACTAACGAACAGCTAAAAGTTGCATCGCGTATTCTTTCACGATACGTGCGCTCTTGTTTCATAATACCGTTGATACCTTTTTCTACGTACGCGAAACAAAATTCTACATTTTTATATGCTTCATTTTATTATGCGATAATTCATCGTACGAAAACCAATGTTGTTTGAACATTTTTAACGAAATTGAAAATAATTCGAGCAACGAACTGTTGATTAAAATCGTTAATTATTTCCGGGGAAAAAGATTGTTATTTTTCTTGAAAATCGAAGAAAACTGAGGTTAATTATTTGATATAAATTCCCGTTTAAAGAAAAAAGCGATTAATTTCGTTTTTTTAAAAATGATTTTATGAATTGCAAAAAAACAAAATTTTTTGTTTCGATTTAAAACAACAAACAAATTGTTTCCATCCGAAACGTCACGTTTGCTCTGACGACGCGTTTCCTCGTCGCGAAGCTCGCTCGTTGACGGAAACGTTTTTGAGTCGAGAGCCGATAAAAACAACGTTTGCAAAAATTTAACGCAAATCGTCGCACGCATTTGCAATTCAATCACGGTCAAGTGGTGAATGGAGTGAACCGTTTTACGACGTTTAACTAACGGAATTGCGACGTGTCTAAATAAATAAAACTATTCGTGAGCGTTATTATTATATATATATATATACATATATATATATCTATATAAATCGATAATCGACGTACCAATGATCGATATATCGTGGCGTAAAATTGACCGAGAATGTGACGAGAACGAACGTGACGAGTATTTCTCGTCGACTTTGTTTTGAAATCGGCGAGCGAGCGAGAACCTCGTTGCTATCATTCGATCGATCGATCGATCAATCGATCGATTCCGTTCCAATAACAATCGCTCTTGTCTCGCGTTTTTTTTTAATAAGTTGATAATCGAACGTGTCTTGGGAGTTTTTTTTTTGATAAATCGATAAAGTAATAATAATCGATAATCGAACGTGTCCGTAATACCGATCGGCGATCGATCACTATTCCTGATTAAGCTAAAAAGAATCGAATCTCAAAAATGTTTTTTTATTGATATAAGAAAAAAAAATGCATTGTACCATTTAAAAAAATTGATTCGATCGTTCTACGAAGTTCGAAATTCATCGGTCACGGTTTCTTCGCATTTCTTGTATTGAACTTCACGCTATTGTCAAGATTAAGTTTCATCGACGTTGTAAAAAGAAGAAAAAAAAAACAGAAATTCGAATTCTCCAACGTTTGCCCTTGAAATCTCGCGCGAGCGTGACCGGGACGCGTTACGCTCCGTAGTCTTTGCAATACGACACGAATTCTATCGAATCGCGAACAAAGTACTATAAACAACATTTAGAAATTTAAGACCAGACCGACGCGTCGTGAGAAACCCGATATTCACGGAGATAACGGGCGAAAAGCGTCCCTTGCACGCGCGCCGTTATCGCGCCACACGAGGCGAGCAAACATCGTTATAAAAAAAATTAAAACGGAAGAGATGCGCAAGAAGAAGAAAAAAAAGGAAATAAATAAAAGAATAAAATAAAGAGCGTTCGTTAAAAATGACTGAATGCAAAATCGTCGTAACGGAATCATCGTCAAAGATCGTAAAGATCCCATCATTAATCGGTTTTGTACCAGCTCGTATCTCTTTGACGATTTTAGTAACGATATTTTGCGAGAAGAGGAATCCATTGTTCGGATTATCGAATGCGCGATGAAAGATAAAGGTATTTACCGGACACGAGGCTATGGCCGCACTTAATACCAGATACATATATGTCCCATACGTATACCTCTATATATATATGTACTATTTTTCCACCAATCATCGTCGCTCGCGTCCTCGAGAGTTCCTCGCTCGTTCGGTATTTCATTTATTGAAATTCCCGGAACGACGAGAAGAACAAAAAGGAGATGGCTCGATGTTGATGAAAGTGTACATATGCATATTATCCCTTACCTGAAATTTAAACGCGCATCGATATTCGTCGAATCGCGCGTACGATGTTCGTCGATGTGGAAATTGCAATATTGTCGCACGGTCGAGCGACGGGATGTAATTAATTTCTTCTCGATGAATACGTATAACGAACGAATTATTTCAATGCCAACGAGAATCAAAGAATATATAACGGAAAAACGCAAAGTTTACCCAGGGGCGATACTTTCTTTTTTTTTTCTTTCTTTTTTTTTGTAATTTTAGTATTGTCGTCACGCGATTTAAAACGATCGATAACTTGAATGAAAATATGTTTTATCGACTCGTTGGTCGCATTTGGCGGTGGTTACAACTGTGTAAATTGTCATTATCTGTGCGATAAGAGGGATAGTCCCGGCTTCCGACGGTCATTTCCTCCGTTCAAACGTTGTTTACGCGACTTTCACCCGAATTATTCGCTATGAACATTCGATCGGTTCACGTTCGAGGTAGAGATAACTTACGACCGCTTTTTGGCTCGACGCAATCGCGGAAATGACGTTACCTTAACGCGCGAAATAACGGAGATAGGCGTGAAAAACTTTTGTTGTTTGTGAAAGAAAAAAAAAAGAAAAAGTAAAGAAAAAATGTGGATGAAGATTTATGCGTACAACGATCCGTGTAAAACTTTGCCACTTTTCGAGCGACGCCCGTGTTGGGGTATACCTTGGGAGGGCTAACGTGATTGATCTCAATTGGATCAATAATCGTGAATTGCTATGAATCAGTATGTCGACACGGGGACGGGGCATTAGCTCCGTGCGAGTCGGGACGCTCTTCTCTTACATTCGTTAAATATTCTCAAATCCAGCTATTTTTTATTCAAAGTTTTCTCAAACACTTTCTATCGTTCCTTAACCCCCCGCCTGTACACTAGGTCTTTGAAGACACAAGCCAAATTTTCAAAACGAATATCTCTGGCTTTTGGAAAGGAAGGGAAAATTTTCATTTACAATAAATGGGTAAATAAATGATTGGATCGTGGAAAGAAATCTTGTAAAAGTCATTCAGAATTTTTTCAAATTTGTTCAACATTTGTTTCCTAGAAAAAAACATCAGTAAGACTTTTACGACCCAGTGTACAGGAGGGTTAACTTCGCAGCAACGTTTGAAATAATTTTTTTTACATTTTTTTCACTGTATTTACGTATTTTGAAAAAATTGTCTACCGGGAAAAAAAAAACGTGTGTCGAGATAGGGAAACAATAAATCATTTTTCACAGCGATACGTCCGTTTATCTTGATCTTGATGTTATCGAGTTTAAAAATCATACACGACCAAGAATCCATAAAGCAAAAAATGACCTGCGTAAAATCGGAGGTTGGAATCAGCGATACGACACGAGAGAGAATAAAGAAATATCGAAAAGTACTATTTACAGCTTATTGTTTTTGTTTTGTAGATTTTTCTTTGAATATGATTTTTTTACTGGTGTTATGAAAAGACGGGAATTGTTGTTTCAGAGATACGAGGTAAAAAAAGAAAATAAAAATTTGATTTGTTTATACAAATGACTCGATGCGCGTGATTGACGGAGAACGAGTGTCCGACGGGAGAGGCTCAAGGATCTTTTCGTTCGCGTAATAGCACGAACTTGGAGATAGAAAGTACAAAACGATTTCGTCCAATAGCCAATACAGAATATTATCGCCTCTGCCGAGGAACGAATTGAACGCAGTAAAAAAAATTACTATACACTGGGTTCCTATCAGTATCGTATTTACCTATAGCGCGAGTAGCTTGATTATAAGCATGTTTTTTTTTGTATGCACTCAATCGACGAGCTGCTCTACGAATATGCATGAGAATTGAATTTGGCGATGGTCGTTCAGTCGCGATGTGACTTAAAGTTTTGCGATTGAAAAATCATGACGTAAAACTGACGAAAGGATAGGAACAGGGAAAATCTTGTTGCGAGAATAAACGAGAGGCAATTGCTCATCGGTCGTAATTGCGGAGATGCTGCGCGTAAAATAAGGATGCCAGGACACGTCTCGGGCGGATAGGAATGTTCAGCGAATAGGAATTCCAATAGAATTTTTTATAAACCATCCGCCACGTCTTTATCGGCACGAAAATTCTTCCACGTTCTTCGAACCGTCGGTAAAAGGCAAAATTTTCTTTAAAGTCTTATCAGGTTTTTTTTCTTTGTCGAATCTCCGTGAAAAAGGACAGGACTACATAATCAGGAAGGTCAGTTTGGTGGCGAACGAAGGTTATAAGATATTTCAACTCACCCTGTCAAGGAAGAATAAAATGACGTTGATTCCGTTTTTCTTTCTCTTCGAGTGTCTCGCGTTATTTGTTCTCTTACTATTAATTATCTTCTAGTTTTCACTGACTAAAAATGTACAAGCAACTAACTCCTGGTAGAGCCCACTAACAAACTGCACGCCACTTTCTCATCTCCCCGTATTACTCTCGACCGTCACCCACAATGTCGATGCATTCGCAACAGAAATACGACTGGCGTTTCTTTTTCGTGGCCACCACAGAAAACCGCAGGTAAGTAGCGAGTATTGCGGATAGATGTCGCTACTTGTTACTAAAGGTAAGTAACAATACTACCTTACCAGATCAGTGCTTGGAACACCATCTAATATATTTTTCATGAACCTCGATGTTAAGCATTTCGGGTATTGAGTGCGCATTCGCGTATCTGCCGATCGTGCTACTTCAGTTGACGTTTGTTCGTTTACATTTTGGTGCATCGAACTTACCAGTGCAGTTTATTCTTAAAAATTATCAATCAGCGTAAAGAAAAAGCTCTCACGATGCCGATAATGCCGCAGTGGCCGAATTTACAGCCACGAGCAACGGACCCGATATGGTTTAATGCCGACAGGCCGTGTGACGACGAATCCGAAGTTTTGGCTCTCGAAGCAGAACATGAAACTTGGGTAATACTTTTGTTTCTATCTTAATATATAAAAACACGAAGAAACATTTAAAAGTTATCACTAAACGGGTTTATCTCATTGCAGAAAGAGCAGATGCGTGGAGTAGGCTGTGAACAGATTCCAATCGGAAAATCCGCAAGCGACGTAAGTTAACCTCACTTTATCTTTTATAAACACGTAAAACTCCATTGCGCAACGGGTTGCCCAGTATCAGGCGCGTTTTGCAAACTTCTCAAATAGTTGTAGCGTCGACAAAAGTGCTATATTTTTTGCAATTAAAACACAAATATACAATCTCAAAAAGACCTCTCAAATGTACTTTCGCTCAAGTGGTTAGTTATTTCCATTGACAAATTTGCCGAATAACAATTTAAGTGTTACGCTGAACTTTTATATCACTCAAAGTCAATATTTAAGAAAAGATGAAATTGGTAATATTTAATTCACATTGGAAACCTTAGCGCAAGCTCTTGAAAAATAAATTGAAAACGATGAATTCTTACAGTTTCGTGGTTCTGAAGAAGAGGAGGAAGAAGAAGAAGAGGAAGAGGGCGAGGGCGAGGAGGAAGAGTCTGATACACACGAGGAGGAAGAGGAAGAATTTGACGATGTCGAAATGGACGATATCGACTATACGCATCAGCAGCAAAGATCCAGTCCGACGGACACCGTTAGAGATCCGGTCTCCATAAGGATGGTTGGCGTTCATGTACCGCGTTATCCATAAATCTTGACAGCGATCGATTTTCCGATCGATATTCGATTTAATTTTTTTTTTGTACATAGAAGAAAGAACAAATTATTTATTTAGCATTGATTTCTTGATCAGGGCATTTGACGAACAACGAGGTACTCTTCGTGTCATCATCGTGTAGGACGGCGGGATCATTTTGATTAGTTTTATATTAAAGTTAATGAAAAAAAAGACTGTTATCGAAAATATTTAATAAATGTAAAAATAAACTTTACCCTAGAATTTCAATCGACTCTTTTCAATTTACATAAACTTCGTACATTTATTGAAAAAAAATCGCGAATTAAATCCTCCGTGATAATTTCTCTGACATACGTAAACCCTTATTTTCCAGATGATCTTGTGCCCTCTCCCGTTCCCACCGACGTCGAGACTGAGAAAAAGAAAAAAAGTCAGACGCTTGGTTGTTTCTTCGCAATTCCACTAGAAGCAACGACCTGAGAGAGAAAGTGTGCGGGCACTATGGGTGAGTGCTTCATTTTCCTATTCCTCATAACTCCGCCATTGCCAAGATTTTTTTTTTCAACAGAAACCATCCATCCAACTACTTCGAGTCTAAAAGTTATTTCCTCGATAAACCAAGGATATAGAGACGTTCTACGATTCTCTCGTAATACGCGATGATAGCGACATGGATCCTCGATATACCGCTCAAGCGAGAGCAATTCGAAAAGCACGTTCCCCAACTAGATTAAGATCCTTCTCGATGTCCACCTTGTATATAACACAGAAACGAGCTCGTACCAATCCCACAGAATCGCGATCAAGATTGATCTCAAGATCGGAGAATCTCCGACAAAGCTGCCTTTAAATCCCTTTTCTATCCTTCCCTACCGAAGATCTAAATCGACATCAAATAATGAAACGCTCGATTAACTACGAAATCTCCCATTTTCTCATCAACCAGTGGACAATCAAAATCACCCATAAATATAAATACACAGAAACACACAAGCATCGTAATATAAATTTCCTTTAATTACAATTTCGAAATTTACACCTCTACAATTTCCCCAACCATTAATCCCCCACAAATCTCTCGTTTGCATAATTACCCTCCAATCTCGCCTCGCAAATTCAACTTTACTCATCTCTAAAGTCTCCATCCTCTTTACGAGTACTCACTAACTCTCGAATACCCGTTTACCCAAACCTCGTCGAGCACCTATAATCGTTTCTTTACTTTACAACGAAACAAATCGTCGAAATAATCTTCAGTAATAATAATTTTACTACTGTTGCAGGTTCTAATCCAGCTGTTTTTTTTTCTTTTTATCGTCCAGTCCAATGAACGATAATAAAAATATTGTAAAAATGAAGAAAACAAAAAGAGGACCGTGGTGGATAGTGGCAAGTTTCGGGAAACGAGGGAGAGAAAAGACTCTCTCGTGGACGGACCACGTAGTGTCTCGCACCGGGACACTCTGTACACTCTATAAAAGCGGTGTACCGACTCTGCGAAAGTATATAAACGTGAGTATAGCAGCTTACTGTATGGTGTACCTGAGTAATGGCGTGTATAGAGAGTACAGTGACTGTACGTACTCTCTTATACATACACGTATATACGTACATGGAACTATATATATATATATATATATATAAATATA
Source organism: Netelia virgata (assembly GCA_951802705.1). NCBI lineage: Eukaryota > Metazoa > Arthropoda > Insecta > Hymenoptera > Ichneumonidae > Netelia > Netelia virgata. Next base: position 7,327,013 of record OX637864.1, on the reverse strand, counting down.
TATGTGTGTGTGTATATATAGTGTACTAGAGTGGAGAGCTCGAGTGCGCGAGCGCACGCCGGCTCTCTCAGCGAGTAAGTGAAGTAAAGCCAGGTTGGTGCCCCCGCTAGGGTGAACGAACGGGTACACGACTCAGGCAAAAGCGAACCCGCGTGCTCTTGTGCTGACTCTCTTACTCTCTCTCTCTTTTTCTCTCTCTCTCTCTCTTTCTTTTTTTCTTTCTTTCTTTCTTTCTCTCTCTCTCTCTCTCTCTCTCTCACTGGTGCACAACAGAAAAAGAGATAGAGAGACGTTCAGGGGGCCTTTCTACACATCTTTCTCTTTCTCACTGTGACGTCATCGGGAAACTCTCGCGATCGGAATCGAGATGGAAACTGTGGAAAAACGAGAAGGCGGCAGGGGAGAAAGCGGTGAGAGCTCGAGCGCGAGATGAACGCGAAGGGGGGGAAAAACGATGAAACAACTATTTCGGTTAATTCTACGTCCTCCTGACCCCGGACTCGTTTCGATCTCTATTCCAGCCTCGATCCTTACCTATGAATATTTTTGTTTTGTTTCAATCATAGCATAGTTAAAAACGTTTTTTTTTGGATCGAAGTCGTTCCTGGAGGAGAGAGAACGAGATTATTGTAAATCACTATTTTACACGAGAGTCACGAGCCATTTGCTCGCACAATTTTAATAACGATCGAGGGACTATGGGGTTTGGGAGGGCAACGAGATGAAACATTATACACGTGATTATTCATCGCGCACGCGATTTCCCTGTAATTCATCGCGATAGGCAGATACACACACACACACACACATATATATGTATATATATATATATATAGAAAGAGAGAGAGAGAGAGAGAGAGAGAGAGGAATAAACGCGTGTAGCGGATTGTAGAGACTTTCGAGTTTGTTATAAAGGCTATTCACGTTTACCCGTATTATAGTATTCTATATATTCATTATCGTATTCAACAGCGGTCAGGTATTATTGCGAAGCCAGTGTACGCGCGCAATACGAGACCGGCCGGAGACGCTGGTAGTGAGGTTTTCATTGGAAAGTTCGTAGCTCTCTTGCGGTCACATCTCCGATATCAACGTACCGATCTCGTTCGTTCGTCCATTGAGAATGTTGTTCCTTTTTTTCTGCTTCTTTCATTTCTTTTTTTTTTTGTTAAAAAAAAATAATAACTCACCGTCCGCAATTTTATCTAATCATTAGAAACGTTAATTTATTTTCACACGCTAATTCGAGATATTTTTCAAAAATATCGACACGAATTTCTTCGAAATATTTTACGATTAAAGAAACGAATATATGAATAATGAATAAATTTAATATCTCGTTGTAAAGAAAATCTTTGAGATTGTTGAATTTGTGGAAAAATTGAGGTTCGTTTGAAAAATCGTCGATAACGAGGAAAATTTGTATAATATGGGAAGGTTAATGCCGAGGAAACGAGGTAGAGGCCCTAACCTTCCGCAAAAGAAGTTACAGCGTAGGAGATAATAAATCCGCGGATGGCGGCGAAGGGGCAGGAGGGGGGAGGGAACGCGTGAACCGGAGGACGATCGGTCTCGGTAGTGGCGTCGTCGCCCGGCGTGTTGCGTTCTCTCACACACGGGCTAATACATAGCGAGGAAGAAAGCGAGCAAGTTGGTGTACGCGAGACATGAGTATTATAAGTATTCACATATACAACTACATATATATATATATATATATGTGCGGTTATCGAGAAGAGCTCGTGGGTGTTCGAACATGAGAAAGAGTGGGACAGAAATAATGTACGGATATAATTATATGGGGCCGATCGGTGGAATCGAAAAATTCGATCGGGGTAAAAAAAATTCTCTCGGAAGAGTTTAAATAATAATAATAATAATAATGATAATTATTGTTATTATTATTATTTTATTAATAATAAATAATAATAGTAATAATAATAATAAATGTTAAGGAACGATGAATTTTTGTAAAAGCAGAATACATGCCAACAAGAAAATAGAACGAAGAAAAAAGTAACGGCAAGATATTAAAAACAAATATATTGAATATATTTTTCTATGTTTACGGTAAAAATACATTTTTGGCATGGTGACGGTGATAAATTTTGTCCCTGACGAGATTTTCATAAATTTTCGAACTTTATTTACGTCGAAAAAATACATAATTACAAAAACTTTTTGAAAGGATTAATTAAGAAAAAAAAAAAGGAAAATAAAATTGTAAAAATTTCGAAAAAGAGTGAATTTGTTGGAGCGAGAGTTATGAAAAAAAAACGAGGGATAGAGAGGGAAAGAGAGAGAGAGAGAGAGAGAGTGAGAGGAAGAAAGGTGGTTCGTCGGAGCGAGAAAAGAGGTTAGAGTAAGTACAAGTATATGGTCAAGTGCGAGGGAGGGAAAGAGCGAATAACACGAGAGCGACGAGGGAGGGAAAATAAGACGGCGAGAGCGAGAGAGAGAGAGAGAGATATATACATATAGAAACTAAAAGGAGGGAGGGAAAGAGAGAGAGAGAGAGAGAGTCGCGCGTTAGCAAGAAGAGTTGCGCGCGGCAAGAGCCACGAGCTTCGCCGAGCTCGGGTTCTCCGGTGTTCAGTCGAACGCGGGTTTACAAGCAGCACACGCCACGCGTGCCCCGGCAAGCCCGAACGTGTCGCGACCCAACCACGTGCTTTTATCTTAATCTCGTAACGCGAAAAGCTTCTTAACATTTTCGTACGTTGGATCGTTCCGTTGAAACAACAACAAAAAAAAGACGAAACAAAAAACCGCCGACGAGTAAGATTTACCAAAAAAAAGTAAAAGGAAAAATTTTTAATTGCAAAAAATTTACCGTTTTTTTTTTCAAAATCGCAATGTTTTTTCTTTCGTCGTTCTTTTCATCGTCGACCAACGAACTCTACGGATACAAATGTGCGCCGATAGTTTAAAAAAATCAAAAGACTTGATTGTTTTTTTTTTATATATATTTATATATATATATAATTAGTACGAAGTTAATTAAAAGAAAAAAAACACAACGAGTAATAATTTTGAAGAAAAATTAATAAAAATAAAAAATAAACTTGAGTGTTTGTGCGAGTGTTTATAACGAAAGGTGGGTGACTTGTATGTTCGGTCAGTGATAATAAACGAACGACGTGGGAGAAGCCAATTTTTCCGTCCCTGGTGGAGCTTTTCCAAGCTCTCTGAACGTCGTCGTCATCGTCGTTGTCGTCGTCGTCGTCATCGTCGTCGTCGTCGTCGTTGTCGAGAGAGAGAGAGAGAGAGAGAGAGAGAGAGAGGGAGAGATTCGTCTTCTTCCGGACTGTAAACAACTTCCGGGTGGATTGTTTTATTTTTTTTTATTCTTCCCCACCGTCGGAGCGTCTCGACGATCTCGAGGATATATTAAACGACTATCGGTGAGTGACGAGAATTAATTTATTCATTTTTCATTCAACGAACGTTCTCGAATCAGCCTGATTTGCAGATATATATTTTATAACCGTAACTATATATATGTATATATACCCCGTGTATATATATATATATAGAGTATATATATAGAGAGAGATATATTGATGTATCGTTGGCGAACGATACGAGTGAAGTGCAGTGGCTGCCGCTCGTGTGATGTAAGAGAATCTGCTCTTATCACGCGGCGCAATCGATGTCACTTTAGCCGCGTGTGTACAACACACATCGAATGATACACCAGTTTTTTTTTTTTTTGGTTTTTCTTTTAAATTTATTGTTGTCCTTCTCTTGCTTTTTATTTTCTCTATCGCACGATCTGTTGACGCTTTTCGAGTGTGCAATTCCTCCTCAATAAGTGCATACAAATATGTGCTGATCGTGCTCGACGCACCGTTCGTCTCCAATAACTCTCGATTCGTGCAAATTTTTTTTTTTTTTTACGAAAAAGAATAAAAATAAAATACAATAATCAGAAAATACTAAAGACAGAAATTCTCGGGTTTAATGCGATGTTAAGTCATCTCGACGGGGAAAAATAAAATAAATGATAATATATAATAATAATAACAATGATAATTAGTATTTTTACATTCTGCTTTTTTTGTCGTTGTTTTATTGCTTTTTTTTTCATTGAATTCGTACTTTTGAAGACGTCACAATAACAGTTTCGTTAATAAGAAATTTAACGATAATAATAAGAATAATAATGATAATAATACCATACATTATTATTGCAATAATTATAATTTATTTTATTTATCATTATTTTTATTCGTTAATTCATTTATTATAATAATATCAAAATTATTATCATCACGTTTCATTAAATTGATCGTTTATACAATTTGTATAAAACAAACACATACACACACGCAAACATTAACAAGATACGAAAATATTCCAACGAAACGAAAAAAAAAAATAGAGTTAAACGAGAATCGAACAAAAGTAAATAA
>OX637864.1:7275098-7317598 GCA_951802705.1 Netelia virgata | reverse complement strand
TATTAAATTGCAATAACAACCTACGTACCGTGTACGTATGGTATTCCCTGTCCGAAAATATTCTCGGGTACCCCGTTTTTCGGGGATTTACCTAAACGCAAATCATCGACGCTTCTTTTGCCTCGTGTATGTGCGCGCATGCGCGAAAATCTGACGAAATAGCACAAGCTCGTATGTAACAACGTACGAAGCCACGCGACTTTGGGTCTCGCCCGTGAAGTATCACTAGTGATATAGTGGTAGGTAGGTAGGTAGGTACGTAGCAGCGACGATGAAACGGAGGTAGATGCGAGCAAGCCCACGAGTATTATATAGAGAGAACTCTCCCTGTAGTATAGCAAAAGTGCTCGACTGTATGAAGAGAGAATGAAAGAGAGAGAGAGAGAGAGAGAGAGAAAGAATAAGAGAGAGAGAGAGAGAGAGAGAGCACAGTGTGTATATGCCCTGGAAGAAACTCGCGCTTGGGGGGCTTGGGAAGGCTCTCTCGTGGTGCATTGACCGCGGTTGACCACACGTCATCAAATGAGTGACGTCACGAGTCGGACGCCCCGCGCGCCATGGTTAAAGAGATGGCGGTACGGGTGGCGTGAGGAGTAAGAAGGTGGGGGGGGTATGCTGGTAGCGGCAAGAGGGTTGGGGGGGGGGGGGGGGAGAGAGAAGACTATCCTCTCGGACGACACGGTTCGCCGCGTCTCTTGGTCGTCTCTCGTTCCGACGGGGAACGTCTCGAAATTCTTTCTTCACCCTCCACTACCCCTCTTCGATAATCCTCTCACGCCACCCCTATTTCTTCTTCACTTCTTCTTTCGATATCTCGCACGATTTTCTTCCCGTTTCTTCGATTATTTTTCCATCGTCCAGCGCCCTCTCTCGGTTTCCCTTCTTTTTTCCTCCACGACTCGTTCGTGCTCGCTTCTTCCTCTTCTTCTTCTTCTTCTTCTTCTTCTTCTTCTTTTTATTTTGTTGTTTTTTTATACCGCGTGCCCGTACATTCCGCGCAGAAAATATATGGGACGTATATATATATATATATATATATATATATATATAGGCAGACACCGACGGTCGGATTATCTTACAATTATCGTCAATTAAATTGTCAGTTACGTTACGGCGAGCGAGAGAGGGCGGGGTAACGTAAAGCGTACGATTATGACACCGTGTTGTACGAGGACGCCGGGGGGAAAACGTCACTGGACGCGCTCTGGCGGACGATTTGTGAGTTTGAGTTATGGAAGAAGATTCGAGTTGTGCGAATACGAGGAGAGAGTGAGAGAGAGAGCGAAAGAGAGCGAAAGAGAGAGAGAGAGAGAGAGAGAGAGAGAGAGAAAATGTACGTATGGCGCATATACACGCGCAGCTGCAGTTTGAGATGCGCGAGTGCACGTTAGATCGCGGCGGTCTATAAAGAGCGATGACGAGCGCGCGGTACACACACGGAATGTGTTACAGTCGGACGTGCGGCCTGTCCGTAACGCGTCGAACGATAAGAAAGAAAACAAACAAAAAAAACAAAAAAAAAACATAAAAAAAAGTCCTCGTCGTGGAACGATCGGACAAAAGGAAGAAAGAGAAAAAGGATGCGAATGAATCTATGTAGTACTGGGACGACGCGTGGGGTCGTTGAGAAAATTTCATTGATAAACGGCTCGAAAACAAATTCTTATGGAAATATTATCATTCATTAAAAAATAATCTTATTATTATTATTATTATTACTATTATTATTATTTTTATCGCTGTAAAATACTTTGCAGAAATTTACCTGTCGCTCTTGATAAAACGACTGAATATAATTCTGCGATTGTGTGCAACGATTTGTGTAAAAATTGTTCGTGCGAGGAATTCGCACATTAGTAAAAATGTTATTCTTGTGGGTGATCTGAGAGAGAGAGAGAGAGAGAGAGAGATGGAGAGATGGAGTGAGAGAATGAGAAAGAGAGAGAGAGAGGGAGAGAGAGAGAGAAAGAGGGAGAGAGTGAGGTGGGGAAGAAAGAGAAAATTTACCGTTAGGCAGTCGTAACTGCACTGGGAGCCTCGCGGCACCCCGTCTCACCGTGGCACTTCTCTTGATGCCGGAGGTCGTAATGGCCGTAGGTCCAGGCCCGTGAGGCTGCACGGAAATATTATAGTCGTGGCGAGATGCTCAACGTTTGCGGCAAGATATATATACTCGGCTATATATCTTCGCCACCATTTACGATATTACTATATGGACCGCTGTATCATATACCTACGTATATATATATATATATATGTATATATATATATATATATATATTGCAAGTGCCACGAGGAACTCGTGAAGATTTTGCCTGACGATATCTCTCCGAGAACGAGTCTCGTCTGGGCCATCGGACGTGAGATTTTCCGTGGGTGTGAAACCCGAGAGTCGACCTCATCGAACCGATTCGAATCATATTGAACAGCGTTCGATCGAGGAAAATTCATTTTTTCCATTTTTTTTTGTTCGCGAAGATTGTCAATTTTTGAAAAAATGACTAAATTTTGATTTTCCAGCGAAAAATAAAAAATTGTCTCTCCGAGAACGATTTTTTGGTAAACAATTTTCCATCCAAAAAACAAAAAAATCAAACAGCTATCCACTATCTGACTTTTCCGTGAGAAATAAAATATTTTTCAAAGAAAGTAGAGTCATCGCGTCGAGCGCTTTTTTATGCGAGGATAATTTGCGAAGTTACGTCGAACCTGGTGGAACGCACTTCGAGAAATGAAGTTTGCTCGGGAAGTTTAGCGAGTCTGGGCTCGTTCGTACGTTGCAGATATAACGCTATTCGAGCGATTGCATCGCGGCGAGTCGCGTCGAGGAGAGGCGGAGAAGGCGGAGGAGAGCAACGAGCCCAGCATCGTGAAAGTCCCGGCAACTTTCTCCGGCGAACGATCGCGAGTTCTCGGGTTCTCCGTTGGGTTTTAGCTTGCACCACGGGTCACCAGCCACGGACATTAAGAGCGAACAACGCTCGAGCACACGACGGGGAACGACCACCGTACTGAGGGGCAAAGAGGGGACACTTCGCGTTCGTCTCGTAAAAGCGAGACGAAACATCGTCTTTCACGACGACTTAAACGCTTAGTTTAATGTATAAACCTAAATTTACTTAATAAATTGTACGTTTATCGTGTAATTGATACGAGCTGTGCGAAAGCGCGGGTGGACGAAGTGACGAACGAACGGACGAGTTTTGGTCGTAGGCGCGACGTTTTATGATTTTTTTTTTATTAAAAAAGGATTCTTGAAAATATCGAAGAGCTTTGAAATAAAATTAATCACAATTCTGAGAATGCTGACAATAATTGGTTGATAATTAATCGACAGTTATTTAATAATTTATATATTTTGAGGATTATTTTTTTTTGTAATAATTTATATGATAATTATATTCGGTTCATTTATCATTATGGGATTTTTAATTTGGAAAAAATGCAAACGTAATCTTAAAAGAATTTGATTTGATTTTTTTTTTGTATATTTGTTAGAAATTTTTGTTATGGGGGATGAAAGTGGAAAATATCTGTTTTTTTTGTGTGTTTTTTTCTAGAAATTGAAAGTGCATTTTGCCAACTTACTCTCGTAAATCATTATTTTAATGTACTCGGGCAGTCCAACCTCGACGTACACGACTCTCCTTGTCGCATGTGTGCCGCGTCTCGTGGCTAGTCCCGCAAATTGCCCACGTACGATTAGAGAAGCGAGAAACGTGAAATAGAAAGCCGTGAACGAGTAACAGGTAGGCAGCTGCGGGTGCCCCATTGCAATGACGAACGCGCGTGGCGTGAATTGGCAGCTGGCGTGGCTCTAAGATCGACCGAGCGATCATGAAACTAATTTGCGATCGAATTAATCAAAAAATAAAAGTCTTCAACATTCTTACCCCTTTTGCCCGTTTCCCCCAAATTATCTTTCAACCGAACAAAAATAAAAATAAAACAAACCGTGGGACGTAAAAAATCCCAGCGTTTATCGAAAAATTATAAATACATAAAAAAAAAAATTCAATTTTAAAAAATCCTTGAAATTTAATTTAAAAAATTGAAATTTTAAAAATTATACCATTTCGTATTTTTCTCGAACATCGTCTTTCCGTGAATTCGACAAAAATCCTGGCGTGGCTCTAAGATCGACCGAGCGATCATGAAACTAATTTGCGATCGAATTAATCAGAAAATAAAAGTCTTCAACATTCTTTCCCCTTTTGCCCGTTTTCCCCAAATTATCTTTCAACCGAACAAAAATAAAAATAAAACAAACCGTGGGACGTAAAAAATCCCAGCGTTTATCGAAAAATTATAATTACATCCAAGAAAAAAATCCCATTTTCAAAAATCCTTCAAATTCAATTAAGAAAATTGAAATTTTAAAAATTCTACCATTTCGCATTTTTCTCGAAAATCGTCTTTCCGTGAATTCGACAAAAATCCTGGCGTGGCTCTAAGATCGACCGAACGACCATGAAACTAATTTGCGATCGAATTAATCAGAAAATAAAAGTCTTCAACATTTTTTCCCCTTTTGCCCGTTTTCCCCAAATTATCTTTCAACCGAACAAAAATAAAAATAAAACAAACCGTGGGACGTAAAAAATCCCACCGTTTATCGAAAATGATAATTACATCAAAAAACAAAATCTAATTTTCAAAAATCCTTGAAATTTAATTTAAAAAATTGAAATTTTTAAAATTCTACCATTTCGCATTTTTCTCGAAAATCGCGTTTCCCCGAATTCGGCAAAAATCCTCGAATCGCTAAATTATATTCGTCGTGATATCGTTCGGCCAAAAAATTACAAAACAAAACTAGAAAACATATTTCCAATAGAAAAGGAACTCTGAAACACGAAAAAAAAAAAAAAAAAACAACAACAACAAAGAACCAGAATAAGAAATTATTTTAATAAGGACGAAACGTTGGTACGTGACAAAAATGTAGCGCGATCCTCGCGCTATGTGTCATATCCGTGTGTACGTATAGCAAAATGGAACACGTAATTGTCGTTACGTAATTTCACGGTCCAAAATTCGTGTGCCCTTCCACGCGCGCAAAAATTCGCGAGTTGTGTGCCCGATGGAGTTGACATTAGGCAATAGCCCGAGGGGCTCTCTGGTGACGAGTTCCTCTCCATCTTTCCTCTCTCTCTCTCTCTTGTCGTCGTCGTCGTCGTCGTCGTCGTACAGCGTCGTGTAACATTGGCCCAAATATTGGCCAGTGGCCCCGTGTTTGCGAAGTGGGAGGGCGCGACTTTTCTGACGCACGAAATATTCATTCTTGAAGACTTTTATACATATATATATATATGTATATATATGTGTGTATATATATATATATATATATATATATATATAAGTACAATAGTATATTATAAAGCAGAAGCGGGTATATAAAAGCAACGACATCGCGGCGTCGTATCGAATGTTAGCGGTAGCAGTGTCGTTGACTGACACTGGCCCACTATCCGTGCGTTAACACCTGCTCTCTGTAGGTCAGCAGCCATTCGAGAGCGGGAACCAGAAACGAGCGTTAAATATATGCGAGCGCGTACCTATAAGCTCTTTCTCTCTCTTTCTCTCTTTTTCTTTTTCTCTCTTTCTCTGTCGTGTCTCTTTTGCGTGTATTTCGTGGAAAAGGAAGAGAGCACAAAAATGGAGAGAGGGAAGATTGGAAGGTGAAAAGTGAGAGTGCTGAGATCTCAGAGAGAGCGAGAGAGAGAGAGAGAGAAACGACGTTCGTCGGGAGTTTAAAAAATAAATAAATCTCGATCGCGATCGTTTAATTATAATTCACGATTTTACAGATTTTTTGTTGTTCGTTTATTAATTGTTTATTCGTGAATCGTTTGGCGCAATGAACGAGAAATTATGTTGTGAGTAGGAATTGTGTTTTAGGTGTTTAAAGATTTTCAATGGCGATAATTGATCTTTGTTTTTAAATATTATTTTTCAATTATTCGTCAATTTTCCGCAGATGTTAGCGAGTCGATTAACGTAATCCGCGAAAAAATTATTCCTGAAGAGAAGAATAATATTTTGTTTGTGCGTTGGAAATTGTCATCGCGATAATTAACGTTAATTAAAATATTACTGAATTAATATCAACCAAGAAAAAAAAAGAAGTTTTTGTAATTGTTTTGTTTCTTAATTCCATTGATATTTTCCGAGTTTTCGTATCGACGAGAGTAAAACAAATATTTTCTTTCAATTGAACCAAAAAAAAGAAGCACCGATCACGATCGATAATCGTGTGATCGATTTATCGATATTTACATTAGTCGTTAATTTGATCGATCGATCTGCGAGGTTCGCGATATTTGAATAGAAATAAAAGGAGAGGGATAGATCGCGATCTCCTTATGGGAGACACTCATCGACTTCGATACGTAATTACGGTGAGAGACACGAGACAAGGATATTGAAAAACGAGAGTGAAAAAAAAGAAGCTCGAGACAAGATGATGTATCGCCGAGATATGAATGAAACTCTCTCGCGTCAGTCATGGAGGAAATAGATGAAAAGCGAGAGTAGACACAGGTGCACAGCATTAGCAAAGCCGACAGACAAGCGGTCTCTCTCTCTCTCTCTCTCTCTCTCTCTCTCTCTCTCTCTCTCTCTCTCACTCTCTCCCTCTCTCTCTCTCTCTCCCTCTCCCGCTCGCTTCTATCTCTCTCGTCTCTCTGTGCGTACGTGAGAACCGGGGGGCAAAACCTGTGCCAGGAAGCGAGTTAGCTCACTCGCGATACGAGAAGTCGTGCCTCGAGCTTCAAACACATTAATGGAAATAAACGAGATAAAAGATAGTGGAAATGCCGAAAAGAAAAATAGAGAGAAGAGGGAGAAAAAAAAGAACGAGGAAGAAAGATAATAATTATCGGGAGAAATGTTCGAGAGTTAATTTATTCAGGAACTGGGTTATACACGTAGGTAGTGTAGAACGGAAATCGTTCGTCCTCCTGAAATTTATTGAAAGTATCAATATTTTGATACCGCGCGTGATCTTGAATTCGGCGCTTTGGCTAAAATTAGCAGTGACATTTATGGAAAAATATTCATTCGTGCTCGAGAAATACCGCGGCTTGCGAAGAAAATTTTAACGCTTCGTTAAGACATCTTAATTAATTAACTTTCTTTTGGCTAGAAAACATATCGTTACGATCGATAAATTATGTAATTGACAATTATTATCGATGATAAATATGATTTATTGGCAATTAATAAATTCTTCTTAATTAGTTGATAAACATTGATTATCGTCGATAATTATTAATTATTTTAACAAAATTGTTAACAATCGATAAATTATTTTCTCCACGAGTCAATTTTTCAGGGTCGAATACGTCGCGAGTCGTACGACGAAGATCCGGTGTAACAAAATATGTTTTTATTCTCCAATAATTCAAATTTATTTCTAAGGAAACGGATCCAACTATTTTTAGTTTAAAACAAAAACACGACGACGACAATTATATAACGCGTATTATAATTTATTCCTCGTCATTGAAAAATGATTCTTTTTTTTCGCCTCGATCTTTCTCTACTCGTCGACGATTTTTTTTTGCGCGGCGCAATATTTGTTTTGGAAGATCGAAAGCGAATCTCGGTATTGAAAAAGGAATTCGCATCGGTATTTAATATTCGTTTGCGTTTGCTCTATTGAAATCGTTGGTTATCGTCGAAAAGAGTCGAGCGGGCCGGTTCCTCTCGAAAAATGCACGTTCGAAAAAAAGAAGAACAAAACTTTAGAAAAATAAAAAACAGAAAAAGCGACAAAAAGATAAAAAGAAAAAAGTGTGTCACGGTGAGTCGTTGGCCAGGGCCTTGACTGTGCGCCCGGGGGGACCGACGAGCAGAGCGGGCCCCACTCCTCGCACGCGCGCGCGGCCGTCAAAGATCGAATATTAGGAATTTTCTCTCGCTCGCAACAAAAAAAAAGCGTTGAATTCTGCTCTCTCTCTCTCTCTCTCTCTCTCTCGGGAGAATCTCCCGGAGATCTGGAGCGAAGGTCAAGCTCCTTCCATGGCTCGCTCGAGAGACTTTCGATTCTCTCTATCTCTCTCTCTCTCTCTCTCTCTCTCTCTTTTTCTTCTTCTTCTTCTTCTTCTTCTTCTTCTTCTTTTTCTTCTTCTTTTTCTTCTTCTTGTTTGGCCCGCGTGCGCTCGACCTTCCGTCCTCGTCGCTCTCCCTGCCGCGCAGATGAGAAACTGTATAATCGATGAGGGTATACAAAAAAAAAATCTAAAAAAATTATACGCACAACGACGTCGTCCGTACAATCGTATAAAATTCTCAATAAACGAATTACGCAGTTTTTGATCTATGGAACTTTATATATACACACACATATATATATATAGAGAGAGAGAGAGAGAGAAACGCATTCACAATTGGCAGCAGAAGCGCTACGCACGGCTCTCTCGATCGTCTATATATTGGTATCTTTTCCAGCCAACGGGGTCCGGGCTGCGAAGTTAGTATACGTACCTACTACGCTCTCTCTCTCTCTCTCTCTCGCTCTCTCTCGCTGTCTCTATTCGACTATGAGCGAGTCGAGACTCGAAGGACGCTCGCTCGTGTTATTCTTACGTAATATCGAGTATGGCATAGTCGCAGATGCATAGTCGAGAAATACTTCGTGAAATTTTAAAACTATATGCAGATTAGTTTCTATTTTTTAAATTTTTTTTTTTAGTTTTTTTTCACCGTCACCGAATTTACAATCATTATCGATGCAAGTATATACTCTTTTTTTTCGTAACGTTTGTTTCGAAATCAAAATTATACTAGGAACGAATCTTGTCCACGTCAGATCCGAGGTAGCGAAGAAAATTCGGGTCGAGAGTTTAATCGTCGAATCGCTTTTTTCTTTTTTTATGTTTAGTAGAAGTTCTTGTGGTTAGCTCTACCGGATAATTGTAAGTTGGTGATTTTCCAAGAACGAGGAAAGCTCACTTACTCGTGTCTGTAGAACTACTTTATTCGATCAAAAGTCGATTAGATTAATTTATCAATATCGTAACGCGATTCCCGCATTTATAGTTTGTATATATATATAAATGTTTCGATTTATCTTATGGGCGAGGTGTCGTTACGTTTCGTTGACTTATTTATTTCCTTAACGAACGAAATATCTTTAATTATTTATTCGTTGTATCAAACTTTCACTCGTAATGCCTTAAATCGATCAAAGAAACGCGATAAAACGATCCCGGAACTACTCTCTTTCATCGGAAAATTTGAATTCCTAAAGCGACCGAAGTAATTCGCAAAATTGCGTTAATTTGAGCAATCGTTCTGTTCCACCCCCCTCTCTTTCTCTCTCTCTCTCTCTCTCTCTCTCTCTCTTAACTATGCGGATGAAAATTTGAGAAAAATTGTTCTCCCGTTTTTAAAAAGGTAGCGGTTTATAAAAAAAATGTAATCTTAATTAAATTTTTAAAAAATTTGGGTATAAACGAGATTTTTTTTAAAAAAGTTTCTAGACCCTTTTTGCGATAGTTGTAAAAATTGAATATTATTGGCCGTCACCGAGTGTCATAGATACAGGTAGCCCTGCTATCACACTTGGTTCTCTCACCTTGGAACTTTGATTACCTTCCTCACTGCGAAGTCTCGTGTTCCTATGCTTGTACTATAAAGCACGTGCCCTATGAACTGTATATACATATATGTATATAAGGTTCGTATATGTATAGTGTAAACTATGGGCGAGAGAGAGAGAGATATTCATAGTTCCCTCGACGTGCGAGAGGTCAATCTGACCGAAATATAAGTGATTTCACATTTTTAAGCGACTACTGTTCTCGCCTTACTCCACTGTGGTCTTTCGAGAACACGGAATACAAAATTATAAAAAGAAATCGAATTCTAACGGTATTGGAATTTCGTCGTACGTGACAGTAATATAAATTGATTTTTAACTAATAATTATTATAAAAATCGTGAAAATTTTAATCTCTTACTATTATTATTATTATTATTATTATTATTATTATTATTATTATGCATATTTTTATTATTATGATAAATGATAAATAATTACTTGAAATGAGAGACGATAATAACAATAATAATGACAATAAAATATAGAAACGGAAGTAAAACCGGAAGGTGCATCGAAGGAAGAAAATAGAAGGGATAGAGCGTTATTTAGGAGAGCGACGACCCCAAGGAGCGTCGATGCATGGCCATATCGGTTCGTCACGGAAAATCCGCGCGGGAAAGTTTCGCGACGATTCATCGAGTCTCGTCGCGTATCGTTCACGGTATGAGAGAGAGAGAGAGAGAGAGAGAGAGAGAGAGAGAGAGAGAGAGAGAAAGAGAGAGAGGAGGGAATCAACAGCGTATGTACATATTAGCAAGTATAGGGTAGTAGTGCGCGCGCACACGCCGCGGTTACGCGAAGAGCTGGTTTGAAAAAAAGCACTTGCACTTTCGTTAGAAAGTGGAGAATCGGCAGTGCGTCGGGGTCCGCGATCCGTGGCGCAGACTCGGTTTACCGGACTGACTCTGACTGACGAGAACGCGGGAATGCCCTCTCACTCTCCTTCTTCTTCTTCTTCTTCTTCTTCTTCTTCTTCTTCTTCTTCTTCTTCTTCTTCTTCTTCTTCTTCTCCTTCTTCGAGTACGACGACGACGACGACGACGACGACGACTGCGACGAGCAGGTCCCTCTCATTTCTTTCATTACCCCCTCTCCCACTCTCTCTCTCTCTCTGTTCGTCTCTCTCGGTCACTCTCTCTATTTTTCTTTCTCACACGGCGGAGCTCGTCGAGGCTTCGCAGCTCCGGTCTAACCATACGCGGACTCTTACTACTTGCTACGACACGATTCACGATAATGACGAAAAAAAGAAAGATTGTTTTATCGTTTGATTTTTAATTTTTTATTTCTTTTTTTTTTGAGATATCGTCATTAATTATAAACATTCGAATGAATAATTATTACGAACGATATAATTAATTTGAAAATGATTTATATTACGTTTGAATTATTTCCTTTTTTTCTGTTTGCCTCTTCGGTCGTGACTTCGAAGCGCGAATAATAAAAGTAGCCCTCGAGGTTATCGCGGACGAGACGAGAGAGTCGTCACTTTTTTCGTTCTTCGATATATCGACGGTTACAAAATTTGACAATTTCTCAAATATCGAGAACGCGTAAAATATCACGATTACAATGGGAATTGCTTCGGTTCGATGGCGTCGACAATATTTATCGAGAAATAATACAAGATAAATATTTAAAAAAAAAAACAAACGTAAAAAACTACAAAAAAAGGAAATAAAATTAAATACAAAATAAAATCATACGTTAAGTTATACTTTGTCTAAAAGTACCGAAGGAAATTGCGACGATAGGACGATAACGCGAATAGTTGGCCGTAGACGATGCTCGTTGTGACTAAGAAATCGAGGAATGATTTTTTTTAGCGAGGCGTTTCTTTTTTTCTACGTTTTTTTTCTCGACTACGTGTTCGACGTTTACGTTTCGAAGAGCTCTTTGTCGCGTCCGTCGTCGTCGTCGGATCGACGAATCTATGTATTCGCGAGTATTATCTATCGTATTAATTATCGCAACGTTAATTCTCGTTCTTGCATCATTGTCGCTCCTCGGTCGTGCTGTAATCGAGTTTTCTCTCATTTATTTCTCTCTCTCTCTCTCTCTCACACATTATTTCATGATACATTTATCTTTTTTCTTCTCTCTCGCTCTGTCGCTATTTCCATAATTCCCGTTAGATTTCAAATTGTGTTGTATATATAGATACATGCGTCGCACTGGCGCTCTATCTTGTCCACGTATCGTAAAACGGCGGACGAGAAGGAGAGAGAGAGAGAGAGAGAGAGAATATGTGCATTAGTTTATAGTGCGTCGTGTGTGCATGTTTCTTTGCATCGGTATATGAGAGAGAGAGAGAGAGAGAAAGAGAGAGAGATAGAGGTAGAGATAGAGACGCACGCGTGCATCGCGCCAGCCACGACCTTCGATAATGCGTCCATAAAATTCTGTTGTATGCAGAACGCGCGCGCGAGTACGATCGCTGCGACTCGTGGCTGCATTGCTACGCATCGCTGCTTCTTCTTCTTCTTCTTCTTCTCCTTCTTCCTCCTCTTTCTTCTTTTCTTCGAGCCTTGGATTTGTTTATGATAAGAAACAAAAAAGTCAAATGAAACAAAAATAAATCAAAACGAAATTTGTTGAAATGGAGATGAAATAAAAAATGAAGTAGAACGTGAGTAAGCGTTGCTAATGCAGCCTGCCAAATACGCAGTGTGCGATGTGCAACGAGAGATGCACTCGGGCATTCGGAGAGACAGGGATAACCTCTCTTTCTCTCTCTCTTTCTCTCTCTCTTTATCTCTCTCTTTCTCTCTCTCTCTCTCTCTCACTCTCTTCGAGTACATATTGTGTGTGTATTTACGCCCGTGACGCCGTTGCGTCGCTCACTTCCTCGCAATTTTCACGAAATAAATGAAAATAGTGCAACGATGCATCTTCGCGATGCGTTCGTATAATTTATTTCCTTTTTTTCTTCACTATTCCCCCAGCGCGAACGATTTTCGTGTCGAATCCGTCGATTTAACAAAAATCGACGTTTCGCTCATTTCAACAGAGACAATATTCAAATTGCACGATGTATTTTTGAATTGAAATCTCATCGATCGATCACCCATTTTTCGAAAAAATTACATTTTTTGTGAAATACAAAAAAACAAAAAATAAAATCTAATTACATGCCATTCGACTTAAACGAAACTAATCCGATAAAAGATCGTCTCGATTACAAATCGATTATTAAACTTATCCATTTATCGATGAATTTTCGTATTTTACGTCAAATAGAAAAAAACATCATGAATTGCGATCAAACGTTACAAAGTCTCGGACCAAGTTCATACCGTTCGCCATATATATATATATATGTACGAATAAAGCTAACACTAGAAAACTCAAGAAGATACACGTATAGTAAAAAAATGCACGTAGGACGTTGGTATACGCTTATCGTGTGGGTGTGAGCGCGACTAGAATCTACTATATACATATATATACATATATATACATGCATATATATATATATACATGTGTATAAGAAAGCCTCGCGACTCGGTGGCCGTGGCTATGGCCTTACGGAATCCCCACCCC
The DNA here is from genome assembly GCA_951802705.1 of Netelia virgata. NCBI lineage: Eukaryota > Metazoa > Arthropoda > Insecta > Hymenoptera > Ichneumonidae > Netelia > Netelia virgata. The sequence goes on along the minus strand of OX637864.1, from coordinate 7,304,445 downwards.
GTGGCCTTACCGAATCCACGCGGCATGTGTACTGCCGCGTATCGCGCTCGCGACGTTCCCCGCCGAGAGCGAGCGAGAGAGTGGGAGCCTGTGCTCGGGCGACCGAGCGAGCCAGCGCGAGAGTGAGTGAGTGAGTGAGTGAGAGAGAGAGAGAGAGAGAGAGAGAGAGAGAGAGAGAGAGAGAGAGAGAGAGAGAGAGAGAGAGAGAGAGAGAGAGAGAGAGAGAGCGATCGCTGCGGCGCCCGCGATGAACGCGAGCGTGTGTGCGACAGAGAGAGGGAGAGAGAGAGCGCGCGAGTGAGAGAGAGTGAGAGAGAGGAGAAGATACGAAGAGTGTTTCTAACCTAGGTTATATAGCATGTTGGTGTTTAGCGCGCGCGGGGCTCGCTCGCGCGCCCGCGAGAGAACTAGCCTAGGCAAACCGAGAGTCCCGCGACGAGAGCACGCTCAGTGCTAGTTCGCGCGGGGGACACGAGACACCGTAAAACGCAACCGACCGCTTTTTCGCTCGGCTCTAGCCCCTTACGTCCGCGAGATACCCCAAAAATTCACAGTTCATTTTTTCCCTGTTTATCTTCTATCACTTTTTTTTTTAACAAAAAAAGTTTTCGTTAAAAACGAATTTTCAAAAAAAAAAAAAAAAATATTAATTTTTAAAAATTAAAGTTTTATACAAATATATATATATAAATTTTTTTTTTACAAACTTTCGTTCAAACGATCAATCGTCGCAATGAAAAAATCAAGTGCCAAAACCGGTGTATCCGTCGAGACGTGTCCGAGACGAGTGAGAGTTTAGAGATTAGCGCAGGTGGTGAGTTTACGTTTGAGGAGTAAAAGCGAAAAAAAGAACCAAGGAAAAAAAGAAAGAAAGAAGATAATAATAATTGAAAAAGAACAAAAAAAAAAAAACAACAACATTAAAACGCGCAATATAGTGCACGTCGGAGGAATTTTTCGAGTCGCGAAGGTGTCGCGAAAGGAGACACGAACTGGACGATGATAATACAGTTGTTAACACTGCCAATACCGAGATGTTTATACGTAAACGGCGAACGAGTGAACCACGAAAATTGACGACTCGACGATAAAGTGCTAGCTCCGTGACGAGGGCTGCATTATACACACACATATTATAAATATATATATATACATATATATACAGATATATATACAGATATATATATATATATATCGAAGCAAAAAAGGAGTTTGGTGCATCGTCGTCGTGTTGGAGGTTTTCGCTCACGTGTGACGTAAGCGCATAATCCCAACGCGGCCGAGGGGGCTGTCGCAACGCTACGGAGCAACAGCAACCAGCAACCAAGCAGCAGCACGCCCGCCACGAAACGTTTCTCCCAACAAAAAACATTTTCGATCGCTCCTTTTTGTTTTTCATTTCGCTCTCGGACTCGATTTTTGCTTTTTCTTTCTTTTTATTTTTTTCGTTTCGTTGGTTCGTTCGTTGGTTTTTTTTTTGTTTTTTCACCGAACGAATCAAAACTCGAGGAGTATTGCGAGAAAGCGATATCGCGCGAGCGCTCGCGACACGAAGATTTCGACAATTGTGTTTTGTTAAGAGGAGTCTCTTCTCTTCTCCTCTCCCCCTTCCCCTCATCCTCCTCCTCCTTTGGCTTTCGTCGACGTTTGTTGTTACAAATATAACGAAGCGAATAAGCTGGAACGTGTAACGAACTTTTACAATATCGAAACGGTTTTCTTCGCTGTGTAGAAGACACGGGGCGAGAGAACATTTGTTGCATCGAGAAACTTGAAGAGAGTGTGTGTGAGAGAGAGAAAAAGAGAAAGAGAGAGAGAGAGAGAGAGAGCGAGAGAGAGAGAGAAGGAGAAACGAAATTACGAAGAAGAAGACAAGTGCTAGTACTGTGCCGAGTGCGAACGTGGACAGGTGTGCATCATTGCTCAGCGACGAAACGCTCGAGACAGGAAGAATTATAAAAGTGACATATATATAACATATATATATATATGGTCTATGTATATACATATTTATTTATGTATATATATATATAAATATACGTAGCAGCTTCGATCACAGATCACTCCGTCGAGAGGACGTTTCTCGTCGGTCCAGCGTCTGATTTTCTTTCACCGGTGTAGGTAAGAGGGTTGAAAAACAAATTTCTTTTTAATCTCTTTTTTTTTAGAGCGAGAGACGAGATATCGTTGGGTTGGGTTCGATAATTTTAGGTGCGAATTGAAAATTCGGAGTTTTTTTTCTGTAAATTGAAAATTTTTCAAAATTTATGAAAATATCTTTTCGAGTTCGCGTAAAACGTTCCATACGGGAATTTATTAATTGCGAAGCGAACGAATACTTCGATAAATTTGAAACAAAAAAATCGATCTTTTTCCCTCTAAAAAAAAAATAGCAATTTTTTTTTTTTTTTCAGAAAAATAAAAAATATCGAATTATCTTCCGATTGACGAAAATCATTAGGCTCGTTCGATAGCGACAATTTTTACGAACATTCCCGTGATGAACCGAACGAGAACTTTTTTCCTTCTCTCTGTCTCTCTCTCCATCCGTATTCCTTCTTTTCGTTTTTTCTTTAAATCGCAAGATGAAAAAAAGAAAAACACGATCGAGACGTTAGATATGGATTTATGAATGAAATAATATATAGTATTACTACGCTATATTAGTAACATGGGGGAGAGTTCCGTCGAGAATGCGAGAGCGCGGAAAGGCTTTAGCGCGCGAGCGAGTTAGCCGCTGCAGCGGAGCTCAACGAACAAGCCATTTACAAAGGTCGAGGCAAGGTAAGATAGAACCTGCACACACTGCAAAAATCTATATATATATATATATATGTATATATATGTATGACCACTGGTGCAACATATCCGACACGTCCGCGTCGTCGTGTATATTCGCACTGTGTGCGAGAGACCAGACGAGAAAACGAGCGAAGCGAGAAGCCTCGTGCACCGCGAGAGCTTAGCAACTAACGAACAACGCATGCGAAAGCACCCGCGAGAGAAGCTTTTATGCCGACGAAGAGAGAGAGAGAGAGAGAGAACGAGAAGAAGCGCGAGAGAGAGAAAAAGAGAGAGAGAGAGAGAGAGAGGAGTGAGTGAGTGAGTGAGAGACGAGTCGAATTTCATCGAGTAAATCATTATGGGAAAATATAATAATATATATAACACTGCGGCGTATTAAAAAGTCAAAGGTTGTTTGGCTCCTGCCATTTTTTCGAGGCGAAGAGCGCGAGCGCACAGGTACCGGTATCCTATAAATTGTCGCGTTCAAGGTTGCGCGTCAATCGAGAGACGATGCGCGGTGAATATCATCGGCGGAAGTTCGACACGTCGAAGCTGGTATACCTGTGAATTATTATTATTATTATTTAATTTTTATTGCGTTCTTCTTTTTTTTAATAATATTTTTGCCCTTGTGCGAACGGTTAAAATTCGCAGGGTAGAGAGAGAGAGAGAGAGAGAGAGAGAGTGGGAGTGGGGGGTGGAAACTCGTTTCGAACGATTTATCGATCGTTCATCTTCGATATTGAAACGCCTCGTTCTTGATAACGTAACGGAAATTAATGAAGTAAGGATTTTTCGTCGCGTGAACGTTTTTTTCTTCTCTTTTTCATTTCGTTTTGTTTTTAAAAAAATTTCCAAAAGTCCGACAATTTTTTTCACGTGAAATACAAATTTATAACTTGTCATATCTTTCCTGTTGATGAAAAGAAAACATTTAATTTTTTTTCTCTCCATCCGCGTAAATATTTTTCTTTTGATTTTTCGTTGATTTTTTTATCTCGTCGTTAATATTTTTGTCGTCAATGATAAACAAAAAAAAATTAACAAAAAAATTCTCTTCGATCTCGTAAATATTTTTCTTTTGATTTTTCGTTTTTCTTTTGTTCTCTTCTCGTCAATATTTTTGTTATCAATGAAAAAATTATTTGACGCGAGATGATAAGAAATTCATTGTTTTTATTTATTATTGATCTTTCGATAAATCCATAGATTTTTATCCATCTACGTCGACGCCGGATAAAGAACGCGAAAAAAAAAAAGAAAAAGATCGCACTTCGGGTAGCTTCGATTTTATGAATGGGAGATCCCTCTTTATATACCTGTGTGCGATATCTCTCTCTCTCTTTCTCTCTCTCTCTCTCTCTCTCTCTCTCTCTCTCACTCTCTCTCTCTTTCTCTCTCTCTCGTCGCGCGGCGGTTTTGCTCCGTCGTAACGGCGAGAAGATCGTGTCTCGATAAGCAGCAAAACCGCGCTTGGCTTCGTTATATGGTCATTTCCAACAAAGTGTGTGTGTGTGTGTGTGCGCGATACGCTCGATCCTTTCATCGCGATCGTGATCGATCCAACCGAGAGTCGGCTTCGCTTCGGCAAATTCGCCTCCTATCTCGATTTTTCGTTCTTCCCCCTCCCCTTATTTTCCTCTTTTTCCTCTATTTTCTATCGCGTCGTTGCGTTTCTCCGAATTCTCGCAAAAAACCACAAAAATTCTCATTCGAGAAAAACCCGGATTTCTTAGCGTGTGAAAAATGTTCAATCTTCAAATTGGTCCTACGATTACTCCAACGACGAAAATTATTCAAGCACGTAATTTCGTTGTTTCAATAATTTCTCGTAAAAATCGCAAACAAAATCGCGCATTTCTTTTTTTTCTTCTAACGATCATTAATTTTTCATCGACGTTTTTTATAATTAATTTTCGCCGAGACAACCATCGAGACGAATTATTAACTAACTACTCGAACGACGCTAATAACATTCGTATCATTTCCGTCCCATAAATCGATCAAAAAACAAAAAAATCAAAAAACTGTTCTAAACTTTCACAATTAAAAAATTCCTACTCGCCAATTACGACGATTACTGTATCGACGTATTTTCCTTTACACCGATCTACGTGTAGCGAGCAAGATGCTTTCGTGTATAGCTCTGTATAAAATTATTTTCAGTCTAGGTCAACCTTCGCTTTTCTCACTCTCTTTCACCCTCCCCCCCTCTCCCCTCTCACCAATATCTGCATACTATTCCTATAACGTGTAATGCGTATACATCCATCTCCTTCTAACGTCGTATCGAGATCGCCACCGCGAGCTCTCCCGGCTCTCTTCCTAGCACTAATATACCTAGTTAAAAGACTCGTTCGCTCGCTCGCGTTTTTTCTTCCACGTACCTAATATTGCCACGAAGAAGGAAGTATATAAGAGAGAAAAAAAGTACGCGCACAATACGATTTCATCTTCGTCATCTTACCCGCGAAAACCTCTCTCCCCCCTCTCTCTCTCGAATTTACACTAACGAAGTCCCCGCTCCCTCCTACTCGTTTACTCTCGCGACTGCGTCTCCCCCCCCCTCCTCCTCTTCGACCGCTCGCCGCCGCCACCGCGGCTCGTTATTCTCTCGCTCGGTTACGCGGATGGCCTTCGTCGTCGTGGCCCAGGGCCGAGGGCCAAAACTGTCTGGTGTGTGTATCTATGTATGTGTGTGTGTGCGTGTGTATGTGTATATGTGTATATATGTCTCTATGTGTGAGTGTGTGTTTAGTATTGCGCCGGGGTTACGTTCGATAAATATCAGAGCCGAGCGAAGCGATAGCGCGAACGGCACAGAGACGAGAGCGAAACCCCGGAGGTGTGTGTAGGTATTCGTGAAAAAAAAAATAGAAAAAAAAAGAAAAAGAAGAAAAAACGACGATGAGAAAAATGAAACGATACGCGTATGCTTTGGTTATAAGGGCGATGCGCAGCCTTCGTACGTCGAGAGATCCCCCACTTTCTTTGTTTTTTTTATTCTTTCTCGCGCCATCGCCACTCCGCAACATTCGCTATCATAATCGCGCGCGTCATATTTGTCCGACGAGACGCTCTCGAGTACGATTATCAATAGAATTTAAAGATGTCGTAACTCGATTATATATCGTTGCATTTGAATTTATCGTCGGGAGATCGATGGCGTGGAAAAGAAAAATATAAGTAAATAAATGAGAAGACATAAGGCGCGTCGCGTTATTTAAAAGTCACGCGATCGAATTAAATCGATCGCGATTATCCCACGACGTAATACACACGTTTTTCATTTCCGTTACGAGTCGTGGGATAATTTTAATTTATCGACGTTCGTATACGAAACGTTTCTCGAATCTAGGACGCTCTTTATCAAATTGCCAATAAGTATTTTTTTTTGTTTGTTATTCGTTTGCTTCGATGAAAATAAAATCGTTTGTCAAAAGAGAGAGATTGATTGATTGATTGAGTTTATTATACCCTAGCAGGCTTTGGGGTAAAAATATGACAATTCTTCAATGTTTACACGTAGAGGAGAACTAGCTTAATACAATTTCAAATATAACAGAACAAATATAAACTTAAAAACTTAAAAACTATAAAGAAAGAAAAACAACAAAATATAACAATATTCAGTATTAATAATAATAATATTGATAATATTCCGCCGGTAACAATACTCAATATCCAATATCCATAACTTATATCCATAACTTATAAGCATCACGCCTTAAACGCCTTAAATAGAGCCTATAGCTAACCTATCAAGTGATCAGCCGACCACCGCGCGCTCCAAGTTAAGTAGATGCTCATACTGCCTTGCTTTAAATAATTCTATCGACGACGAGGTACGAATGCGCTCCGGCAGTGAGTGCCAGTGAAGCGCTGCTGATACTCCGAAGGAGCGATGGTACGTAGCCGTACGATGTTTCTCAATGTGAAAAACCGTATGTGCCGCTAGCCTGTCAGACCGTCTCACTTCCGGCGCTTCCCTGGGCAATAAGTCGTTTAAGTACGGAGGAACAGTCAGGAACAACGCCCGATAAACAATAATGCCCAAAAAGTACAGCCGTCGACTCTTCACGCAAAGCCAATTTAGCCTGTGCCGAAACGGTGTGATACTCACATCCCGACGTAAGTCAAATATAAAGCGAATACAACAATTTAGCAGTCTATCCAGTTTGACATTCAGGGATTCAGAAAGATCGTGGTACACGAGGCAACAATAATCGAAATGTGGAAAGATAAGCGACTGCACTAATCGTATCCTAACGTCCGTAGAGAGGGAACTTTTGTGAAATTTTAGTTTGTGCAAAGTTCCATGCACCCTTTGCGAGATACCAGCAACATGTCTGCCCCAAGATATATCCGCTGCCAGTATGACTCCTAAATTTCTCACCTCAGTTACATACGGTAGACTCGCAGCGCCTACAGACATGCGAGGAATATCAGGCAGATTTATCTCCCTCGTGTACGCCCTGCTTCCAATAATTAGCGCCTTGGACTTCGCAATGTTAAGCGCTAGCCCATTTGCCGTCGCAAATCGCGCAATGACGTCCACGTTGTACGACATCCTTTGAATCGCTTCGTCCAACTCACTCGGCAAACAGTGCAAGTAAATTTGCATGTCGTCAGCAAATAACATATGCTTGCAGTGACGTAAATTAACGCCTATATCATTGATATACAACGAGAACAATAGCGGTCCCAAGACTGAGCCCTGCGGTACCCCAGCTGACAGATGAATACTATCGGAAAAACCTCCCTGCCTATCCACTACTACCTGCGATCTCCCCGACAGGTAAGAATAAAACCATTTGAGCACCGGGATCGAAAAACCATACGTCTTCAGCTTCCTCAGGAGATGCAAGTGTGGAACCGTGTCAAACGCCTTGCTGAAGTCGAAGAGGACTAGGATGGTCAGTCTCCTCTGATCCACGGCACGCCGAATGTCATCAGTGACTCGCAATAGGGCAGTCTGAGTGCTATGTGAGTGCCTATACGCTGACTGCCTAGGATCCAAAATGTCATGAGCTTCCAGATACCGTATGATTTGATCAAATATTATCCTTTCGCATAATTTTGATAGCTCCGGCAAATTTGCGATCGGCCTCGTATCCGCAGGAGTTTTCGGCGTCTTAACCTTAAGAAGCGGGCGAATGAACGCTAGCTTCCATTGACTCGGGAAATGCGAGAGCTCCATGGAAAAATTGATTATGTTCACTAAGTGCGAAATAAGGAAAGGGAGCGAATTAGCTATGACGAACTTTGAGATACCGTCAGGACCATCTTGCAGAGAGGTCGACGTAGAACGTCGGAAGTACCGTCGGACGACCTCCCCCGTGACACGAGTGAACGAAAACGAATATGGGTATTCATCCCCCGAATTCTCCTGCATCATCGACTGAAACCCTTCATCCGTAATTGCTGCCAAGGAGGCCGAGATTGTACCGTAGTACGCATTTAATTCATCAGCGGTAAAGAAGTGCAACGGAGAGGAGAACGATGATTTAACCAAACCCCAACGACGCAGCTCAGTCCACATCAGCTTCGGATCACGTAGAGAATTCAATATTGACAACAAATATTCGCTCTTCGCCTTTCTGATCTCTGATGTCACCTTATCCCGCGCCTGCCTGTACAAATGAAAACCTCGAACATCCCGTGTCCTTTTAACCCGATTGTAGAGATTGTTCTTATCCCTGATATGCTGCTTTAGCTCTTCAGTCAGCCACGGAGTAGGCGGTCTTCTCGCTCTGAATGATACAACCGGTGCATGCCTGTCAAAGGCCGAACGAAGCGCTGTAATAACCTTCGTCAGCTGAGCATCGAGTTGTTCTCCCCTCACAATAGTTGACGGGTCCATCCCAGGAATCGAAGAGAACTCCGAGTGTACAGCCTTAAGAAATTTTGTGTCGTCGAAATTCGATAAATTACGCCTGGTGATGTAGCGAGAAGAATCCGAAGGCATATTAATAGCATATTGAACCACTAAGACATCGTGACCCGCAATGAAGGGAGCTGACGATTTGTTGTAAGATACAAGCTTCTCTCCATCATCCAGTATGACAACATCTAACCATGAGTCACTGTGTGAGGTATGATGGGTAGCATCAGAAGGCACCAGAAATAGAGAATGGGACGAAATAAAATTTCTCAGATAATTGGCCTCGAAGTCCTTCAGAAGCATGTTGCAGTTCAAGTCTCCCGCAATGATAATGTTTTTATACGCATGGGCAAACCGATTGAAGCTCGCTTCAAACTTGTGCAGAAGATGCCCTTTCGGCCTCCTGTATATAGTAGTGAATAAGATAGAATCACCTCGCTGCGGAGCTACCTGCACCATGATGTATTCCGGGGCATTAGAGAAGGGACTCGGTGAAGCTTCAAGAACTCTGGCCGTCAACGAGTCGTGAATATAGCAAGCAACACCTCCACCCCTCTTTCCTTCTCGATCATTGCGTATAAGAAAGAAATTGTTTATTTTCACCAAATCATCCTGGATATGCGCATGTAGCCACGTCTCCGAAACAGAAATGATATGACACGGATTTTGCTCAAAGTAGATTCGCACGAGGTCAATGTGTCCTAGTAACGAGTTAGCGTTAAAATGCACCACAGTCAGATTTGCTGACAAATTTGCCGAGACTGGTGCAATTAATGTGCGGCCTCCCCCTCTTGACACGGCATGCGATAGACCGGGCAGTCAAGCCATCTTTGTTAAATCGTCGGCCGAGTCTATGGTTATTACGGCTTGACCGTCTTCCTTTCTCGCCAGGATCCTCCCTTGCCTAACCCATACATATTTGTACGACGCTCTCGCCGCACGAGCTTTCGCCAGGCGCAACAATTTGTAACATTCGGTTGACAGCATTTCGTTTATAAAGAGTTTGCCGCTTATTTGGGCCTTGAAAGCTTCGCTCACCGTGAGGTCACGTTTTAGTTTTTTAGCACTAATAATCATGTCTCGTACGCTGCCTGACGTGAGGGTGACTGCAATCGAAAACGAACGACGTAAAGGTTGATCGCTGCCCGATGAATTTGAGGCCTCGCCACCATCACTGATTTTCCGCATCGCACGAGCTGCCAGCACATGACAGTCGAGGTGGCTAAGCCCAAGTGCTGCTAAAACTTTAGCCACTAAGACTCGCGGTGATTCGGTGAGCGCAGCTGGAACACCTGCAACCACCATCTCGCTCAGATTAAGATGGCGGTCACCGCTTGACGGGTGCGACAGGTGAGACGGTTGTGACGGTTGTGGGTTAGCTTTCAATTGAGCAATTTCACGCACAATTGCCGCATTTCTAGTCTCCAGCACGGCATTTTTTGCCTCTAGTGAGGCGATTCTCTCCGAGTGATCGTCGACGGTTCTCACTAACCTCGGGATCTCGCTGAGGGTCGAGTCAATCCTCGCCAAACCCGTCCGTAATTCTTCAGTAAGCTTCACCGTGCTTTCACTGACCTCCCGTATCATCGCTGCAAATAATGCAAACGATCCCGACACATCCTCGCCCGATCGCGTTAACTCAGACGAGGTAGACGGAATTGCCGAATCGCCGTCCATTTTAGCAAATTGTGTCTTGCAACACTCCTTGGCCGACTTTGTGATTAAGTAGTACCTCACACACCCCGGGTGAAACGCATACGCGCAGCGAGAGCAGACAGACGGATTGGCTGCAATAGCCCTATTACACCTATGGCACTGCTCAGACATACGCACGGCGATACGAGATAACGCAGTTCCCTGACTCTGTTACACCTATGTCACTGCTAAGATATACGTAGGGCGATAAGAGAGAGCACGTTTATCGGCGGTAACAAAGAAATTACGCAGCAATTAAAGTACCAAGGATACCATAAGAGATAGGGCGCGCTCGCCACTCGAGAGGTGAGGACGCTACCTATCGATGATACTAATGATCGCTCACGTGTTAAGTCGGTGATTAGCGAAGCTCGCCGCCGGCACGATGATAGTACAGATGACGCGCAAGCGCGCGAAAGAGAGAGAGAGAGAGAGAGAGAGAGAGAGAGAGGAAAAGAGGAGAAACGTATGGTACAATTTTCATTCGCGACGAGTATAATCGAGAGCTATTCGAACTATTCGTGGATTCATCAGAAAAAGAAAAAAGGAAAAAAGAAATTTTACTGCAATCTTGAAAATTATCAGCTACAGACACACATACACGGACGCACACGTGTAAACAGAGACACGGTATATTAGAAACTGTTCCTCGCGCGAATCCTATTAAGACCGATTCAACACGCGTCCTTCCACGTCATAGTCGCGCGACGGCTCGCCTTGTAATACTCCGATCTCGGATATCTCGCCGTGCTGCGTCCCTGTCTTTTTCTAACGGAAACGTACGCGCCATGGTTCTAGCTCTCTCTCTCTCTGGCTCTCTCGTTCCTTTTCTTTTTTTTTTTTGTTCACTCGCTACCACGACTTATGGAAGGATCATAGAGAGAAGGAGAGAAAGAAAGAAAGAAGGAGAGAGAGAGAAAATCACGACGAGTCTACTCGTGGCACGTGGTATCGGAGTTGTGCGTGACTCCACGCGGTGCGAACATATACGTATATATATATATATATACTCTCTCTATATATATATATATATATATATATATATATATATATAGAGAGAGAGAGAGAGAACTGTCTATCTATACGAATTTACTTATAACCGCGCCTCCCTCGCTCGTTTCCGATCGTCGCTGTACGAGCATATGGCTTGCTCTCGCGAAGACGAGTACGAGGAGTGGGGAGAATGCGGCGAGTAGCGTAGAGTGGGGGTAACGGTGGTCGTGGCGCGAACGAAGAGGGGAATGGAGGGAGGGGGGGGGGCTAGAGAACATACACATTTGCGATCGCCTCTGGTCTATCTTCGTTCTCAACCGACTACGGACATTTATACGAATTAAAGACGTTTCGCACTATTTTCATTCCGAGCTGCTGGTTCGATCGAGAAATTGTGGAACGAAAGGTTACGCGAAATTCCATGAGAGAGAGAGAAAAGGAAGAATCGGGATTTATAATCGGTTTGAGAGGTTTTTTTTTTTATTCTTTGTCTTTTTCTTTTAATTCGAACGACGAATTTTCGTAGGTGTCGACTCGATTGTTCGTGGGATAGGAAAGTATGGTTTTTTTCTTCTTCTATTTGTACATTATTTTTTCCTTTCCTCGTTTGGAGAATTTCAAAATTTTTGTTTGTGTTGTTTTTTTTTTTTTTTTTTTTTTTTATTTTTATGAAATGTGGTAAACGTTTGTTATCAGCTCTTATGTATGACTAAAATCATGTCAAGTAGGACCAACAATGTTTCGTGACGATGAGCTCGATGAGGAAAATGTTCGAGCTCTCTCTCTCTCTCTCTCTCTGTCTTTCTCTCTCTCTCTACCTCTCTAGCTAAAAAGCCATCAGGCTTTTGCGAGAATCGAACTATCTCGCGGCTGAAAAGGCACCGAGAGAACCTTGAATTTGTATACATATATATATTTTTTAAAAAACCATGCGTGTGTGTGTGTGTACATACGAGACGGTAAAAGTAAATGACCTTAAGATTCGCCGACGTCAACGACGTGCGAAGCAAAAGCGAGCGAGAACTCGACTCTTCGTTTCTCTCTCTCTCTCTCTCTCTCGCACTCTCTTCTTCTTTTTTTTTCTTCGTCTCTCAGTCTTCGACGTAACGCGCAAGATGTGTGTGACCTATCCTCCGATCCAGTGTAGGTCTTCGAACTCAAATTGGGACGAGACCTTGACTCGAGCCCTGTCGTGAGCTCATTTTCGCGAATCGACTCGTGGCGCTCTCTTTGTTTGCTCTCGCTCGAACACATTATTTGTATTTTTTGTTTCCTTTGTTTGTTTTATTTCAACCTCTCGAAATTAAATTACCACGAAGTAAATTTTATTCGAACGAATTGAATTCGAGGTGAAATTAAAACGATTATATATATTTAAAAAAAAAAACAAAGAACGAACGAATTTTAATTGGAGTTAAATTAAAGCGATTAAAAAAATAACGGATTTTAAATTGTATCAAGATCGAAATAATTACGACGAATGAGTTTATTACGATCGGAATAAATTCGTTTCTGTTTTCGAGGCGTCTTTCGAGATTTTCGAGACGTCGAGTACGAGCGTGTTCTAGAAACGACGAAACGAAAGAAAAAAAGAAACTGGATCGATCAATAAAAATGATTAATCGATCATCGGGGGGTTTCTTTTTTTCCTGAAAATATTAGCTGTTCGATCTAAATCAATATTTTCGTAAAGTTTCAATATTCGGTCGATTACTCGATTCCTTTCGAGCTAGCAAACGGTCTCGACGTTTGTTCAAAGGCGAAAACGATAACAGCGACGTCCAAATAATTGTTTTCCCCCGCCGATTAATTAATCTCCTTCCTTTAATCGTCCTGCGATTAAAAAATTACCTCGTTCTAACATCAACTCTCAGCGACGTCCTCGACACGAAAAAAAAACAAAAAAAAAAAAACAAAATTCACGAAGCAACGATAAACAAAAATTTCGTCAAATATCGAAATCGATCGATTTCGTAATCGATCGATTATAATTCACAAATCGAGGGGATCCCACTCGAGCGTGAGCGTCGAATAAAGATCTCCGAATATTTCTATCGGGCCTTGTAATCGATCGAACGTTTTGCCTGCAGGCCCTCCTCCAACTGTGTATGTACACACACGAGACGATAAAAAAAAAAAAAAAAAATTAAAAAAAAAAAAAATGAGCCCGCGAGATATAGAAAAGTGTGTAACAGAAAACGAAGGGCGCCCATTACCTCGCGCTCGCGCGAGAGATAGACCGAACGAGAAAGAGAGAGAGAGTGAGAGAGAGAGAGAGAGAGAGAGAGAGAGGGAAAAACCATGAGCTCCGCGCTTCGTTCGTTCGCGCTCGTCGAACCTTGAAAAAGCGTCAACAGAAAATTCGGTCACGGCTCGCTCGTAAATCAGGGTCTACAGTCAGGATTATAGTACACCGGCGCGCTCTAACCGCAACATAAAAAGGGCCGTGTCTCACTCGAAGCCTTTACGCGCATGCGCAGACATACACGCGTGCGCGGGTCATATATATCTCATGAATTTTGTTTTCTCTCTCTCTCTCTCTCTCTCTCTCTCTCTCTTTCGCTCTCTCTCTCTCTCTCTTTCGCTCTCTGTCTCTCTATCTTTGACCGAGACCTCTGACAAGCCGCGTTCGCGTAACCGGACGAGATACGACGCGGCACGGGCCTACAGGATCTCTATGGTTCGAGAGACGCGGCTGGAGAAGGAACGACGGCGGCGATGCGCGTTACGCCGTGCACGAGACACGCGCGCACCTTCTTCGACGCTTTATATTGCCGAGAGCGAGCTACGTTTTACCATACGTACGTATGGGTTTCTATATCACATTTTTTGTTTTATATCTGTATGTGTGTATGTGTGTGTTTAGGGTAAACGAAAAGGCTTATAGAACATCCATCGTTATTCCCCCGGTGTCTTATCCCGTGGATTAACTCGTAACCTCGCGACTTACGTAGGTCGGAAAAAGAAACAGCAGCACTTTTTTTTTGCCCAAGGAAATACGTCGCGATTTTTACCCTCTAGTGGACTATTTTTTTTTTCTTTTTTCTTTTTTTGTCGTTCTATATTTTTTCTAGCGTCGACGAACGGCAACGACGCGAGAAGCAAATTTAAGAATGATCGACGAAGGTCTATTTCGCGATTTTTATTTAAACGATTATTCGTCGAATCGAATCGACCGTGAATCGAGAGCAAAACTGTATTTTGATCGAGAAACGACTCCGTGGGGAGGCGAGAGAGATTTTTTTTTTGGAAAAAAAAATCACGGTCGAATATTGTTTTTTTTTGTTCATCGAACATTTTTTTTCGTTTCAATTGAATTTCGTAATTGCAATTTAGCGATAGTGAAAGATTTTCTGTATTTCGATTCCAACGATTCAAGGTCGACGCGAGAAATTTTTGTTCGTGAAATATTTCGGGATAAAATAATTTTTTTTTGTTTTTTGCAATTTATTTTCGAAATTGCAATTTAGGGGTAATAACGATTTTTTTTCTTTCATTTATTTCTTTTCGGATGAAATTTGTACGATGTACAGAGAGAAGAGAAAAAGAGAGAGAGAGAGAGAGAGAGACCACGGAAATTTATACGTGTGTTTGTATAAAATACGTGTCGCTGTGTGTTCTCTGGAGAGGAGGAGGAGGAGGAGAGAGAAATTATGGCAGTCAGTCAAGGTGCAACTCGAGCGCTCGAAGGTTGAAGCTCTCTTGGTTCGTACCGTCTCTCTCTCTCTCACTCACTCACTCACTCACTCACTCACTCACTCACTATCTCTCTCTCTCTCTCTTGGTTTCTCGCGCGTTGAGGTCGTGATCGTGCGAGCACGAGAGCGAAATGCGCGAGAGGCCGGCAAAACGGCAGTGGCAGTGTAGTAGCGCCGGTGTAGAGAAACGAACGCGGACGCGGGACGAACGGATGAATAGCCCGGAGATTGTTGTATGCGTGCGTTCGCACACACAGACACAAAAACACATAGACACGAGTCAAGTACACGTGCTCCGCAGCCGACTTTTCTCCCAACTTATTTCCCCAACGTTCAATTATAACTCGAAGTATATAAACAAACTTAGATTTTACCTCTTGACCGAATAAATTCAGAAACTTTGATTTTTTCAATGATTAAACAAACAAAGGAAAAAAAAGAAAGCACGAAAAAGTAAAAAACAAAAATAAAAATCGACGCGCGAAGAAACGTTAGTCAGATACGTTTTGTTATCGATCGAACGACCTATCGATCTAAATATTAATGATCTTTTTTTTTTGTTTGAAAAATAATTTATCGAGAGTTTGTTTATTTTTTTGTTTTGTTTATTTTTTCATCGTCGAGATTATTTCGAAATTATCGGTGTAAATTCTAAATCTCATCGATCATTCGATCGAGGGCGAGACTCGATCGTCTCGTTCAACGGGCGGGCGGGCGGTCGGGCGCCTCGTCTGTACGCCCACGCAACGTGCTCCACTTCCGGCGAACCCTTCTTATTTTGCGAATGTTTGCACGATTTCCCTCTTGTACATACGATTATACCTATATATCCATATCTATATATATATATATTTATTATTATTATTATTATTATTATTATTATTATTATTATATAGGCATTTATATTGTGCGCATGCGCATGGACGCTCCTATCCGGAGATGGTCCAGAGAGGCTGGAACAGGATGGAAAGTTTAAGAAGGGGGGGAGGAGCGAGAGGAAACACTCGCGCACAAATATATCGATAATATGAATAGAGAGGAGAGACAGTGAGAGTGAGAGAGAGGGAGAGAGAGAGAGAGAGAGAGAGAGGGAGAGAGAAAGATAGGTAGAGAGAGAATTTGAAACGAGGAGAAGGGAGATCTCTCGCCTTGCCCGGGGCAAGCTCGCCAAGGCCCTTCTTTACTCTCCCGAAGGCCCCCAACTCCCTCTCCTTCTGCTCCTCCCCCTCCCTCCCACCTCGTCGATCCTCGCGTAAACGCGTGACTCAACCTTATTATTATTGTTAATTTTGTATACACAATACGGTGTGCACGATAAAACTTCGCGTACGGAGAATTTAACGACAAGTCGATGTGAGAAAAAAAAAGCAGAAAAAACAGAAGCAACGATGAAAACAATACAATTAGGAAAATGAAAAGCAAACGACGCGCTCTTGTTGCTATCGGGGAGAACAAAATTCTGAAATATCGTCGACGTATATCGGAAAATCGATATTGATGGTAAACGCGATTGATTATTTCGACGCACGATAATAATAATAATATATTATAAATTAACGTTATTATTATTATTATTATTATCACGAATTAATCGTATTTTGATAATACACGAATATACATTTTCATGATATTATTATTACGAACGTTAACGTTTTACTCGATCTAAAAATAAACCTTCGTTACACGGAACTCCGACGATATTTTTTAATTTGTTTTTTGTTGTTTTCTTCTTCTTCTTTTGCCTTTGTTTGGTTTCGTTCGTACGCGACTGCGTCGAACTAAATTTAAAAAAATTTAAATAATCTCCCGACTAGTCCGCGTGTATATCGCACGCGTCTATAAACGTACGCCGATAACAACGAGAGAGTTCGAATAAGAAAATAGAAAAGTTCGTGTGACAATGTGCGTGTCCTTATTTACCCAGGTTTACACGAACGTGATAGCTAGAGAACGATAAAAGAAACTTCTTTGTTTTTCGCGGATACGCGTCCCGACCCTCGCATGAACGAAACTTCGAAACTCGGTATAGTCTCACATATATTATGTTTATACCGCGAGTATGCAAACTTTATCACTATATATAGTACGTAGATTGGCTCGTAGAGTGCGTGTGTTTACCGTATTTTGCTACTTGACCGAGCGTCTATCCGTGTACGACTAGGAAGTGCAAATCACGGGCCTCAACATACTATTCCCGGCAAACTCAACGTTACCACCTCGTCAGGGACGTTTAAGAGTTTATTTTCAACGTCGCTGCTCCTCCTCCTCCTCTCTCTTCTGTCTCTGTGCATATATATATACATACACGGACACATATATATATATATTTAAATGTCGTAGCAATAAACGCCATACACGCAGCCACCCTCTCTCTTTCTTTGTCTCTCTCTCTCTCTCTCTCTCTCTCTCTCTCTGTGTCTCTGTCTCTCGCAGTACTTAGCGTTTCCTATTTCTGATGATAGTCCGTCCGTCCGAGAGCGTGTGTAGGAGTGCATCACGGTGATGCGGGAGTCGAGAGGAAGATGACGAGTCGCTGCGATATACTTACGAAAAGTCACACTCGCTCGCTGACTTTTATTAGAGTTGATTTTGGCCCGTTTCTCGGACAACCTCGAGCGTTTATCGTTCGCGAAGATTATTTTTAATAAAACGCTGATATAATTTTTTGTTCACCCACGCAGGTTGATTCTCGGATGGGAAAATGTTTCTCACTGACAATGAGCAAGAGAGAGAACGAGAGAGAGAGAGAGAGAGAAAATCGGCAGACCGGTTATCGAAATTGAAGATGCCGTCGAGACTATCGATAGAGACGCGCAATGAATTTTTTTTTCATATGTAGCTGTAGTCGCGGTATGATTTTATATTGCGGATAAAATATATAGGTAATGAGAAAAGAAATATGCAGGAGAGTCGTGAGTATACGCGTGTGGATTTTAGTTGCGTAATATCCCACGGTTGTAACGCATTCGTCGTGTATATTTTATATCTGTGCAACAGTTGAGAGACAGAGTTTTCCCGCGATACATATACATATAATATATATACATATAATATATATACATATATATATATATATAAAGATATAATATTAGCCGACCAGAAGGCACTCGGACTTTTCCTCTCGATTTCGCGGTGCTTATCTACGGTTCACTTTCACCGCGTTCATTCGAGAATCTTTCAATCTTACCATTGGCTATCGATGCCGATACATCGTTGGATTAATTTAATATCGACGTAATACGATAATTCATAATTTATATTAATTATTTTATTATAATAACAAAAAAAGATTAAAAAATTGAAAAAATTGTATCCTGGTGAGAAGTGAGTTTTTAATACATGGGGAAACGCATGACATTATTCTACCCTCGTTATTAACGTATTCGCGATTCGTGACACACTCGACGAGGATTTCCCGCCGGCTCTAAAAACACCGTCTCGAGAAAAACATCTCGAGAAATCGCGAGATCGAATTATCGCTAAAGTTAAAAAATTTTCATCGAGAAAAAAAACAATCTTTTGATTACCTCGATTCAATTTCCCGACGAAACAACACGCTTGAACCCGGATGACGTCGACCGCCCTACGACTAGTGACAACCCGTTTCCTCGAACCGCGAACTTTGAAGAAGCAAAAAGTTTTCATAGCAAATTCACAAAAAGAGACGCGACAAAGTGAAAACTCACGATAGGAAACGATTACTCGATAGCAGAGAAACAGAAAAGCGAGAAAACATATATTTTCCACCGTCGTTTCGAAACTTTCATCTCTCTCTCTTTCTCTCTTTATTCGCGTCTCGACAATATTCCGGGAGGGGTACGAACTTGAGTTTCGTTCGCCGATGGCGCGAAAGGGTGAGGGGTGGAAGGAAGGGGGGCGGATCGCGTACACGTGGGGGTAAGCGAACGACGCCACGTACGATTGAACGAAAAAAGAAAAAAAAACACCCACGAGAGAGAGAGAGAGAATGAAGAGAAGAAAAGAAAAAAAAAAGTGTCGAAGGTGCATCGACCTAGGTTGCGCGTTACGAGTCGCTCTCTCGCGCGATGGTCGGGTGCGAGAGAGAGAGAGAGAGAGAGAGAGAAAGGGGCGCGAGTGAGAGAAACAACTAAACGTGTACTATGCTGGCCTAGGCGAGCTAAGTCAGGAGTTACACCTCGAACCTCTTTCTCTAGCTCGAGAGAGAAAGAGAGAGAGAGAGAGGCTTGCAAAGCTGGAACGTCCCTCTCTCTCTTTTTCTAGTTAGAGGCTTTAAGAACACCTAAGGTTATGGTTCTAGGAGTGCATTAACCCCCCGCTGCCGTTCTCTCTTTCTCTCTCACTCTTCCGTCCCGCTGTGAGTTCTTGAGAGAGAGAGAGAGTGAGAGAGAGAGAGAGAGAAAGAGCTAGAAAGAGAGAGAGAGAGAGAGAGTGAGCGAGTTAGGCCGCGGGGTAAAGAAAAACCGCACTAAGTATAGAGCGACGGGAGAGACGCGACGAATGCTCTACAGCCTTTTCACTTGGCTTCGATGTTTTCGTATTCTACCCTGTTCTTCCCCCGTTCGCCTCTTTCACCGACCGAGCATAATCGCATTTGTTACCCGTGAGAGCAGCGAGTAAAGGAAAAAAAAAAAAAGAAAAAAGAAAAAAGAAAAGAAAAACAGCGAAAAATAGTAAGCAAGAATACATTTATAAACGTACATATATATACATATATATGTATATAAAAGTACACCAACAAAGTGTATAAGAGAAAGAGAGAGAGAGAGAACCCTCGCAAAGACAACTCGTATCACTTTTAAACGTGTACAGGAGCGAGAAAGAGCCGATCGAGCAGCGAGAGGTTTGCGCTAGACTTTCTCCGGAGAGCGAAAGTGAGAGGGCCCCACGGGAATTGTACACACGTACACATATATACATACACACATATATACATACATATATATATATATATATATATATATACACATAAATATATAGACTGTATGCGCGTGTGTTAGTGTGTGTTTAGAGGACCGACCGCACCGCCCTCCATGTTCTCCATCGTCTTCTTACAATTTTATACAATTTTCCCCCCTCCTTCACCCCAATCTACCCCCTCCCCGCGCTGCAGATCTTAATGCGCTTGCTTTCACCGTATGGCCCGTTGCGCATGCGCGAACGAAATGCAGCCCCGGCTCGTTTCATCCTTACTGTCAGGATGAAACGATGCACTTTTGGTGCATCGAACCTAGAACGAGCGAGAGAGAGAGGAGGGGAGGGGGAAGTGGCGTATTTTTTTTTTCTCCCAACCGCACGGATGAGATACGCCGAGGAATATTAGAAATACGATGCGCAATACGTTCGTGTCAGTGACCGTGTGAAAAATAATGGAGATGGTGACGCGAGACAGCGCGATTATTTTTCGATCGGTCGAGAGGTGGAGGAGAACGGGAAGTGGGGGGGGGGATAGGAAAAACGATATTCTTTTTTTCGCTTTTCTTACCTCGTCGTTCTATCGAAAACCTCTTGCATATTTATGCATTTATATGAGATATTAAATACGACGACGACGACGACGCGCGCGAACAGTAGATAAAGTCATTGTCGGACCGGACAACTCCTTGACGTATGCGCGAGGCGCTAATGGAGACAACGTCGAGTTTGTAAAAAGTGCGGGACCCTCGGTTTTTGTTTTTTTTTTTTATTATTTTTTTGTCACTACTCGCGACACTCGATCGTCGACGCTCGTCGAGACAAGCGCGTTTAGATAGCGACTTGATGGCTAACTCGTTGTGCCGCGGGGTTTTTTTTCACCTAATGGGCGTACATAGATACGTCGAGTCGTAAACGTTTGTCATTCTCGCTCTTTGGGCCGCGAACTATGATCGATGACTCTCGAGGCTTGTAAGTTCCTGCGGACCCACCTTTCTCGTTCCTATTGTGCTTTATCGATACGGAAGCGTTTTAAACGCGTAGGAGACGAAAAATCACAGGTCCGATCGAGATTCGATGGAATTAAAGGAGGAAAATGTAATTGTAATTATTTAAGGGTGAAATAAGGTTTGATTAATTAACGCAATTATGTATATATTTGTTTTTATTTTTTAGTAATTTAGAGTTTCGAGGGTGGGATTTAATCGAATATTAACGGCTTGACTTAATCTATTAGATTAATTTGATGAAAAACAAAAATAAAAATACAATTCAATGAAATTTTGATTTATTTCACACATTGTCAGAAAAATTAAATAAAATTTCAATCTATTAAATTAATTTGATTTAAAAATAAAAATAAAATTACTATTCGATACATTTATATATTTATTGTTCTCAAGAAAATTACAATATTTCTCCCAAGTACGACACATCGCTAACGATTATTTCGTACGACGTCGCAATTTTCGTTGTCTTCTCGACGTCGACCTTGGTAAACCTTGTAAGGATATTTTACAGGATATATGATAAACTCGAAAGGAAAATAGGCGAAGAATTTTCTCCCGTATTTCTCGTACGAGCGTTGGCGACGTGAACGAGACCTTGCGAGCTCGTGGTTAGAGTCCAACAGTCGATTGTCATTTTTATCTTTTCTTTCTATTTTTCTTTTTCCTTTTTATATTTATTTTCTTCGTTTTTTCTATATTTCAAGGCACTCTCACGAGTGTCTTTGCTTTATTATTCCTATAATTATTGGGCTGTCTCGTGTAAAAATTTCAATATTTTGCCGCGATCTCTCGCTCTCAGGAACTCAATAAACACATATCGCATTGAAAAAAAAAAAATATATATATATATATATATATATAATATTTTTATGCCGTTATTCCGTATTGTATAATTCGTATCGCGATCGAAGGTATCTACGAAGATATACACGTACATACATATATATATATTTATATGTCCGGTAGAGAGTAGAAAACAACAGCCACGTAGCGAGGCTCGCCGCGATTCGAACCTGGTAAAACTCTGTGCACAATTATAAAGGCGCATCGTCGTCGAGCTCGCACTGTCCAAGGTCTCCGTGACACAAGAGAGTGTGCGCAACACACAAATCGTGTGATATGCCTCGAGTATTTATAATCTTACGTATGTTTATTTCTGTGTACGTGTGCCTAAGTGCGTGTGTGTGTGCGTGTGTGTGTGCATAATACGATTAGCTCGAAAGAGAAGAGAGCTTCTCGCGAATCGATGATTTTGAAACGACGGGACACACACACACACACACACACATACACACAATGGACTGATCGTTATAATATTTACCTACGCTTTCGCGTTTCGTAAAGAGTATCGTTGAAAGAAAGAAAGAAAGAAAGAAAGAAACAAAAAGCACGAACCACGCAATAGCAACAAACAAAATAATGAAAAAACATCCGCGTCGACGCAACATATTTGGCAAGAGTCGCTCGAAAGATCAACAAATTGCGAACGAAAAATTAAACAACGACGACGAGAAAGGCAATAAAATGCAAAGAAAAAACGAAAGAAAGAAAAAAGAAAAAAAAAAAGTCGCGCGATAAAGTTAAAAAAAATACAAACTTGACGCAATATTTTGAGATCGTTCGTGAAAGATGTTTATAAGATTGTTGTCGAAGAGGAGAGGAAGAACGAAAAAAAGTGTTCGACTTCCGCAAACGAAATTTCGTCGTACGCCAAGAATGCGAGGACCGAGAACGATATATTTTGGCAACAATTCGCGAATTCTCACTCGCGTCTCGATGAGACGCGTACGAGTAACGAAAACGAAATTAAACCCCGGAAAATCCGTTTTTCTAATTTGCTTCTAGGTCGTACGAGAGGATAATCCTTCGTTCGTCACGGAACGGGAGAGAATCATCCCCGTCGTTAATTCCGAGTAATTTATTTTTCTTTTTTTTTCCTTCTTTCTTTCTTTCCGATCAATTGATTTTGACGATTATAGCTATCTGCTCTCCTCTGACGAGCATCTGCGGCACGTGTCTCTCCAAGGTCTCCGTCTTTCCGTTTGACTCCTTAACGACGACCTTCGGCCCGTCCTCATCCCCCGTCTCGAATTTCACTCTCGCCGTTGAACCTGCGGACACGCGAAAAAGATTTTTCGTTCTCTCGTTCTCATTCGTGAATTCCTCGGTTTTAAAAAAGGACGATGATATTCCCGTTTCTCTAGAAAAATTTCTCAATATCCTGTACAAAATTAAAAAAAAAGATATTCAAAATTTTCTCAACAACAATAAAAAAACGTCATTTCTTTTCTACCAAAATTTCTTCGCGACGAAAAATAAAAATCACAAATTCATTTTGAGTTCATGAATTATGAGAGTAAAAAAAATAAAACGACGTTCGAGTTTTCCAAAAAAAAGATCTCCAGAACGAAGCAAAAGATGAAAATGTCAAAAGACGCCGATGATCGTTAAAAAATGGCGAAAAATTTTGAGATTTCTCGTGTTTATTCTTACGAAGGGCACGTGTCGAAAATTCGCCGGGTTCTTTTGGCCCGCGCGAGCCTCGCGCGGCGAGAAAGAGGACAAACAACCCGGAGGCGAAGGACTAGAGACCGTGTGAGGGAGGGAGCGAGGGGGTGGGAGGAGGGGAGGAATGAACGAATAAGGCGGCAAAGGCAACGGGTGGGACACGTGTACCGGCAACAATCGATCCGTTCACACGCGCGCGCTTCCCATCCGTAGCTTCAAGGTCGTGTCCCACACCGACCAACCTCCCCCTTAGACCGAGAGAGGAGCGTTCGCTCTCGTATCAATGACCCCTCAACCCTGGGATCCTCGAAGTACGCCAGTAGGGCAAAACCCTCCCTGGGATTCCTCCTTCCTCCTTTTTCTTCTTCTTCTTCTTTTTTTTCTCTCTCTCTCTCTTTTTCTTTTCTTTTTTCTTGTTCATTTTTTTTTCTACCGCCGCCTTGACGTCGTTCTCCCTCCCTTTTATATATATATCTCTCTCTCTCTCTCGCTATCCTTGTCCCTTATCAATATACCTTTTCCTCTCTCCCTCGACGCAACTCTCGTATACGCTTTTTATCGTCGTGTACCAAATTTAGACCGGTTAGATATTTCGTAATTTCCTCGGAGAATCGAGAAGAAATAAATCGATTTGGATCGATATTCGAGGATTTTGTTTTTGTTTCTTTTTTGTTTTATGCGCGTGGACAGTTTCACGAGAATTGAGAAGAGGATTTTGTGGTCGAGAACTTTTTTGTTTTGTTTTTTAACCGGGGTAAAAGTTTTATTTATTTTGTCGATTTATTTTACGACGAAAGTTTTTTTTCGGACGATTTTGATCAATATTGTTTTCGTTGATTTTTCTTTTTTAGCTATGGAAAATTTAAGTTTTAAATTGAATTTGTAATTTTTTTTTCTTCGACGCCGAAGCAATTTACTCGCTGGCGAGGATTTTTAGAACGTAATTTTTGGTGATGCTGTAAGATAATATAGCGAGGGGAGGTAAGATTTCGCGGTCCACATGGGAGTCCAACATTATGGGAGCGAAACACGCGGATAGAACGAAAAGCTTTTCGAGACGTATCGAAAATATAAAAGTTCCCTCGTAGAAGCACTTTCGTGTCTACGTCCGGCTCGAAACTTGACGTACAAGCTACATAGAGAGGAGGCTTGGAGGTTGCACAGTTTTCGCTAACTTCGTTTCTTACGGATTTGTTTCTCTCAAGCGGCAAGGAAAGAAAAAAAACAACAAAAGCAAGAAACTATTCGATAAAAATGACGATACAAATATTTAATTAATTAACGAGGCAATAATAAAAAAAATAATTTAAATTTATTTCCAAACAATCGTTTTTCAAATTGACAAATAAAATTTCGATCAAAAACCAGTTTGATAAAAATTTTGATATTATCGTGGAATATTAATTTCTCAAATTTCTTATAAAACTTCGAATCGACTCGAGTTTCGTTCGAAAGACGCGCGAAAAAAGCAAACAGCAAACAAAAAAGGAATGAAACGCGAGCGATAATTTTCGCGTTTTCACGATCGCGAGAGATTCTCGAGGGTCAAAGTTTGCGCGGTTGATTTTTATAGTAACGATAGCCGCGTGGAAAAACAGGTGGGAGAGCCGAGAGTGAGTGAACAAGAGAGAGAGAGCGGGCGAAAAAGAAAGAAAAAGAGAGAGAGATAGAGAGAGCGAGAGCAAAAGAGAGAAAGAGAGCGTCGTCTTGGTCGTCGTCGTCGTATGGTGCTGTTATAGGCCGTTGGGATCTGAAAGCACGAAGATTGAGAAGAAACGAACGAAAAGGAAGGAGAAAAGAGAAAAAGACGAGGAGGAGGAGGAGGAGGAGGAGGAGGTGGGGTAGGAGGAGAAGGAGGAAATAGATGGAAAGAGCAGAGGGGGTGCGATATTACGCGAGACACCTTAAGGGCCCCCGCAACGACCAAGGGGCAAGGACCGACCTTGACTATACGTAGTGCTGCCACGTTCGATACGAGAGGTCCACGTGCCCTCCACCGGCTTTATATATATATATATATATATATAAAGTTCCTCAACCCTCCCTTCCCTCGACGCTCGCGCTCCTCTTTCTCCCTCCCCCGACCGCTCTCCTTTTTCCGTCCCTCGCATGCGTACGCTCTTTCGCACGCATCCTCGTCACCCCCCCCCCCCCCCCCCCCCCCCCTCTCCTTCGTGACGCATACGCGATAGATTTATTACTCGAATTTCCACAATCGACAAATATAGAAAAATTATTATCGAACAAAAATTAATAAATTAATTTTATCAACGTTCGAGAACATTTATTTTAAAAAAATGCGAAAAATTGATGGAAAATTAGAAAGTTGGTTTAATGAGTGACATTTTTTTATCGATTTTTTGGAAAAGAAACGTCATTGGCGATAAATGTTTCGGGTCGATTGGAAAAAAAACTAAAAAACTAAAATTTGGCGCGAGGATCGAAGAATCGAAAAAATGCAGACGACGAACACGTTATCGACGAAAATTGACGGTATCTTCGAGGAAAAGAGGGCGCGCGTTCGCCTATATCGTTATCGATATTAGTCCGGGAAGACCAAGAGCGAGGTGTATTTTAGTCGTGAAATTTTTTTCCCCGAGGATAGCGACGAAGGTCGTCGCCTGTGTATCGCGATCGAAACGTTCGATCTCGCATCGAGACTGTCCAATGTGATTTTTCACTTCGCGAGGGATAGAATCGCGTCGAAATCGCGGACTCTTCGTCGTAAAAATCATTGAATAATGGAGAGAAAGAAAGAGAAAAAAAAAGCAACAAAATTGGCCAAGCGACCGTACGATCCTCAATTTGTCGAAAACTTTGCACGAACGAAGTTCGAATCGTTCGCGAACGGTAAGAAGTTATTACTCGGATTTTTTTCTTTTTTCATTTCTTCTATTTTTTTTTTGTTTACTTTTGTCAACGCGAAATTACGTAATTTCGCGTCCCTTCGCGGTAGTTCGTAGGAGCGATTCGTTTATTTTTGCTTCGTCGCACGAGACGTATAGTCTCGATCGCTTCGAATTCGTCGTGTACGATAGACGTCATAAGGCGTCCGAAATAGATATTGGAATTATTGAAAAACAATCAAAAAGATTGATGGCTAAGAGAGCGATTAGGAAAATGACGATTGAGCGAAGTTTATTTAGATTGTTAATATTTATATATATGTATATGTTTGTATAGAGACATTATATATATATATATATATACTATATGTATAGAGAGAGAAAATATATCGAACCCAGTGCCGGTGCCTTCCTCTTGACCTTACGCGTCCACACTTCGAGGCAATCCTCGAGCGCGAGGTTCCAGTGCTTGTCGAAGGCGGCGACATATGCCTCCACGTGTCCTCTGATGCCTCGCTCGTTTCTCGTGTAGACCTTCGAACGACGTGAAAAAAGAAAAAGGACGAGGGAAAACGCGAGATTATATTTTATCACGATTATTCTTTTAATTAAGGACGTCGCAGCGATAACGATCGCGAATCACGATATAATTCGCGATTCGTTATTTTCGTCATTCATACTCGTAATCATTTTTAATCTCTCTCTCTCTCTCTCTTGTTCTCGTGATATACGATTTTTCCACGAATTAACAAACGTAATTCTCATTTAATCGAAATATTCCTTCGTAATCGTCGATCCTCTTAATCTATCGAAAACTATCGACTAATCGAAAAAACTTAAAATTCGAATTAAATTTCGATTAGTTTGAAAATATGCAATATTTTTATTATAATTGAAAAAAATGCTTGTGTGTCTGTTTTTTTTATTATTCCATTAAAAATGCAATCGGCGGAACGCTCTCGATCTCACGGTACATTCGCGAGTTTAATCACCCCGAATTTTTTTTCCAATGGACAAAACGTAGGTACTTTCCTTCCTCTCTCTAGTTCAATTTGATTCAATATTATAATTCGTATGCCGTTATATCGCCGCTTAAAATAACATTAATGATTCTATTCGTTGAAAAATCTTCGTTCTCTCTTCTCTGTCTCTCTCTCTCTCTCTCTCTCGTCATTAGAGATCGCATATATAGACTCGAATCCAACCAGGGACAAGATAGCAGCAGTGTGATAGACGCGGAAGTGCAAAACGGCGCGCTGATCGAGGCAAGGCCCCCGTCAATGCCTCGGCACTGATATACAGATGTACATATATATATATATATATACACGCACACACACACATTATATATATATATATATATATATACTATAGTTCTACACAAGACGTATATATATGTCTTCTGTAGAACTATAGTAGTTGTTGCCTCGGTAAATAGTGCCTGGCCGCCTCAAGAGCGAGAGATAGTGAAGAGGGGGATAGACGGAGGCCAAAGTCGTTGTGCAGTCGCAATCGCGTCGAGAAGAAATGAAAAAGAAGGAAAGACGAGGAGAAAAAAATAGGAAAAAAAGCGCACGCACCACAACGAGGCTCGCGCGTTATCTGTCGCAGTGTCGAGAGAGGAATTCCTCTCTCTCTCTCTCTTTCTGTGGCTAACGGTCAACGGCGATGACGCGAGGGTGACGCGCAAATTGTTCGAATTTTTTTCACATCAGATGCTTTTGTTTCTATTTTACGGGGGACGATGGAAAACCGGCGAAAGAAATGACGCGTTGATAACGAGCGAAAATTTACGAGTTTGTTTTGTTTTTTTTCTTTATTTTGAAGGTTTGTTTTTTTTTCTCGCCTCGTAATTTTGACGTCTCGCGCGCGCGGAAAAATTCCACATTTTTCTCATCCGGCAATAACGATTTAATGGGTCACGACCTCGGTATCGCGGTCTCTTTTCGCGCGACAACTTCTTGCGGTGTAGCCATTCGCCGAGACAGAACCGAAGGCCTTTTCGTCACTTTCAAGGTTCGATGACGTTACGACGTTTTTGGAATAATGTTGTCGTTTTTTTTTTTCTTTTATTCGAGCTCGTGGACACACTTTGGCTTTTCGTATCGAGGGACACAATTTTGTCGGAAGGAGAGAGATTGAGGGGAGGGGCGATAAAGAGTGTTAGAATTTTTTACGATTTATTTTATTCGAGATTCGAGACCTTTCGACGATTCTTCCGGTGTCGCACGGGACGAATGTTAAACGCGCGCGCGTATCCTCGAGCGATCGAGCTTTTAGCCTTGGTACGAGGATGAAAATGTACGATCAAGGCCGAGAAACGATGAATCAGTTATCTCGTATTCTCTCGCCTTGCTTTTCCTCCATTATACTTTTATATATATATATGTATATATGTGTATATGTACATGGGTATAATAATAATAAACAAATTAATTTTCATTACTTTAATGAATTTAATTACAAAATTCGTTTTAATTCAAGAATTAATGAATATAATAACGCGAATATGAAAACGTTAAATTCAAATTACTATAATGTAATATTTATAGCGATAATTATAATAAAAAAAAGTAAAGTTAATAATTTTATAAATCAAATAATTAAGAAATTAATTAACCAATAATAATGTTTTTTTTTGTTATATTACGAATTTAATATTTCTATGTAACAATTTATTGCTTTTAATTCATTTCGATTAAACTAGAAATTGCTTTCTTTTAAATATTTATATAGAGAGAGAGGGACATCCATGTGTATAACCGCGTAGATAATGTCCGAGTAAGGTACCTACGCGTATGTCTCTACGTACGAGACCGACGCGGAAACTGCGAGGCATAAAAGATTTTCTTCGCGTTGAGTTTTCCGTTCTGCGTTGAGGTTGACCAGGCGAGAGAACGATTCGACGCTCGCCTCGTCGATCGTCGCTAATTGGCACCGGGGGTTGTTACGATTTAATGGGCTCTCGTATAACGGACCACCGGACGACCGTGGCGAGACAGGCCTGGGTATGGACAGTTCGAGGAAAAAAAG
>OX637864.1:7216867-7274898 GCA_951802705.1 Netelia virgata | reverse complement strand
GAGAGAAAAGGAGATTAAATTTATTTCGCATTGTTGCAAGGCTGCTCGATTATTGAAATCGCATTTTTTCGCTCGAACAAATCCAAAGTTTATTCAAATTTAACTCGAACCAGTGATAAAGCTTCATCGAATTTTCACGTTGATCGATCGAACATCGATCAATCTTCTGTTTCCATCGATTCCAGCTGGTTTCGATTTGATAAAAATCGGTCAAAATTTTATCAGATCGAATTTGACGCGATGAAAGTTTTTTGTTGCAAAATTAATTTCCATCTATCGAAAGTTTTATGAATTTTAATCTGAATAAATTTGCCAAATTAATCCGATCGATCGATCGACCGAATAAAAATCGTTTCGACGAAAACAAAAAGCATTAGGAATTTTTACGGTTCGTCGACGCGACAATGTTTATACGAAAATAAGACGCGAGAGTGCGCGATCGCGGAATAACGCACGGCCGTGGAGAGAAAAGTGAGCGTCGGCGGGGAGAAAAACGGTGAGGGACCTTTCTCTTCGCAGAAACTCGCCGCTGTCCCGAATCGCTGAGAAAGGATTACGGGAAGGCAGAGAGCGACGACGAAGAAAGTAGGTTGGCTCGAGGGATCCCAGTGAGCGAACGAAGAGAAAGAGAGAGAGAGAGAGAAAGAGAACGAAAGAGAGAGAGAGAGAGAGAGAGAAAGAAAGAAAGAGAACGAAAGAGAGAGAGAGAGAGAGAGAGAGAGAGAGAGAGAGAGAGAGAGACCGTAGGATGCAACGGGAGACTTGATTTTCATTCCTTGCACATGCGCACCATTCGACGTGTCTCGGCCATCTAGTCGCTATAAAATAATCATCAATATATCTCGCGTTCGATTTTGCCATCAATTTTTCTCTATTTTTTTTGCCCTCTCCATCCCTCCCCCTTCCCTCGTTTGCCGTTCTCGCTCAACGTGTTTCACACGAGTTGTGTCTCGTCGATGAAACCTCCATCGAGAAAATAATCGTGAAGCCTTTAGGCGCGCGAAATCCTAACACAATTCCCATCGAACTTCCGGTTCTCATAAAAATCCCCCGAAAAAAAAAAACTTCAAAACTTTCTCAAATTTTCAAAAAGGGACAAATTAATGTTTTTTATTTTTACAACTCAACTTTTACTCTACGTTAGCTTCGTGCTTTCTTCCGTTCATTCGCTTTATCGCCACCCTCTCTTGCCCTACGTGTCACGAAACATTCGAGTATTAAAAATTCGCTAATTTTTCAATAATTTACATTTTTTTTTTGGTTTTCCACGCTTCAAAAAAATAGGAAATACTATCGTCGATAAATCCTTAAGGGAGGAAAACCATGGTTACGATATACGGGGTATGTGACCTTGTGCCTGATGGATTATGAATTTAAGGCTGAAACGGAGGGGGCGGGGGTGAGGTGTAGGAACGAGAGAGGTGGAGAAGTGAGGGAAGGGGAGGGGGTGGAAAAGAAGTTCAGTGGTGCTGGTCGTTACTCCTGGTCCTCCTGTTTCTCCCATATTGAGGGCAAAGATCTAGATAAAGATATAGATAGATAGTTCGAATAGACACGCATACACACACACACACACACACACACACACATATATATATATATATATATATAGATAGATAGACGGTTGGTACGTAGGGAAAGACGTTGAACGAGGCTCGTTTTAGGGCGAGGCGTCGTCGTCATGACTACGAGTGTTGACCCTAAACCTCGTCGTCGACTTGCTCAAAAGGGCTCTCTCCCTCTTCCTCCTCCTCCTCCCAATTCCAACACCCTCTCGGTTTCGGATCGTGGCACACGTTTCGCGAAAAGTGTGTCAGGCGCGTGTGCGTTCGCCTTCTCCTGTCCTCAATCCCTTGCCGACACCCCCGCCCCCGCTTTGCGGGCACGAACCGCGCGCACAAGTAAATATAAAAGAGAGAGAGAGAGAGAATGGGCGCGTGGGTGTCTCTCTCGCATCCCTCTCGCACATGCTGGTTGGCGAAGGGCGAGGAAAACTGAGTGGCAAAAGGAGAGGGTGAGAGAGAGAAAGAGCGAGGAGGGAAAAAGCCTGCACTAACAACGTTCGGGCTTATCCCGGGACGTCGACGACTCTTGGGAAGGTCACGTGGGTGGGAAAGACCCCGAACGAACGGTCTCTCCCTTCGTTTCTTTTTCTGTTTCATTGCTTCTTTCGTTCGTTCTTTTTTTTTTTTTTCTTTTTCTTTTTTATGTGTTTCCATAGATGTAGGCCGAATTTTATTGTGGCTTGTCGGCTGTCGCGAGGGCGGAGGAAAGAGATGAAATTATTTTCGTCCGAAATTTAGAATTTATCACGATCGATCGATCGATCGATATTTTATATTCGAAATTTTGGCGATTCGATCGAAATTCAAAACTTACCCTTACGCGTGTCTTCAATTCCATGCATTCGACCATCATGCTCAATGGTCCGAGGGTTTTCTTCATTCTATTGAGAACATTTTTTCCACTACGCGTCGGCGATTGTGCTCGACTCCTTCCTGGCACCGGTTCTGCAAAAAAACAAAGAACACAAAAATGTATATTTCAAAAAATGAACGATTATTCGTACATTCGGTTATCCTCGCGTGGGTGACGAGCGAAGCTCGAAAAGACACGCGATGACGTAAAGTTTCTCCTCTCGTACGGCACTAAAGACACCGTAAAGATACCGAATTTTTGTGTATATTTACATAAGCTCGATGTTTTTTCAAGCTATACGCGAAGGGCAATACGGAAAAACAGTTTCGCTTTACTCACGCTCGACTGTGTGTGCTCGTTGACTTCCGGATTAAGCGACACCTCGTGATCCACGCATACGCCTTTATTCTTTGTTTTCATTGTACCGATTATACCAATAGTAACGATAATTATTATTACTATTATTGAATTTGTAATACTTCATTTAATTATTATTTGCCAACAGTGTCTAAGAGTAATTACTATTATTTTATTTATAGCACTCTATTATTATTATTATTATTATTATTTATTATTATTATTGTTGTCGTTGTCTTTGTCGTTATTCCTATCATTATTCTTATGATTAATGAATTATTAATAAAAAAAATAAGTATAGTAATAACAAAGCGATGTTATGGGTCAAAAACTAAACGTATCGAAAGATATATCGACTAATCGAGCGTCCATGGTATAAGATAATAATGATAAAAATACGAGGCTTTCGAACACGAATGTGTCGAATGAATGGGGAAGTAAAAGAATATCGAGAGGAAGGCCTACGGGCTATTTCCGTACGTAGCTATTCCCGGTATCGTATACTTTTGCACTGATATATAAAATCGATCGTGTATCCTCGTTCGTAGGTGTCTGTTTGTGTGTGGCTGTGTGTATGTGTATGTGTTTCTGCACGTACGCTTCCGGGGCTCGAGAAATTCGCGGGCTATTAACGCGGAAAAATTAAAACAACGTCGAAACGTTCCGTGCGATAATAATCAATACTGATAATCGTCGATCGATCGTTCTCGTAACGCGTACAATGACATAAAAAAAAAGAAGAAATTATCGCGAATATTTTCATCGCTCTTTCGTGACTTTATGTACACTTAAATAAATATACGTACTATATATATATAATATATATATATATATATATATATATATATATATATTTGTAGTCTCGCGAGTCGTGCAAGCCGTCGAGATCGACGGTGCCAATTGGCTTTCTCCGATAACTTTCATCAACCTCAAGACTCCGTACGGTTGTACGTTGCAGCTCTTTCGCTGATCTCTCTCTCTCTCTCGCTCTCTCATTCTCCCTCCTCTTTCTCTTTTGCACGAGCTTCACGAGCAAACCGGCCGGCCGGCTCGTTCTCGATACTTTTCCAACTTTTCTTTGTCTCATTCCATCGTTTCTACACTACATACACACATATATATATATATATATATATATATTTATATATACATATAAAATGCATATGGTCTATATATGTATATATTTGCAGAGCGCACATACCTGAAGGCACTTTCACTATCGCCCGATCCAATTGAGAGGGCGAGAGTAAAAGTACGCACTCTCGCACGAGTTCTCTCTCTCTCTCTCTCTCTATATATATATATGTATAAAATATATAGCCATCGCCTCTTTTAGTCCATAGACTTGAAAAATTATTTATTATACATCTTGGGTACCGTCTGTCTGTAATAGCATTTGTAAATATATATCTACATATATATACTACATATATTCATATATATATATATATATATATATATATATATATATATATATATATGTAGTGCCAGTACATCGCACTCTCGCTAATGCACATTACCGCGAGTGATGCGTATCCGTTGCACTTATTCACCATTGCTGCGTGTTCCAGCCGTGAGAATTCGCTGCCTCTTGTCATCATCGTCGTGTATATATATATATATTTGTATTAGATATAGATGGTTCTATGAGCGATGATATAGTCGAAGAAAACGTTTTGTGTGGCGTAGAAAACGATTGTCCTTCGAATTGTCCGAATGTCGTGCGAGCGAGAGAGAGAGAGAGAGAGAGAGAGAGAGCGAGAGCGAGAAACAGCGCTCGGTCGCAGAAATTGTAAAGTCAAAGCGCTTCGAGCTTATGCACGTAATACACATAATCGATTCAAGGAGAGAGAGGAAGGGGGTTGGGGGATTAGTCACTCGATTCGTCCATTATAGTGAATATATATATATATATATATATGCGTGTATAGCGTGGAAGGGGGTAAATCGGGTCACCGGGGGCATTTCGGGTCACTGGCCTGACCCGACTTACCCGGTCCTACCTCGCCTATATACACACGTACGTACATACCATCATGTGTGTGGATGAAGAAACCACAGCGGTGCGAAAAAAAACCACGAGAGAGAAAAAGAGAGAGAGAGAGAGAGAGAAAAGAAAAATAAGACGCAACGTTTGATCCACAGGTATAGACGTTCTAGCGAAGCGTATTAGATAAAATTCTCGTGGTATTTTCAGATCGATGAAAATGGATTTAAAATCGTACCTACGTCGACGATAGGCAAGAATATCTTCGATTTTCTCGTTATTATAACGCGCGAATCGTAAAAATTCATTCATAATTTTTTTCATCATTTCCATTATTTTCATATTATTCGCACGAAAATGTTCAAACATCTCGACGCGATTCGATTTTCATTCGACGATATTCGCGTTCTCGTAAACAAAACGAAAGAAAAAACGCGCGATTCGACGCATTCATAATTCGTCGATTATCGTCAAAACTTCCTTCTCGTAGGATATAAAACCCGTTCGAATTTCTCGATTTTTAAGATCATCGTAACGAAAAAAAAAAACAAAAAAACGTAATCCGAATGAAAATTTCGTAACGATCGACTTCGCAAAAACGACAAAAAAAAAAACAAAAAATATGTCTGACCCCATTAAACACTCTCGCGTATTAATAAAAGCGCGCTTCCCTATGAGCCCGTGCGATTCTCGCTCGTGTTTCCTCTCTCGCCCATCCGCACCGCCGTCGCTCGATGACCGTGCGCACACGTCGACGAAATATCCCGACGTTCATGTGTATGTGTGCGTTGCATCGTTGCGACGAAGAAGTTTGCGAACGAGAGAACGCGAGAGAACGAGAGAGAGAGAGAGAGAGAGAGAGAGAGAGAGAGAGAGAGAGAGAGAGAGAGAGAGAGAGAGAGAGAGAAGAAAAAAGAGGAGAAGGAGGAGTAAAAGAGCTACGGGAAAAGCAAGCGGCAGAGCAGCGAGCGCGCACACGAAGGGAAGAGTGTGCGGGCCCTCTCGCGCCGCGACGTGCGCCCGGTGTAGTTGCACCGGGCGGTTGTATGTATTCTCCGCTCTTATACCCGCGGATGATCCCCAGGTTGAGTCGCGCTGGGTTCAACGTCCTGCCGGGCAGCGCACCCGAGAGAGCCGAGAGAGGCACAACCGCCGCACCACCAGCCAGCGAGGCAGTCAGGCTGGCCGGTCGAGCAACGAGCCAGGCGAACGAGCGTGCACTACACCGCAAAACTCTCTTCGCACACGTGCATTCGTGCCATGTCTCTCTCTCTCTCTCTCTCTCTCTCTTTTTCTCTCGAGACAGAGAGAGATACGTATAAACGTGTGTGTGCATGTGTGTGATATATACCTTGCGAAGAACTCTTGCATTTGCTTTACGCGAACTAGCCGTAGGTACTGTTACTTTCGCGACGAGAGGGCCCTTCGGCCCTCTCCTTCCTCCTCACCTTCTTCTTCTTCTTCTTCTTTGTCTGTCTCTCTCTCTGTTCTTTCTATTTTCTCTCTCGCTCTTTGGATTATTGCACACGTTACATATATATGTGTGTGTCTGTGTGTTTGGAGGTTCGAGCCTCTTTCTCAAGGGGTCGTGGAAGAGCGTTGCACATACACTGGGGGAGGGCGAGAAAGATGCTCTCTCTCTCTCTCTCTCTCTCTCTCTTTCTGAAGAGAGAGAAACCTCTCGAGTCGT
Source organism: Netelia virgata (assembly GCA_951802705.1). Lineage (NCBI taxonomy): Eukaryota > Metazoa > Arthropoda > Insecta > Hymenoptera > Ichneumonidae > Netelia > Netelia virgata. Next base: position 7,268,446 of record OX637864.1, on the reverse strand, counting down.
CAATCGACCAAGATTCCTGAAGATGTTTTTTCCCTTCCTCTCTCTCTCTCTATCTCTCTCTTTCTTTTATTTCATTCTTTCTTTTTTATTTTCTGTGAGTCGTACACGTTGCGCTACTGATTGAAAATATTATTTTATCGCGGTGCATAATGTGTGAAGATAGCTCAATTGGAATTGATGAATGGAGAGAGAGAGAGAGACAGAGAGAGAGATTGAGAAAAGAATGGAATTGATGAGAAGAGGTGAAAGGGTGGATGAGGGCGGGGGGATAAGGGAGGAAAAAAGGAGCGTTACCGATTCGACTTCGTGAGCTTGATAGTCATCTCTGGATGCGTTGGGATAGGTCCGGACGCTTCGAAGCTATATATATATATATATATGTAATACGACACACACACATACGTGCAACGAAGCGAGCGCAACAGAACGAGAGAGAGAGAGAGAGAGTTCAGGAATTGGATCGTCCAGCGTGTGTACCGGGTGACTCGTTTAGCCAGGCGGTCGCAGCAAAACTCGCGGGAGTCTTTCAGTCCATTTCCCCCCGGACTCGACAAACCGGAAGAGACCTTTGTACACTTCCGGCAACGTAACGCATACTCTCACGTTACTCGTCCTTGCTTTTGTCGCGACGAGTTTTTTTCTTTCTTTCTTTTTTATCTTTTCACTCGTTTCTTTTTCTCTCGTTGTGTTGTTTTTTCTTTTTCCTTTTTTTCTTTTTCGTTCGGTGCATTTATTTTTTTCCTCGCCTCCTTTGCATATTCGTAGGCATCGCGTACGTACGTACGTCGCTTAAACCGGGAAGGAAGTCGGGAGGAAAACAAAACGGAAGAGAACGCTGAGACCCTTCAATTCCCCTCGCTTCTTCTTCTTCGTCTTCTTGTTCTTGTTCTTCTTGTTCTTCTTCTTCTTCCTTCACCTCCTCTTTCGCACTCTTCGCTCTTCTCGCCTCGGCAGCTCACGAGACTCTCTGCACATGTTACGCAACTCTCTCTTTCTCTCTCTCTTGAGTGAGAGAGAGAGATAAAAAGAGAGCGAGAAAGAGGCTACCTTCCTCTCGCTGAATCTACCCCGGGAAAACATCGTCATCCGTGCAGTAGGCAGCGTGTGAGTAGCAAAACATTCGCAAATTCCGTTACAGACATTCCTGAAGTCGAGTAGCGAGTAACGAAAGGCAAAAAACAAAAGGAAAAGGGTTGGATATTATTTTTTTGACGTTGTTGAAAACACGTCGTGACCTCGCTCGATAATGAAACGTGTGAGATAATACAGCATTAATTATAATTATAAATCGCACAATAATACGATAAGTAATAATTTATAAACAAAAATTACAATCTTATGATTTCTATTTCAATTTTAATTTTTTTTTCGTTTAATTTATTAAAAAACTTATCGTCCCGACGAGAAGAAATGTATATCGAAAATGATTTCGATTTATTTTCGAACGATTATATAAGACGATTTATTTAGCGATATCGCGTGATAAACAACGGATAATTTTTTCCACGAGTGGATAGAAGAATGAAAGGGGGGCTTCGAGCGCGTTCCCAAAGAATTTGCAGTAAAGCCGTAAACGTTCTCTCGCGTGGCGAATCTTCCTCGAGCGCGCGCAGCATCTTTCTTCCTCGTTCTCTCTGTATGCAACGCGCCGACAATCGGGAAATTCGCAAAAGAGTATGCACATTCTAGGGTGGTAGTGGTGGTAGTGGTGGTGGTAGAGGCACGAAGAGTAACAGCGCGAGCGAAGAAGAGAGGCATCGCGCTTGGTTAATGCGAGAGAGAGAGAGAGAGAGAGAAAGAGAGAGAGAGAGAGAGAGAGAGAGAGAGAGAGAGAGAGAGAGAGAGAAAGAGCAGATCGGCGAGGTCGACGCCCGGGCGCAACAAGTGCTGGGAGAGTACTTGGACGGCGCACGCGGCACGCTCTCGTCGTCGGCGGCGGCGACGGCGACGACGTTCATCGTCGTCGTCGTCGTCTTCTTCGTCCTGGTCGTGCGTGACGTCGCGTATCTGCAGCGCGCTCTCCATTCTGTCCAAGTTGTCCCGAGGACTTCTTCCCGTGGTCCTCGGGCCAAGGAACAGCATATCACGCGTGTGACACGAAGATTATCGCGGACAGCGATTTTTCGGCTCGAATAATGACCCCCCTCGCGCGAAAGCGAAACGATCGAAGTGACGCGAAAGGTGGGAAGAAAACAAAAATAACAAAAAATCGCCGCGACTCTCAATTTCGTAAAAAAATTCCAATTTTTTTTGTATTTTTGATATTATGAATATTTAATGCTTTTAGTTTTTGTTTTTTTTTTCATTTAATTCTTATTTTATCGAGAAAAATTGAAAAGTGGCTCGATCGAAGAATAAATCTTATAGAGCTCGTTAAAAGTTTTATAAATCGCTCGTAAATTCATAAAATATGAAGAAAAGAGAAGAAATTAAAAAAAAGTAACAGATCGGATGCAGAATCGAGACGGGAGTACGAATTACGTAAGGAAACGGAGAGAGAGAGAGATAGAGAGAAGGAGCGAGAGACGTCACTTGTATAATCGTCAGAAAAAGGGGTTATGACCAATCCATGAAAGAAGAGGAAAACAACAAACAAAACAAAGACAAAAACGAAACGCGCCATTCCTCGCAACGGTACGAGACTGTTCGAGTCACGGAGAAAGCAATAATAGTACAAACGTATACGAGATCCGGTCAAAAGAGAATGAAAAAGATGTTCGAAAACGGTAGCGCGTCTCTCCGTCTCGAAAAAGACGAAAGAGAAAAGAAACGAACCGAAGAATCGTCTCATCTCGCTCTTTTCACTCGCGATTGTAGCGTGACGAGTTTTTTTTCTACCCCTCTCTCCTCCTCCTCCTCCTCCTCCTTCGCCTTCATTTTACCCAATGGTATTCTCAAAGCGTGCGCGTATCTGTAACGCGAGTATGATCCTCCTTAAGCAGAAAAGCAGTACACCCGGTTTTGTTTTATATACAACGGAGGCACGTACGAGACACACGGTGATGAAGAAGACACGAAGGAGTAGAAGAAGAAGAAGAAGGAGGAGGAGGAGGAGTAGTCTGAGGGTATGCGTGCCTTCCGAGTTGCGTGAAAATTTTCGGGCCGGTAAAACGTCGGTACGAGACGACGAGACTTTGTCGTTTTCGTTATCGTTGCAGAAAAGACACGGAGAGCGAGAAAGAGAGAGAGAGAGAGAAAGATCACCTAACGTACGACGACGATACCGACGACGACGACGACGACGGAGACGACGTCGGAGACGACGACGACCAGTTCTTGGGAGCCTCGGGTTGAGTCTCGAGGTCGACGCCCGGGCGCAACAAGTGCTGCACTCTCCTCACCGAGAGAGCTGTACATACGCGCCCGCTTCGCTAACACCCCTCTCCTCTTACCTTCTCTCTCTCTCTCTCGGCCCTCCGCAACAGCAACGAAGAGTACGTTGGATGGATACACGTTGTGCCCAGAGCGCGCACACGTACCTACTACAACAGCAGTAGTAACAGCATCGGACCTCTCCTTCCTTTACCACTCCCCGCTCGCCGAGTTCTATCGCGAACTAGCTAGATGCTAGGCAAAGAGCTCTCTCGGACGCTCGGTCTCGCTCCCTCTCGCAACGCGCTCTGGCTAATTCCAGCGGTTCGCGCGCGCCTCGACGGCGAAAGACTCTCTCCTCCGCGTACAGCTTCTCTCTCTCTCTCTCTCTCTATATATATATATAGCAGCATAGCATAGAGCTCTCTATATATATATATATATATATATATATAGAGCTCTATGCCATGCTGCATACACGCACACCACTTGGGTCACGAAAGTACGAATGCATAAGAGAATACTTTAGAGAGACGGAACACGAGTGCGTGCCCTCGTGTCCGTCGTTCCTCCCTCTACAGCTCTCTACCGTCCCGGTGTTTCACGTCGTCCGAGAAGTCGTTGCTTAGGCACACGCAAGTAAATATAAAACTGCACTGGGTCAGGGATTCGTGATTTATCGGGTGACGCGTAAGATTGGCCGTCTGCCAATAGATATAACATCCCCTCGTGTGCCCGCGTGCCGAATTAGAGAGGGAAGATTATGGTAACATCGTATCGAGAATTAAATTTCTTAGAGTTTTTTGCAACGACGCTTATGCCGTTCTTTTCGCGTATTTATTTATTTATTTACTTATTATTATTATTATCGTAGAATTAATCGATCTTGACATTGCCGAGGGAGGAAGAATCGATCGCTGCACGAACGGCATCGCTAGGGCCGATGGATGATAATCCATCGGCCCTAGCCAATACGGTGGCGCCATCTCTCGGTTGCCAATGATAAACTAATGTTATTAAGTACATAACCTCGAAAATACGATCTCCCAGCGTGTGGTATTCTCGTTGTTATTTTGAACGAGAAATTCGTGCTTGCAACTTACCCTGATGTGGCAAAAATCGACGTTTCGAACTTTCCGTGGGTTCAGACTTGATATTGGCCTGTAATTAATCCCAAACGTCAAGGAATATTACGATCGAACTCGAACCGCCAGTTTCTCAACGAGATACGCGTAACTTTGGTTAGCGACGATACACATACCTTTAGCCTCACAGCCGGCGATCCTTTCATCACGGACTCGTATTTACTGAGATTGTCGTAAATCGGTGCCGAAGGCACCGGAATCACGAGTTTCGAAGAGTACAGAGCTTTCATTGGATCGAACTTTTCACTAGTTATGTCCAAGCTCTCGTCCGACGAGCTGCTTCGCTCGTCCGCCATGTTGAAACTGTGCGAACGCGTTGTGATGGAACTACGATATTATTTTCCTTTATCTTCAGCAAACTTCATAGAATTTCAAATATTTCACAAGCATTTCATAGAACACAAAATTTTGTTAACAATAAGTTCGTATCGATAATCGCCGATGTCGATCCTTGATCGACGTTAGCGACGCTTCGTCGCAACAAAAGTTGTAGGTTAGATTGACAACTAGTTTGTCGTAAATACAACTAAATAGCTCGAAAGACGTCGTCGAGTCGCAGTCGGACGAACGTTTCAAGTCCAAAACGAGATTGCTCTATCAGCAATGAAAATCGGGATATCGCAGATCGACTCTCTCGGATATTAATTAAGCCGCGAGGATAGAAAGTAATTCGCGAAACGACCTTAACGATATAGAGAGAGTAATTCTTATATCGAGGAATGAAAAAGAAGGAAAAAAAGTAGCAAAGAAACAAAACAAAAAACGACACTCCGAGGTTGACAAGTGCGTTGACTCGTCAACGGGATGGAGATTTCGGTGGAATGTCGAATAGACTGGTTCGCCGAGTTCTCTCCGCTAATAAGCGTTGTTTCAACATGACGAATACAACGTTGATGGATACACACACGCGTCAGAGAAACGTTCTTAGAGGATGTTAACCCTCGATGCGATAGAAACTTTCTTTCTTGGTTTGCCGATTACGTAAAAGACTACCAACTACCAGTATTAGTAAAAGAAGTGACGGTGAAGATATATATATATGTATATGTATATAAATATGCTAGCTATAGCGAAGAGATTGGCTGAATAGAAATGCACGCAGCGGTGCAACAGAGTGAGATGGGGGAGAGCTAAACAGGCGAGGTTACGCGCACAGGAAGTGAAACAACCTACAGAAAGAAAGTTTTCACTCGCGGCTTCGTTCGCGCTTCAGTTTTCACTTTCATGGAAATGCCAGGTTCTCTCTCTCTCTCTCTCTCTCTCTCATTCTCTCACTCACTCACTCTCTACCATCCAACCGCACTTACTCTTCGTGTGCTATTACATGCATTAACTGTATATCTAAGCATTGGCATCGTCTGCCACGCTCGCAAACCAGCCAGGGAATCATCAACAAACTGCTATACGGTTTTGCTTCTCACAGAGTCTGGGCTCGTACAGAGTCCATAATTAAGTTGTGCATCGAGCGTGATGCTCGCGTATCGAATACCTTCTTCACGCTTCTTTAGATATAAACATATCGCACGAGCAAAAAAAAACAAAAGTATTCTTCGAAACGTGTTTATCGATACGTTGGTTTTAATGTTTTTTTGTTCGATTTCGTTTGTTTCAGACCGAGTGGGATATTATACTCACGTGGCAAAGAGGGTAGTACCGAAAAGGGACTACCGTCCGTTTTACGGCGGTGAAGGGGCGTGGGGAGAGGCGCTTGATAGAGAAGACGTTGGTGGTTTTGGATGTTAGCTGGCGCGGGGGTGGCTAGAGAGGCCCCACCGCAGGGTACGGGTCCCAATGCCGGTCCCCGTATCGCAAACGCTTACGCTCACAACCTCCACCCTCATACCCAAGGAGGAGTCAACAATGCCCTTTATAGATGACGAGCTACTGTGGTGCCCTGACAATGATGGAAAGATGGTAGACTTGACCCAGTGCCTTCAGGTATTTCCTTTTTTCACACTAATAATTTCCTCGATCTTAAACAATTGACAATGTTCCATGAATCACGAGTTCCACAAAACAAAAATGATTAAAAACAGATTAAATCTACAAAATAAACAAAAGTTAAATCGAATTTTGATTTCTTTCATCCCCTTGTCGATCTTAATTCTGTGAAATTCGAAGTTGTTTCATTCGAGGATTTATTTTGGTCGATAATAATACTCTGATGTGAAAAAGAAAGACGATATTGTGTAAAAGAAAATATTTAAAAAAATGGTAAATTTTTGCACCCTTAAAGGAAAGTACCACAGGTCAATCCGTGGAGTTTTCCGCAATGGAGCTGAGCGCTCTCGTAGGCGGTTCAGCCGCGCCGAATGTGCCTTCGGAAAACGGGGATGGGGAAATGTCAGGTGTGAACGAAGAGCCCTTCGACACCCTGGACACGTTTCTAAGAGAATTACAAGCCGATCTCGCCGAACCGAGTCAACCGACGTCGACCACCACACAAATGTCCGTGGTGCAATTTTGCAGGCGGCAGAGGTACAACATAGCCGCCGCGAATCCTTTATTGGCAGGTGAGTATTTACAACGAAAAACCCCAGCTCGGTCCGCCGAAGCGTCGTTTCCTTCCCGCCCGGATCATTAACGGCACGAAACTTCTCTTTACAGAGAAGCTGGCAGCACCTGCGGCTCAGATGTCGCAGGCTTCCATTCCATACCCAACGAGAACGGAGATCAAGACGGAAATCGTTCATCCCGAAAACAGCAAAGGTAGGACTCTCGAGAATCAAATTTATCATGTCATTAACGAAACAATTTTACCCTGTTCGATTTATTTCTGAAATACGAGCTCGCAAGATAAAACAGAAACCCGCCGATAAATTATCGACGCTCGATAAATTGTCGACCAACGATAACTTACCGACACGTGGTAAACCACCTATCGGTAACAAACAATTCGCCTCTCTTACCCTCTGTCGGTATTAAAGAAACTCATTCTTTCCTTCTATCGTATCTTTTTTTAAACCCGAATAAGCAACGAATTTACTCTTTCTCGCGTAGTTAAAACAGGTTTTTCGCGTCGAACTTGGACGAAAATCTGCACGACTCGCGGTCGAGCGAGTCAGAGAACGAGAATAGACAGTGGGGAAAATTGCGAGCGCGACGATCGTACGTGTCGCTAGCGGGCACGTTGAAAGGGAAACCGGCCAAGGCCTCGTCGAATTGCGAACAGACATCCGCGTTAGCAATAATTGCGCACGCGTTCGCGTACTTGAAAAAGTCGTGTACGAAACAACGATCGTGCGGTGAGTGGTTAACGGTGGGGTGGGGGACGATCTTTTTTTTTCTCGTCTTTTTCTTTTTCTTTTTTCCTTTTTTCTTTTTTCTTTTTTCTTTTTATGCAAGCACACACGTACCATAGGCAGATCTCTCGTTGCTCGAAGCGCACGACGCGATTACGGCAGGGCGATGATGATGGTGGTGGTAGAGAGTAACAATTTACGTACGTGCGTGGCCCAATTCTTACAATTTACAGCCGCACGCGAGAGAGTTTCGTAACTCTTGCAATGCGCGTATGCGATTTTGCCCTTACCCCCACACACGACGCTCTCTCTCTCTCTCTCTCTCTCGCGCGCGCTACCTCGAATTTCTACGTCGTACACCGAGTTCCAATTCGAAACTCGTTTTCGCCAAGAAAATTTATCGATTTACGATCGATTGCGTACCGATCAAAATAACCAAAATAAAATACGAAATTCATAAATTTATCGATATTTAGTGGAAAGGGTGAGAATATAATAATAATTATCGGTATTTCGTGATAAAAATTAAAATGCACGAACGGCGAGGGGTGGAGGGTGATCTCGTTAAAAACTTTCAATTCGCGAGATCGGGCAGAGAAACGTTCGACGTCTCGTGCGTTGATGGGTAAAAATAAGATGAGAGAAAAGAAAGATTAGAAGAAAAAAAATGGAGCACACCGCGCTCATGCAACGCTTATTACTTCTTCAAGATGAAAGAGAGAGAGAGAGAGAGAGAGATAATTTCATACGAAGATACTGGCTATTATTGATGAATTTTTGTTCTTGTTATTATTTTTTCTCTCTCTCTCTCTCTCTTTTCACGCGATGCACTTTTCTCGTATCACTTTCGCCGTGATCACGACGCGTGACAATCTCCCTTTCCTCTTTCTCTCTCGCTCCCTGTTTCCCCCATGTCTCGCATTCTTTAGCAAATTTTCATCACTCTCGTTAACAACTGGACCGAGAGCGAATTAATAATTCACTCCAATGAGATATCGTGCGCGAGAAACTTTTTCTGTTTGTTTTTTTTTCTATTTTAATTTTTTTAATTTTTTTTTTTTTAATTTAATTCTTCACTTTTTCTCCCCGACCTCGTTCGTATACACGAATGACTTTTCCGGCCTGTCTTCGTGACGAGAGAGTTCGCCGACGATGACGCTACTTTTTCATACGCGAAGTGCAACAAGTGCAAGAAGAGGGAGGATATTAAATTTTGTTTTTCTATTTTGTTTTCTTTATTTCTTTTTATTTTTTTTTTAAATGAGAATATAGGAATTGGGGGATAAGAGGAAGAGTTACAACCAGGCTGCATACAGCTGTACTTTTCGACTCGATCCTCTTTCTCTCTCTGTCTTTTTCTTTTTCTTCGTTTCTCACATTCTTTATTTCTCTCGACGTTGCACTTGTCGTTTGCTCGCGCGCTCCCGACTCGCGTTATAACCCTCGACGACTTCCCTTGACCCTCCCCAAACACATAAATCCTCTTCTCTCAGTTTCTCTCTCTCTCTCTTTCTCTCTCGCCTTCTCTATCGCTCGCTCTTTCTCCCTCTCTTTCACTCTCTCTCTCTCCCGTGCCGGAGGCGTCTTTCGTTCGAAAATAGACCAGAGCATTTAAAAGCATCAACGAGAGTCAGGAAAGCACCAAACGAGATGGTAAAGTTACTTTTCGCGAGCGGAAAACCGCGAAACAGGTGCATTTTACACATTGATATCGATCCTATCGTGTCGAGACAAATTTTCTATCCAACAATTCGTACGTTAAATTGTCTTTCCTATGCGCAAATAAATTGACAATAATAATAAATTTCTTCAATAGCATTTAATCATTTTTACGATAAAGCTTAACGTATAATTTACAAATAATTTCCATCTCGTGGATAAAATCTTTTATAAAACGTTCATTTTTTTTTTCTGTCAACGCTAAATCCATAATTTACGATTATCGTTTTATTAATTTATTGTTCTTGTTGTTGTTTTTTCGTCTAAATTGCAGACCACAATTTTTTTTTAAACACTCGCGACTTCGTCTCCAGATTTTTTTTTTTGTTAACATGCACTCGCATCATAAAACCACTGACCCAATAATTATATAACCGGCACAATGCTCAGCGAGGTATGAAGTCGCTTAGCTGTACTAACGGACGAGAGAGAGAGAGAGAGAGAGAGAGAGTGAGCGAGAAAGGAGAAGGGGAGAGCAAGAAAGAGAGAGAGAGAGAGAGCGAGATAATTCGAACACATTGAGCAATTATGTCAATAGAGTGTTGTAGCGAGTGCAGCGTTACACTTCGAACCTCGCTTTGCGTATTATTATACCCACTTCATACACACACACATGCACACATACACACACACACACATACACATACACCCAGAGACGTATACAAGTACGCGAATAAATGCACATCTAAACGACACAAGCTCTTGGGGGTTACGAGGTGGTTTTATTCGCACCCCGTACGACCGAAGAATTCCCTCGGATCAATTAGTCTCGATCACGGGGCAATTATTTTATTTCTCGTATGAAAAAAAAAAAAAAAAAAAAAGAAGAAAATGGAATAACATAATTTCTATCACTACTCGGAAAGCATATATGTGTAACGATTCTCTCGTTGCCAAGAGAGACGCGTATTCGACGTATAAAAACACGCTGTATTTGTACATTTTACAAGACCAACGGTGAGCCACCGGACTCTCGAAAGATCCTGACGATTGGGTAATCGGCTTCCTCGTATTGCCACATGATACCCCCATAGGCCCCACCCCCTCTCTCTTTTTCTCTCTATCCCTCCCTATCGCACTCCTCTTTTAACATACGTTCTCTTTCTTTCTCTCTCTCTCTCTCTCTCTCTCTATCTCCCTCTTTCTCTCTCTCTCTCTCGTTCTCATTTATGGCCACGGCTCGTACATGGCTCGAAAGTGAATTCAAGATGGCCACTTTGTGCACAACGTGTACTTTTTCATATATATATAGAGAGAGAGAGAGAGAGGATACACAGATATATTTATCTAAAGAGGGAGAGAGAGAGAGAGATTCGTAAGAGATCGAGAGACTTATAACTCGGCAATCGTATAATCATTATCCCTGTCTGGGTTCCCAAGCGATGGTATTTCACACACCGATATAATCGAGAGAGCCTCTCTCTTTCTCTCTCACTCATCGCTGTACGCTCGAGCAACCAAAGAGCAGCCTCCGCCGCTGTCGCGTGTATACCCAGAAGAGTGTGTTGACATTTTCTGTAATCGGGGTCAGGGCCCCCTCTTCTGTGCCGAGGAATCTCTTACCTATAACCTGCCCTAGGGCAAAATTGCCTTTTATAGAAAATTCGTTTCGTTTTCTTTTCTTTTTTTTTCCTACTATTTTTGCTGTTGTTGCTTTTGTTGAATTCTTTTGATCTCGAGAGAGAGAGAGAGAGAGAGAGAATTTTTCATTCGAGCGGCGAGACGATCGTCCCAAAAAAACTCGTCGAGCTCTTATCGTCACGATTTCGTAACTCTCGGTCGCGTCGTGTGTACGTTATATACACGTGTAACGCATTCGAACGAGTCACGATTGTCGAAGACAAACATTTGTATTTAACGTTGAAAAATTTCGTCGTATCTGCCGGATGTAGGAAATGGAAATTTTTTTTTCTTAGTCCTTGATTACAGCGACGCTCGTGACTCGTACAAAAATTCTTCGATTTTCGACTCGCGTCCGCGATGACCAGAAATTTGATCGATCGGTGGGATCGATGCGAATCGATAATCGACTGTGAGAGAGAAATATTGTTGTGATTGGATGTGGGTGTACGCGGTTGGTCACGTGACCGAGTCTTGCAAGCGATACGCGACGTGTACGAGATGCGTCCCTGAAGAGGTCTCGGACTCTTTGCCAATGGGTCAGATGCATAATACGTATATAAAAGAACGTACGAACGTTTCGTGTCCACCAGAAGAGGACGTTGCAATATCCTCCTTGACTTGGTCAGTTTTTTTTGGCAGTTAGCCTGACGATCCACATCGCGACGTATCAGATTATAACGAGAGTGAATCCACCTGTTTTAATGACGATCGGATTTCGGATAAAAAAAAAGTCGATCATAAACGTAATTTTGTTTTTTGTCTTAATTAAAATGAAAATATAAAGAATTGTAATTATGAGTGATTTAATTATATTTCAAGAAACTGAGAATATTATATTAATTCATGATTATACGCGGTTAGGTGAATTTAATTTAAAAATAATTATTTCGAAGATGGGTCGAAATTTAAAAAAATTTATGATTAATTTGAAAAATGATATTTTCGGACGATTCTTGTATAAATATATTTAATAAAAAAAAAAGCGAGGATATTTTAATTTACGATAATTATCGCGATTTAATTTAGAATAATTTTGTCGCAACAGAAAGGATCGTAACGAGAAATGAGAAAATGATTTTTCATGCTTATCGAGAGTTTGTCCAGGCCGGATAATTTATCCATCCCCTAGTCATTGCTTCGAATTGGGTCTCCGGAAAATCGAGCACATGGTCTGGTCCTCGAACAGACGCATAATTCGTACGGACGACCCTCGGCCTATAATTTCGTGGGTGTTTTCTTTTTTCGTTTTTTTCCTTCATTTTTTTCCGGGATATCTGCCGAGACGCAACGAAACAGGTGGAGCCAGCTAGGAAATCCCGCCAAAGGGGTTCGAGTCGACGAAAAAAAATGACGTGAAAAAATAACGAGCCGAAAAGAAAACATCGCGGCGAGGCATAACATAACCCACATATAAACTCGAGCGTTTCGAGGGAGGGCATAAAACAGAAACGTCTGCGTAATATACGCAGCTCTCTCTCTCTCTCTCTCTCTCTCTCTCTCTCTCTTCCTCTCTTTCACACACACATACTATTACGCTTTCGTATTTATTCGGCAGTATGACACGATCCGGGAAAGAACACGTGCAGCATCGGTAACAACTACAGAAAAACCTCTCTCGAGACGAGATCATCACGATCTTTCCCTCTCTCTCTCTCTCTCTTTTTCTTTTTTTCAAGAAACAATATCTATATAATAATACCAGATTCTCGTTCCCCTCTTGTTTATACGACTAAAGACCGTTCCAGGAACGTTTTCTCGCTGCCATCCTCGCATCCCTTCCGACAAGGAAAATTAAAAAAAAAAAAAAGAAAGAATGAAAAAAAAACTCAGAGGGTGCAGGAAATAATTTGATATTTCCAAAAAACATTCTCGTCGAAAATATACCTCCATTTCTTGCTAGATATGAATCCATCGAATCGTTCGATTAAACTAAAACTGAAAAAAAAAACAAGTAAAAGAATATTCTTAACGAAAAAATAAACGAAATTCCGTTGTTTCTCGAACGAGTGAAATTTTTCATCGAAGATTCGTCCTTCGATTTAAAATTTTCTTACTTCCGCGAGATCCTCGTCGTCAACATATTTTTGTACCAATTTAGCATCGTGTGGCCCCCGTGCTCGACCGTTCGTTGTAACATTGCTACCCGGCGTAACGTCGTCAAAAGTCGACATTGACCGACTGACGAACGGACAAACAAATCTCAGGGTCTCGGTGCTAACACCGTGAATCGTGTCGTGAACGTGTTACGACGGATTATTATTTGACAATCGTGAAACAAACAAAAACTCTCGCCGCTCGGACGTTATAAATTTCGCAATCTCCTTTTATCGTTTATCGGCCACGAAATGACGAATGAATGAAATTATTCATTCGTCGTTCTCAAACTCCCATCGATCATTCATAAATTTTATTTATTTATTTTATTTTGTATTTTCTTTTTTTCGTAATATTCCCTCAAATAGCGTTCCCTCGAGAATTCTTACCTTACGTTCTTCAATTTAATTCGAGAATCGATGAAGAAAATATGCGAGAACGTAGCAAGAGAGAGAGAGAGAGAGAGAGAGAGACGGACGAGAAACGAGCGAGAAGGAGTCGCCCCCTCGAGCGCACCTGTTACCCCCCCCCCCCCCCCCCCCCCCCCCCCCCCCCACCTACACACAAACATTTCTTCGTCCGGAATCCGACGAGTTATCGCAAAGGCGTTGCAACGCGCGATTCTAATACACACACACACACACACACACAAATATATACACACACACATCCGATGTGTGTTACTCGACACACAGTTTCCGTGAGAAAAGTTTTCCCAAGCGTGTCGTCAGTGGGTTGCCAGTTCGCGAGCCCTTCTCCGCTTTTCTGGCTCACGTGACGTAGCGACGTGATTCTCGAGTTGGTTCGCAGTCTAAAGATTGTTGAGACGCGCGAAGATGCCAACGGCGGGGGAGGAGGGTGAGAGGGAAGTGAGAAAGGCTCGCGATTAAAGTCGTCGTGAGAGGAACGTTCGTGGCGAAGGAAGAAGAGGAAGAAGAGGGAAAGAAAAGAAGTGCTAAGAGGAGAAGTAGGTGAAGAGAAGAGGGAAAAAAAGACGTCGAGTTAGGAAGACGACAGAGAGAGAGGGAGGGAGAGAGAGAGAGAGTCGTGTGTGTGCTCGATCGATGGATTTTTTTTTCTTTCAATTTTTTTTTCTTCTTCGATTTTTTTTTTGTTTCTTTCTACGCGCGTCTTTATAAATATAAAGACAGGCGTGTGTGTGTGTGTGTGTCCGTTCGCCGTAAGTATCGTCGAGAAAAAGCGTCGTACACCGGCGAACCATCAATGTGCCCCACAAGACGGTACGACGCGACGACGGTGAGACTCTCTCGGGCGCACGCGCAGCTCGTTCGCCCGCGTACCATGTAATCCTTTATCCTTGGACCTATCCTCTATATGCCAAGCCGGTAAACAGTTTCGCAATGCGAATCGCGCCTCGATCGGGAATTTCCTTATACACGCTTCTACATAATAATAAAACACGCGCCGCGTTGGTAAGATCACGGCGGTGAGTGTCTCGGGCGTCGAGGGAGGCAGGGCGGAGGGAGGGGGGGAGCAAAGACTTCGTCGGACTAAATGCGCGCGAAACGACCTGGAAACCGCGACGCGACGGAAAGACACACAACACTCTCTCCCGATTCGACGAACGAAATCTTGTTCTACCGGAAGTTTGTTAACGTCGTAAACAATTTTATCTCCTCGTTGTCGTCGTCGTCGTCGTCGTCGTCGTTGTCGTTGATAACAACGAGAAAAATAGAAGCAGAAAAAACGAAAAAATCATTACAAGAATATTGTATAATATTTAATATTTAATATTGATTACGATTATAATTACGTAATAAAAAAAATATTCTTTAGAACTAAATTCGACGTGCCCCTTATTGACGAAGGATCGACAATTTTTCGCTTCGAAAATTATCACGAGAAGTATTATCGTCGTCTCGCAAAAAAAAGAAGTTTATTACAAAAAAAAACCCCCCCGCGAAAAAAAAATCAGAATTCACGTTCGTTGAATAATTAACAAGTCCAAATTCCTTAAAATTGCCAATCGCCTCTATCGAGGTGTATTAATAGGCGTTTATCGTAGCGAGCAAGTCTCGAAGTTGTCGAAAAATCCGCCGTTCCATATTTTTAAATCCACTATATATATATATATATATATATATATATATATAGAAACCTACATAAACGTATATTCAAGAATCGGTGACACACGTGTTTGCGACTCGGGCTCGTTCCAGCTCATGGTGGTCGGATCAACGATCATTACCTCAATCCGCGAGAAAGACGGATAACGTACAATGCGAGGCTGATCGAAGCGAGATAGAGACCGAGAATAACACAGGTCGACGGTGAGGTAAATAACGCCGAAAGGTAGAAGGGTGGAAGAGAAGTGAGGAAGGGGAGGAGAGGGAAGAGTAGAGGAGAGATATACGAAGAGAGAGAGAGAGAAACACGGCAACGCAACAGTTTAGAGTGAAGCGCGTTACGTCAGTGAAAGTGTTATGCCAATGTGGGCCGAGGCTAACCTGCTGCTGTTACTACTGCTGCTGGTGCTGCTGTTGCTGTTGCTGGTGCGGTGGTGATGGTGGTGGTGGTGGTGGTGGTGGTGGTGATGGTGATGGTGGTGGAGCTCTTCGAGAGAGCCCTCTCTCTCCCTCTCCTCGATTCCCCTGGAGCCTGCTCAAACACTCGCTTCGTTTTATCACACACGTACTTACTGCACACATTCTCTCTATCTCTATCTCTATCTCTCTATCTCTCTATTTCTCTCTATCTATCGCTTTTACAAATTTACTCGTACAGACACTATCGAGAAAATACAACTGTTGGATTATTGAGAGTACGCTTTACAGTTCCTTATATATAAATATATATATATGTGTATGTGTGTGTGTGTGTTTATGAACAAACACACGTGTAGAAAGACGGCCTAGTTTCGTCGCGCACACGGAAATCGAGAGTGAACGCCGAATAGTTTCGATACGCGAGCGGAATTGCCGAGCTCTGTGGACAGCTGCGTGCGTTTGGCGAGAAAAGGGTCGGTGAAGGAAAGGAGGCGGGGATAGAGGGAGTTATAGTTTCAATGATAAATAACACTTATTCAAGGATTAATCGAAGCGTGGAAATACCAATTTCGACGAGATTTCTTATTTTATCACGATCGTGTTTACGATACGATACGTGTATATATATATATATATATATATATATATATATATATATATATATATATATATATATATATATATATATATATATATATATATATATATATATGTTTGTATAGAATCGATGACATCCGAGATACGAAGAGGCACGTATGAAATAATAAAAATCTCATTTACGATTATTCGATAACGGTAATAATGAGTAATCCGGCAGAAACAATGGATAATCGACCTTAATCTTGCATGATCGGATTTTTTTTTTTAATTATCTTCTTTCCGAAAATTATTTTAAAATATTATTTTTACTTCGAATGACGCCATCTCAGATTATAGCATATATATATATATGTATACTCTTGTATATATGTGTATGTGTTATAGGAATACGAGATAAATAATCGTCGAGTAATACTCGAGAGAAACGTGCGGGCCTATAATGCATCGAGTGTCTCGGAACGATGATATATAAATGCAAGCGTGTCATGCACCTTTTGTCTTGTGACGAACGACCACGACGTCGTCGACGACGACCCATACATTTATGGATGCACCGAGCATACATCTATGTATGAGATTTCTGATAACCAACGGTGTAAATACATGGGTAGGTATACGAGCTCACGAAAGAAAGATCACCGGGTTTGAGAACGTTGCTAAATGCACACGTGACTCGCACGTGTATGCATAATGTAACTCTATCTTCGATCTATCTTCGCCGTCATTTGATATATTTTCCTTTTTTTACGATCGTCGTTCGGTAAATATATATATAACATATATATATTTTTGTTGTTGTTCATTAAATCACTTTATTCAAGAATTTATTCATCCAATTATTCGATCTCGTGCAATTTTTTATATTATATGAATAAAATTTCATTTAAAAAGACAAATTATGTTTTTGAAAAAATAAATTGTGAAAAAAATGTCAATTTTTGTTTGTCTTTGTCGCAGCTTTCTCGAGTGTTCGAGGGAAAATGCTCGTGCGTGCGGGTGTGCGGAGGAACACTCGAGAGTCGTATTTTCACGCGGTATATACGCTCTTGAATTTTCTTCGAGTGGCCTGCTCTCTCGCACCCACTCGACGGCCATCTGCGAGACGTTCCCTCGGCGATTCTCGCCTCGCGACGGCGGTAGAGAAACGTCACATATATATATATATATATATATAGAAAGAGAGAGGTATATATATGCGCACGTTCCTCGAGTGGCGTGGAAAAATCGTCGGTCGAACGGATAAGGCCTCGTTTTCTCCCGACAGGATCGTTATTATAGCATTGACGAGAATATCCTGCCTCTCGAATTCTCATTTTGTGAAAAAGCGTGTATGAGACCTTTGTGTGTAGGAAGCGCGACTCTCGTTAACCGGAAACGTCTCCTTCGTGGCCGTGACGTTGTACAGAACACTGTCGATATATCGGGAAATTTGGAAAAGGTTGGACGAACGATTGCTCGCGTTCTCATAATTACGAGCAAGCTATAATTAATTAGCCGAATGATTAATCAAATCGCGGAACCGGTGTCGCTTGATCGATGTCAATTAAAACGCGACGAATCACGAAAAGTCGATTATAATTCACGCCAAGGTAAAAATCGATTCGTGACGAATTAGAATATTTCCAAAGATTATCGTAATTTTTTAAATATTCTTATGAAAAATTCAATTTTACCGATGTTTTCAGGCGAAAATTTTAATATCGAATTCGAGACGCCCGAACCCTCGGAATTTAACGTATAGGTATCGACGTTTCTCTATTTCCGTCGCAGATTCGTTTACTTCCCGCTCGTCTCGACCAGGGCGTTAATTATTCCTGAAAATACATCGCGTTCATTCGTGACGAATCGATAGCTACGAGAAAGAAAAAAACAAGTTTTCGCGACATCGATCGTTTCTCGCGCCGCGCCTTTCAGCGCGTGATTGAGAAAATCGTCGTTATGATAATGAAAAAATGAACGTCATGGTTATACAGCAAAATCCTCTCTCTCTCTCTCTCTCTCTCTCCTCGATAAAATCACGAGAAGACAATTTTTCCCGAATCAAAAAGGTGTAAATCGATAACTCAAGTCCCCGATTTCCGGGTACGCGAAAGTTAACGTCGTCGCTCGTACTCGCGACGAGACGTTCGAAACGAGATCGTTGGCCGCGTCATCGATCTTAATCGTCCGACAAAAAAAGAAAAAAAAGGAAAAAAAAAAAACCAAGTGACACAAACCGATCGCTCACCCGAGATATCGAGTATCGAATTGGGTCGTTTCGTTGATTACCTGCGAGGGAATCAAACTCTACAGATAACGAGCCTCCTCCTTTTCTCCTCCAACGTACGAAACACGATCGGCCTATCGATACAATTTTTATCGTCGTTGAAAATCGACGAAAACCTTTCATTGCCGTTCGATCGAGGAATTCTGTATAATCGATCGATAATCGTTTATCAATAAAAAAAAAAGAAAAAAAAACCGCAAATGTCATTGCAATAACAATAAATAATGAATAATTCGCCACGGTTTCAACTTCTTTTCCGGGTTTCCTCGTTCTCTTCGTCATCGATCGCTTATCAGTTTTCAACATACGAATATACTTAACACACCTACACTTATATATACATATAAGAATCTATTACGTCAGAGCAAACACTCTGGAGAATTCGAGCAACGAGACAACAGTGTCGTCGTCGTTGGGGTATAAATTGCGAATTGGGTCGTCGCCAGCATCTAGAGAGGCACAACGACACGAGATTACAAAGTTTCCTTACACGATCGCCGATCTTTTTCCCTCTCTCTCTCTCTCGCTCGCTCATTTCTATGACGAGATATCGGGGTCTCCTTGATTCTCGATGCGTTCTGGTGGCACGTTGCGCGTACACGGACGTGCGAGGGAAACGATATGAAATAGGAGAAGCTGCGTTACCTATGTCTACATATATATATATATATATATATATATATACTCGAAGAGATATTACCATAGATGGCATTAGTAGTAGTATTGTAGCTCGAGTCAGCGACGCGCTCTCCCCAGATCACCGCCGCACGCCAAGTCCGTAGCTCACACTCTCGTTTAGCTCGAGCATAGAGACAGCCCGAGTGGGCAAATAGTACCTACTCCAATCTATCCATCCTCGTTCACGAGCCGGAGTCTATTAGCATCGAGCGTGTGTAGAGAGGCCACCGAGGGCCTTGACACAGTGCGTGTCAAGCGTTGCATGCGCGATAGCGGAAAGCGCAATCTATTTATCGCGATTTATCGACAATTTTGTGCTAACCGTTGATACGCACGCCAGGGCTATTCGACTTCTGTGTATTTATACGTATATCTATATCGACATGGATAGATATGCATGTCGTACTATATATATATATATAGGAATATAAACGATCTAGTCACACGTACAACGCGATACGAGTGCGAGATTAATATATATAGATATATTTATACGTGTATAGATGTATATTTGATTTATCAACGAAACGGCGACACATATAGGGATTTTCTCTCGGCTGTATAATTATATATGCGACTATGTACATGCTAAGCTATTAATAGACTGGGTGAGAGGAAAAGAGAGAGGGATATGTTTAGAAATTTTTTTTTTAATTTTCATTCTGCACGCTCGAAGCCGGTATCAAACTCGATTGCTCAGTTCATTTGCCAAGCGACTTTTTTCGTTGCCATACCTGTCCTTCCAATATTTTTCCCGTGATAAAAAATTTTCCCATTTTTTTTGTTTTTTTTTTGCACGTTTTTTTCCCTTCTTATCAGCTACTGTTTCGTCCCCCACTTTTCACTCGACGCCTCGGAGCTATCGAGAAACGTCGATATGAGAGAAAAAGCGGTCTAGACGAATCATGACGGGGGTGTCTCGCAGGTAACCGAGAAAAAGAAGAAGAAGAAGAAGAAGAAGAAGAAGATATAGGTACGCGCAAGACTTTCGAGTGGGTGAGAGCCGAAGGAGCGAAACGAGGGTCGAGAGAGTCTCTCGTGGTAGTTTCTCAAACTCGATTTATTTTTGAATATCGAAGACGAAATTTTTACGTTTTATTGAAACAAAAAACAAAACAAAAAACAAACCAATCGTCGTTTATTTAATAAAAATAATAAAATTCTATTTTCGATAATTATTAATTAATCGATCTATTACTTTATGGCAATACAAAAAAAATTATTAGCTATTTAATTGATAAAGATAAAAATAGACGAATTATTAACGAAGTATCGTTACACGAGGAAACGACCCAATTCTTGATTCGCATGTGACGACGACGACGACGGAGGAGAGTTTTGTCATCGCAATGTCGACAAAAACAAACGAGTCATCGTTCGATAAGAATATTAAGGATTAAGGTGACCCCCTCTCCCGTATAAGTACATTGTCGTAACACGCGCGAACACTTGGAAAACGACGTGAAGAGTAGGCAAAACGAGAGTAGTCCCTATGTATACGAGCAAGAGAGAGAGAGAAAGAGAGAGAGAGAGATTGGAAAAAAGCGAAGAAACGCGATTGTTTTGACCCACATTAAGCTCAAATTACTCGCGAGTTCTATACTCGATAGTATTACCTCTGTTACACTCGCGCTCGTACAAAGCCACGAGAGGGACGAAAAGCCGCGATGTTTTTTCATCGCGTATCTCGTACGAGGAAAAACCTCGAAGCTTATTTTGTTCTTCCTCCAACATTTTCTAGGAACGAGAGAAAAAAAAAAGAAAAGAACAGAAAAAAACAGAATAAAACACAGTTTTCCATGGGAGAGAAACATCGAGGGAGAAGAGAAAAGAAAAATAAGTGCCTCGTTTGATGTAATCATCGAACACACAACGCGCCACGGAGCTTTTACTAAACTATCTACGATGACCATCCCTCGTCCTCCTCCTCCTCCTCCTCCTCCCCCTGTTGACCACCCCTCTAGTATTAACGTAATTTACCCTCGAGCAAAACTTTTTAAGGGTCGTTCGCACTCGCTGTACGGAAAAAAGCATATTACAGGTTTTTTATTCCGAGTTTTCTCTCTCTCATACTCACTCTCTCTTTTTAGCTCTCTCTCTCTCTTTCTGTCTTTTTCTAGCTTTCTCTTTTACCTCCTCATCCTCCTCAACGTGTCCTCCGCTTAGCGACGATCGGTTTTCCGCAGCACATTTCGCGCTCGCGCAAGCTTACATCGCGATGATACCGCCCCCTCCCCCCCTCCTCCTTCCTTTTGCAGTTCCACGAACGACCACGAACCTCGCCTTCTCTCGCTCTCGCTCGTCCATTAAACCACCTTTATACGTCCAATGTACCGCGAGTCGAAGGATAAAAGTACAACGATATACTCACTGTTAAGCTTATCCCGTTTTATACTTGGTCTCGATGAAGAACTCTGTTTAATACGCTCGAGAGATCTTTATACGTGGAAAAGAATGTTTTAACCCGATGATTATTGGCAGTTTAAGAACGATTGCGAGAACCCCGTAAAATCAAGGGGGAAAAAACATGGATTGATTTTATTCGTGGGACATTTATTTGTAATTAATATCGAACGGATAAAATTTGCACGAATCCAAAATTTACGTTTCGATGGCGTTTTTTTTCTTCTTTTTTCGTTTTTTCGTTTTCCTCGTTATTACAAAATTGATGAAATTTCAACGATTCGTCGACCTCGCACTAATTGGTGATCAAATAATTATCATTTCGATCGATCAACGTTTTATATAAATATAATATATATATATATATATATGTATACGTTAAAATTACGTTTTATTTGATGAAATTTAAGTGATAATTAATTAATTTTCAATTTATCAAAGTTTCGTAACCTTGTAATTTATCGTTTTTGCGAAATTGATCGAATATCGATATAAAATGGCTAATTAATAATTGTAATAAATCAATTTCGTCATTTTGGCGCCGTTTCGTTCGTCATTTTTCATCGGGCTCTCTCGTGACTTGTCAATCGCTGTACCGTTGCTAACGGCTCTTTTTCATTTACAACGTACTATACACGCATATATACATATACATACATACATATATATACATATATACATACATACATATATATACATATATATATATATATATATATATATATATATGTCACGTTGCGAGGATCGAAAGAGCTCGCTCGCTCAGACATGCTAATTCGGTTCCAGGACAGAAAACGCAACCCCTCATTTCTCATCCCCCCCTCCCCCCTGCCCTTGTAGAACGAGACGCGACGACGACCACAACAAAACCGACGCGACGACAACGTACAGAAAAATCGTTCTACCGTCTATCTACATATATACATAACTCATCACCGTGTACTCATCGCGCTTCTCGTATAGTTTTGTTGCTCCTCGTCTCACTCTCTTCCACTCGCTCTCTCTTTCTCTCTCTCTCTCTCTCTCTCTCTCTTGTCAGCCTCATATAATTTTCATCGTGAAAAACTTGCGAAATTATCGTGAGGCGAGCGCCAAAGGCCGTCGTCCGTACGTTCTTTCGTATATATACTTCATTCGTGCACTCGACCTCACTCTCTTTTTTTCTCTCTTCCCCCAGGTCGCAACCCCCGCGCGCGACTATCACGCATTACCGCACCCTCTGTACTGTCCCCGGAACAAGAAATATCCGCCGGGCAAAATATAGCGAAAAAGCGACGTGTAGACGCGCACGTAAAGCGAATATAAATCGGAAAAAATGTAAAAGAAGCACCGAATGTAAAATAACACCGAGAGAAAATCGAAAAAACACGTAGAACAAAACAAAAAGGGGGAAAAAAATCTTTCGCTGTAAAATTTTTCTTACCCCCTTGTTGTTCCATTTTCTTTTTGTGTGTGTTTTATGATTTTCTTTTTTTGTCTTTTCGTTTCTATTTTCATTGCTTTTTATTACGAGGGCACAAAGGGGTCGCGCGCTTCGTAGACTCGTGCACTCGATATATTCGTTTTCGTCGCGATAATTATTTTTCAAACGTTATTCCATAGCGAAACCCTCGCCCCGTACTTCATATAATATTTTACATCCTTGTGTGCGTTACGTCGCACGCTACTGCTATCATATTCCAGCCCATTACCAGTGGCGCGTATAAAACATATTAAACCATATATATACAGATATATACGGTAAAAGGTAGATGGGTTTACCATTAGAAATTTGTTGCACCAGCGTAATTAAAGGGCCGAGGAGAGAAATCTCGCGTTGCGGTATACGTATTTGATGCTTTTGCTATATAAATTCACTATAATGTAGGACCGTACTGATGTATAATATAAAACGAGATACGTTAGGATACGTAAAAGCAACTTATACAGGCCGGTGTACATATATATATATATAGAAGTGGAGTTTTGTGTGTAGGGGGAGATGGGGGGGTACGTCATGTGGAAATGAACGTGACTCACTCGTTTCCGCGGTTTACCCTCTATAATTTTCCGCAACCTGGTATATTGCGAGCATTAACAGCGAGGAGGATGGTAGAGAGAGAGAGAGAGAGAGAGAGGGAGAGAAGGAAAAAAAAATTGAAAGAGCTCTTCACGCGATATCCTGCTTGGCTCTACGAGCCTAAAAATAGCCGAAAAAAAAAATAAAATAAAAAATAAAAAGAAGAAAAAAGAAGACGGACGTGGCGGAGCGAAGGGAGAAAACGGTAGAACACGATCGAGGCACATTGGCCGATTCGTTCGAAGCTGGATAGATCGAAGGAAGAACACGAAAAATAAAATGAAAACAAAAGAAAAGGAAACGAAAAAATAAAAAATAAAAAGGAACCTGAAAATGGAGAAACGTGCGAAGAAAACATTACGCAGCCTTGACTCCTCTCGTAGCGTTTTAATGCCCCCTCTATAACTATCTTTATACCTTTACCGGTCTCTCTCTCTCTCTCTCCCTCTTTCTCTCTTTCCCTCTCGCGTTCTCCGAGTACGTACATATGCTATATATACCTGTATATTTCATCGGCACCAGCGTATTCAGAGCCCTCGGAATATAACCCAGAGCTCCACATATATATATATATATATAATAGTTATTCAAAAATTCAACTCTCTCGCCGCCGCGAGATGCTCTGCAGAAACATCGGCAGCCACCGTCGAGAGTTACGAGGGAAAAGAGCATGTGCGAGAGAGAGAGAGAGAGAGAGAGAGAGAGAGAGAGTGACAAAGTGGGGGGGATGCTTGCAGAAAGCGGATGTGAAGAGTTTTTGCTGGTGCATGACTCCCCGAGCTCCGCCGCCTGGAGATAGAGAAAGAGAGAGTGAGAAGGAAGGAAGAAGAAAGAGAGTCGAGCGGGAGAGCGAAATGGAAACTCGAATGAGCCTTCAACCCGGCTATGAGACCGAGAGAAGCGAACCTGTTCGTAACGAGCCGTTTTATTCCGTCTCTACTCTCTCGCTGTGTATATATACGATCTCTCTCTCTCTCTCTCTCTCTCCCTATATATATGTATATAACCTTAGCAGGAATATAGAATATATATATGTTTATATATAGGCATGGGGGCCTGGGGGAGGGGGAAGGAAAGAGTGAGAAAAAGAAAGAGTTGTTTGGGAAGAGAGCAAAGAGCAGACGAGCTATATATATATATATATATGTGTGTGTATGTGTGTGTGTGTATAGGGAGAAAACGAAGTCGAGGGTTGCCGACAAGTGAGGTAGGCCCAGGATCCTTGATAGGGAAGCAAAGTGAGAAGTCTTTCCGTTTTCCCCGACTCGTCTCTCTCTCTCTTTTTCTCGAAAGAGCGAGACCGAGAGAAAGAGGGTAGCCAATATATGAGCTCCCTGGTGTTCTTTATTATACTCTTTCTCACACGCACACACACACACACACATAGTGCGAGAAAGAGAGAGTTTTCGGTGCTTTTGCTCGCGGCCAGGGTCGAAAGCTCGACGTGACGGGGGTGGTTTTCGCTCACGTCGTCCCAAGGTCGTCTGAGGGGCGGTCTTATCGATTTCCAGCCGCTGCGGCACCCTGTTTTCACCGTCGAAACGCGAAAACTCACGCACACCTAGATCAATATAAAAACATACAGACGGTAGAAGGGGGTTGGTGAATCTCAACCCTCCACCTTCAATGCGAGATCGCATATCCCTCGCGATATTTTCTCGATACTCTCTCGGCGCTCTCTGTGTTACACACTGACGAGACGGTGATACGTCGCTTGCCTCGAAACGAAAAAAAAACTCGCGAGCTCGGGCTTGAGCGCAAAAAAAATCCTATCAGAGTCGATCCGAAAAAGCGATTTATATATATATATATATGTATGTATGTTTTTTTTCAACCCCCTCTAGCCGCCAGACGTATTTTCATCGGGCACGACCAACGTGGTTTCACTGTGCTGGTACGACCTCACGGGCTTTTCAGTTCGCGTCCGTGAAAGCTTCAAGGACGCACCCCCCGCCTCAACCTTCTTCTTCTCCTTCGGGGTTAACACCTAAGACATGGCGCCGCGTACAGCTTTCTTTTTTTTTTCACCGACTCGGAAAACTCTCCTGGAATATCGCTTTTTAAAGCCTACTTCTTTTTCTTTCGTGGGAAAATTCTCGTGTTTTCTTTTTCTTCTTCCTTTCCTCTTTGAAACGTTGGCTGAAATTTTTCCCTCGCGTCGTAAAAATTTGGCCTAATTTTTTATCTCGCGGGTTTAAAAAAAAGCCTCCATCGTGACAACCCCCTTTGCGGCAGTGCGGAAGGGTTGATGTGCTTTTAATAGGCCAACACACACACACACACACGTATCGAATGAGAGAGCTAATCCACTTGCTCGTCGAGCCAGAAAACAGTTGGGACCCTTACCGTCGAGCGAAGATCGAGCAGGAATAATCATCGATGCGTCAATAATCTCAAACGTGTCGAGGGTTGTTTCGCGTCTCTATGTATAGATCACCGTGTATCACTTGACGAGGTTTTCTGTGTTCCTTGTCAGAAGAAACGCGAGGTATAAACCCGAGCATTGGACGCCCTCGATTATCGTCACAATTTTTTATTCTCGTTTCATCCCCGTCGGTAGGGGTGACTCGGCGGATCTACCTTCGAGGGAGGTTTCGAAGAAACAAACGTAACGCCAGAGCTAAGCGCGTCGAACCTTCCCGGAACTGAATAATCGTTCGAAGATATATAAATTTTTCCAACCCCCAAGTTTCTCCGTCGCGAGAATTCGTCTAGCAGAAGGAAAAAAAAAGGTCGAGTTTCGTGTCTCGAGTCAAGGTCAACGATGGTGACGTTAACGAGAAGAAAGAAGCTGCTCGACGTCGTTCGACCGAGTCAAAGGGGTGGAAAAAATAATCGCCCAAGGGGGTTGTAGCCAAAAAGAGCGACATATATATATATATATAAACGTTTTAAGGATAGCCACGTAGAGGGTGTAACCCGGTGGTCCAGACGGGGATGCAATTACTTTTTCGCGGCTCATCGAGAGTGAACACACCCCATTTACGAGTAACGAGACGACGACCGTGCTCTGGTGATTCTTCGCGTCCCGGCTCTCTCGTTCGAGCGATGATAAGACTCGCGAGAGACGAAGTCCGCGAGAGAGTTTTTCGGGGGAAGGAGTAAAAAACGACCTTATACGTATACTCGAACGTATCGTAAAGAGAAAAAGTAAACGGTTGGGGAAAAAAATAGTCGAGACGAGAAAACTAGAAAGACGCCTCTCGACTTTTAACGTCCTTCGCGTCGTTCATCTTTCTGGATTTGCTGGATTCGCGAATGCGCATCCAGGGTGAACAAAAAATCCGATGTAAACACGACGAAACGAATTAGGGGATGAAAATATCTAACGCGACGTTGCAATTTACACGAGAAATATACGGCGACGAAGGTTCTCCCGAGTTCCGTACGTTTCAAGGACGTGACCTCGTGAGTTCAGAAACCCTCTTATAGTAAAATCGTCGAATTCGTTAAAACTACCCTCAACCCCATTCCAACCCGTCGAATCTCGAGTCACGTTAGAACAGCGTAATATATATATATAACTAAAACGCGTTAACGCACATTGTCGAACGAGCGCCGATTTATTCACCGATTTCACGAGAACGACGGTGAAAAACCTCGTTGTGTCGCGCCCGGATTGAAAATCGATCGAGCGCGTTCTCCTTAATTGAAAGAAAAGCTTGCATGATACACCGAATTTTATCGTCCTGGTCCACACGTCGCATGCCGACTTGGCCCGTGCGCGAGAGAACCGGACGAGGTTAGCAATTTTTTCTGTTTTTTTTTATTTCCTCTTTTTTTCACCCCTTTTTCCTCATTTTTCGCCAGTGGCATGAAACCTACGGGCGGAATGAAAAAAAAATACGAACGGAAACGGAGCGAGACGGAAATATAATGTCGAAGGACGAAAAGGTGGAACGCGACGGAGAGAGAGAGAG
Source organism: Netelia virgata (assembly GCA_951802705.1). Taxonomy (NCBI): domain Eukaryota; kingdom Metazoa; phylum Arthropoda; class Insecta; order Hymenoptera; family Ichneumonidae; genus Netelia; species Netelia virgata. Next base: position 7,240,878 of record OX637864.1, on the reverse strand, counting down.
AAAAATATATACACATGGAGAAATGCCGAGAGAGAGAGAGAAAAAAGGCGATATGTCTGTGGAGGTAGAAAAATGGGGGTTGCAAAAGTATTCGTGCGTCGTGCGGGGAGTGGGGGTGGTGAGAAGGATCCGTCTAGACTGTTTTCTCGCCCGATCCTGGCCTCTACCGAGCGGTTACAGGGTGGATGACGAGGAGGAAGAGGGGTGAGGGGGTTGAAGGGTTTTGTACGCCGGGCTCGGAATCCGCGAGACTCGTCGGGGATATATAGTTGGCTACCAGGGTGGGAGGGATGAAACGCGGTAGAACGGAGAAAGTTGCGAAGGCGTCGTCGTCGTCGTCGTCGTCGTCGACGATGATGATGGCGGCGGCGGCGGCGGCGGCGCGAGACGCGAAGCGTCCGAACCGTTCCGTGTAAAATCGGTCACTTTTGTTTTCAAAATCTTTCCAACGTGTTTCTTGATACTTTGCCGGTCTACGATTCTACCTAAAAATACTAGTTAAGAATTTTTTTTCAATATTGTTCAATGATAGAAAAAAGGAATTTTTTATTTCAACGTCAAAATAAAAAAATAATTATATTGTTAATTTATATAAAAACAAAATTGAAAAACGCACGAAAGATTGATATTAGTTTTTGTGAATGAACGCAATGAAAAATTGAGAGTAAATGGAAAATGAGAGAAATATTGGAAACAAACTGAATTTTGAATTTTGGAAGACGTCGAGTCGATACGGAACGTCTCGGGAATGGTAGCGAGAAGGGTGGTCGGGAGGATTTCCTAAGGATGTTTTTTTCAATATTGTTCAACGATAGAAAAAAAGAATTTTTAATTTCAGCGTAAAAATAAAAAAATAATTATATTTTTAATTTTAATAAAAAAAAAATGAAAATCACACGAAAGATTGATATTTTTTTTTCATGAACATAATGAAAAATTAAGTGTAAATGGAATGAGAAAAATATTTGAAACAAATTGAATTTTGAATTTTGGAAGACGTCGAGTCGATACGGAACGTCTCGTGGATGGTAGCGAGAAGGGTGGTCGGGAGGGTGCGAGAGGCCAGGAGAACAGTGAAAGTCCTGGCGCTCGATAACCCCGACGTCAAGGTCACGGTCACGGCCTCGGCTGCTCCCACAGTCCTCACTCTCCTATTCTCTTCCTCCAAAACCACCGCACACCCCCATATTTTCTCCACCTCGATCCTGCCCCCGACCCACCCCCTGCCGCCCCTTTCTCCTTCCCGCGGGCGCAGACGATTATCGGAACGATACGGAATTGGCGTCGTCCGACTGGCTCCGTTTCTCCTTCCTTTTCGCATACGTATGTATACACGTCTCTCATTTCGTTCTTTTCCTTTCTCTGTTATGTCCACGAGCTTTTTGTCTGCCTCGTTCCGTTTCATGATTTCTTCTTTTCTTTTTCTTCTTTTCTTTCGCTTATTTCTCGCTTCTTTCGTACCTCCGCGAAATTCTCGACAGGGCGTTTGGTAATGAGGAAAGTCAATAATACGAAACTCACTCACGAGGAAATATTTATAAATTCATCATTATTATCATCGTTGTTATCATTAATAACAATAACAATAATAATAATTCTATTATTATTCAGTGAAAAGTAGAAATTTTTTGTTTTCGGGAAATGGAAAGAAAACGGTAGCAAAAGCGTGAAATTTTATAGCGTTGCGCGCGCACGCGAATGTTCTTGCAACGTCGAACGGATAAATAAACATCGACCTACATGCTCGTTGAGAAAAAGAAGAGAAAAACTAAGTGAGAGGGAGACAGAAACAGAGAGAGAGAGAGAGAGAGAGAGAGAACGCAACACGGTGTGGCCACTCCGGGTACCACACCGGTGAGCGAAGTGATACAATCTTATTACGCATATTGGACAAGATTGCCGGAGATATTTCCTCGATGCCGAGATCGAGAACGTTATGCTTTTTTGCTTTTTTGTTCATTTTTTTTTCTTCCTTCGTCCGATTGTGCAACGAGAGAGCGAACGAGGGAATACGCGCGAGGAGACCAGAAGGATATATCAATCGCGGCCACCGACTTCCCCACGCGACGAATCGTCCGAGCGCATGCACAGTTTTTTTTTCCATCCACACAGATATCCTGTTACCGAGTTCGACTCCGTTCCCGCGAATACGTAAGCGGCTGTAGCTCGTCAAACGCTCGAGGAATTTCCTTATCGTTTTACCATAATGCGTGTACGGCAAACGTTACTACTCGCTTCGGTTCGAAAAGATACGCTCGTAATATAATAATATCAATCTTGCAGCGTGGATGATCGCGAGTAGGTAGGTTCGCGAGACGGAAGTCAACGTTATTTGGAAAAACGTCACGATTGTTTCCATTTTTTGTTGATTTTATTATCGAATTATTTTTATGATAGATTATTTCTTTCGGGATAATTTATTAACGATAATTCTTGTTATAAATTATAATATTTTGGTAAGAATGTTTTTTTTTACTAAAAATTATAATTTTATCGTCATAAAAATGTTTTTGTTTTTCTTTTATTATAGAACAATAATTTTTAAATGATAAATTATTTTCTTACGTTTTCTTTGAGTTATTTGCAAACAAATTATCGTTCTTATCTCACGATGTAACGAACGCATCGAATTTAACGTGCGAATAATGAAAATTCTCGTAAATTCATGATTTTTCTTCCAACGAAACAAAAAACAAAAGCTTTATTATCCGAAAAATAAAAATTCTTTATTTGTTATATAAAGAAAAATGGTCTCAATCGAAAGAGAAAAAGAAAGATTCGTCGTGTCGAACGTCTCATGGAATATGGAATAATATTTCGGAAATCGAGGGCTGATGCCAAAAACGAGAGGTGAAAAAAAGATTAAGGTGGTAGACGAGATGAGAAGTCTCCGCGATGTAAGAGCTTACGGGATAAGCCCAAAGATTCGGCTGTATAACCTTGACCCCCCCTCCGTCGAATCGATCGGACGGGACCGCGAGGGCGTTCGGTCGAGGTATACCCGGCAGTCGCCATGGCTACGAAAAGAGAGAGAGAGAGACGAGTCCTGCGGAGAAATCCCTTTGGCACGCACTCGCACGCACTCGCGCGCGCCATCACCGGTAAAGCGCCCGAATGGCGAAGAAACGTATACGGATACGGCTAGTAGCTCTCTCTCTCTCTCTTTCTCTCTCTCTCTCTCTCTCTCTCTCTCTCTCCTGATCCGGCTCCTCGCGGGTCCGCCCGGATGCCGAATTTTCTATTCCTTCGGGGCGTTCTCTCCCCGAAGCTCCGACGGGATTCCCTTCTTTTTTCCCGGTTGGTCCTCTGCTCCGTACGTCCTTTTTCGGATACCAAGAACAAAATAAAGAAAAAGGAAAAAAAACGGTAGCCCTGCTCTCGAAATATCGCGAGAGCCCGGAATCTTGGTAAAAAAAAGGACACGAGAAAAAATAAATACCTACCTAAATATCCATAAATAAATGAAAAGACGAAAAGAAAAATGTAAATAAAATCGTGAAAGTCGAAACAACATATTCTTGATCGATACGAAAAAAAGTCTCGTCCCTCGCGATAAAACAAAAAGAAGAAAACAAATTTTTTAATATAATCGAAAAAAAAACATAGCAAAAAGATCGTTTCGTCGAACAACCCCTTTCATCCCCTAAACACGAGCGATCGCGATCGAGAAACCGTCGAAAAGACGTAAATACATCGAGGAGTCGCGTCACCACGTGACGAAAGAACCAAAACACGAAGGGAAGAAAGAACGACGAAAAATAAAAAAATATAAAAACAAACAGTAAAAAGTTACGTCATAAATCGCGCCCGCACGGAGTATAACAGCGTCCAAGACGGTCCGACGGAGCTAGAAGCACGGTAGCGTGAAGAAAAAAAAAAGAAAAACACGTTTTACCAAATTATAATAATTATTCAGCCACCGCGTACGATAAGGTACAACCGGTGCGATAACTTTTTTTAATCAAGGGACCTTATTAAAGTGGCGAGGGATAACGGCGCGAGGCTACGACGTGGAGTGAACTTCGTGAGTGAGAGACGGTGAACGGGAGGAGGAGGAGGAGGAGGTTCGTCTGGTTAAGAAGCTAGATACAAGGGTAGAGAGAGAGAGAGAGAGAGAGAGAGAGAGAGAGAGAAAAATAAACGAGAACCAAGAAGGAGAAAGTGTATATCCAGCCAGACATAAATTACCGGGTCTCACAGGTGCCCTCGCAGAACAAAGTTTTTTCCACCATTTTCTTCCCTCTCTCTCTCGCTCTCTCACTCGCTCTTCCTCCCTCTGTCTAGGGGTTGAAGGTAAAGCTCGTAGACCCGGAGAAGGTGCGTGTGAGTTGTGTGTGTGAGCCGAAGAGCTTTTCTCCTCGCGCCCACCGGCCTCACCCACTGCCCCCTCCCTCGACCCTCTGGCCAGAGACCCAAGAGGGGAGGAGTGAGAGGGTATATAATGGCAAAAAAATGACGCGGTGCTTTGAGAGACGAGACGGCGAGGGGTGGATTCTCAGGCTTAACCTACCTTAACAGGGATGGGATGGCGCTATGGGGAAGAAGAAAGGGCGGGCAGCGTCGAGAGGGAAGGAAGGGGGAGGAGGGGTGTCTGTTGTGAAAGTTGAAGCGGGGAGGTCGACATGACGTGTCTCGTATAACCTCTCGTACGTACATACGCGATAGCGAAAGGACGTTAAGTATCCACCGTGAAAACATTAAGGATATATGAGAGATAAAAAGTCGATGGGGTACATCGAGAGAGAGAGAGAGAGACAGACAGACAGACAGAGAGACGGACAGAGAGAGAGAGAATGGCGACCAGGACTCAAATAGAAAGTGAGAATTTACTCTGCCTAGAGGTTGACGCATCTCGTCGCGAATGATTTTATCAACGAAGAGATTCGCGAGATCCTCGAGGGTGAAAATTCATGAGAAAACAAAAAATAATAATTATTTACACAGAGAAAAAGATTAGAAAAAAAATGAATGAAAAAATGAACGACGAATCAGGCCGAGATTCACCCAGTCTGGGCGAAGGAGGACTACGAGGCGTCTCGTCTCGTCTCGAAGATGAATACCGCACGGTCCGAAGATTGATGAAACTCGAATGATAGAACAAAAATTGTAAACAGGAGAGAGGTTTCGAGGACGAGCGAGCGAGACGTTCGTCCTTGAGAGGTAAAAAACAAAAAATTGTTGAAAAATTATTCGATCGTTCGCGCTCATCCACGTTCTCGTTGAACGCAATTTTAATCGCGTTCGAGCTTAAACAATTATTACTCGATCGCTATAATACGCGATTGCTTATCGTTAAAGAGAAAGAGACAAAGAGAGAGAGAGAGAGAGAAAGAGAGAGAGAGAAAGAGAGAGAGAGAGAGATACTTTTCTAGAGAATACAGCGAGAGATAGATACAATGTTTATGGATAAACGTCGCGGCATCGGATTTGAAAGGTCTGGAGTAGGGTAGGTCAGACCGAGAGAACGGTAGCTTGAATATCACGGATGGGGGAGACGATAAGGTTTGCTCGATACGAAACCTGAGAGGGCGTTTTCAGTTTTTCGTCCTTCGAAAGCTTTCCCGGTACCCCCGTATCTTCGTCGATCCCTACGTTTCAACCCTTACACGTAAATACACTTTCATATAAACACACACATATATATATATATATATATATACATGAATATTGAGTTGGCCAAAAAGTAAATGCGTTTTTAAAATACGATAGTGTACGTCGATGTATAGAAAAAAAACGCAATTACTTTTTGGCCAAGCTCGTATCTGTATATCTACGTGCGATATGATCGGTGGATCAGTGGGTAATCCCTGTATCGCAACGGACTACGATAGACGGAGTAAAAAGAAACGATTTTCGGAAAGCGAGGTTCGGGGTGAAAGGAAACCGGGGTGAACCAAAACAGTGGAGCTCGAGGGTGGGGAAAGTTGGAGTAAAAACGTCGAGAGGGAGGAGAGGGTGAGAGTGTGTGAGAGAGAGAGAGAGAGAGAGAGAGGTTGATGGAAATGTCCATTTTCGGGTTCGAAGCCACGGTGGCTTCAAGGACGACCACGCCCTGTCTGCTACCACTACAACCATCTTGTATAACCACCCTTGTCAGATTCACCCCCTACACACACACACACACCTCGTCCTCGTAACTCGTAGAATAAAACCCGGGCGAAATTTACCCCGTCGACTGGAAACAACCGAAAACTCTATGATACACGCGATGGGAAGAAGGAGAATAAAAGAAACAACAACAACAACAAAAACAACAAGCGAAATGTGACGAGAGAGAAAGTTTAATGGCAATTTGTGTCTCTGGGGCGAATCTTGCGGATTTTATTCTCGAGTGTAAACGCGAGAGAATCGAAACGATTAAGAGTGAGAGTAAAGCAGTCTGGGGGATTTTTTTTTCTTATATCGATTACGTGGTCGGTTAATTTGGACCACGCGATTCGATCAATATTGCATAACTTTCGACTCCTCCCGAAATTAGTTCAGTGTGTCAAAGAACATAAATTTTGTCGGAAGAACGACGTGAAGATTTTGTTTTGTTTCTTTTCTCATATTTCGTCTCGTTGCAATTATTTAACTCAATTTCCATTTTTGTTTTCCCCTTCGAGAAAGAAACACGACGTTGACGAGTTTGAGAAGCGATCGAAACTATCTCCTTGGTTCAAGAGATCACGCGTTACACCCGTCCAAGGAGAAGCGTATCGAGTGAAGTGGCCAGAGAGAGAGAGAGAGAGAGAGAGAGAGAGAGAAAGAGGGTGGGGAGGTCACCAAGCGGTGTTTTTATCAGTCGCGAATATCGAAAAACGAAAAAAAATAAAATAAAAAATCAACAGACGAACGAATCGACTTAGCTGACTTCTTCTTTGAACGGAAAAGAGAGGCTGTTGCAATTTGTTTGCTTCTTAATATTATTACCACTTATCACGCCATAACTCGAGAGAGTTTTAATGAAAGCGTTTGATATCTCGAAAAATGCGCATGCCTATACATATACCCACACACCTACGAGAGTCTCTCTCGTTTCTTGTTGTTATTGCTGCGTCGAACCTCGGCACGAAGAGATGCGCATGCGCGCGCGCTAAATTATTAGGACAGCGCGCGTGCGCGCTCGCCGTTCGGCTCACGGGCTCTTCTTTCTATCGCAATTGTTTCACGCGATATATTCACCCATCGTGCGATCCACTTTCATGAGAGATTTTAACATGGCGTCGTACATACATATATACTTTTATATATATATATATATATATATATATATATTTAATATGACGAGGATAATGTACGCGCATAGACGGCAAAATTTTGTACAACATCGGGGCGGGGCCATTAGTATTTTCTCGTAACGAGAGTACGGTTTACCGTCCGTGATACGTTGGATACCCCGCTTATCCATTATCTCTCGGACTTCAAGGCCTCGGACGATCGTTCGCTCAGAACGAGCGGGTGAATAGCGCGGAACTCGCCTCTCGTATCCCACTGAATACTGTTTTTTTTTTTACTTTTTTTTCTTTCTTCTTCTTCTTCTTCTTCGTCTTCTTCTTCTTCTCTCTCTTCTGTTATGGGCTATTCTCGTACCGAGTGTTGCATACCTCCGCGAATATTTTACTCTCGTACTCGCATATCGCCTCGCTCGCTGACCGAGTGAACCGCGATTTTTTTATTTTTTAAACATTTTTTTATGTTTGGGTTCGAGTTGAATTTCGTATTTAATATTCGATATTTATCGATCGATTTTATACAGGATATAATATTGATAGATCGGTCGGTTGAATTTGAAATTAGGATTTACGATCAAAGTCTAGTTTGGCGAAATTTAGCGATGAAATTTTCGACGACGACGATGTAATTAGAAAAATTATGAAAGTCGTTGATACGGACGATTTTTCGATTCGAGTCGAGAATCTGCTTTATCGCTCGAAACGAGAATAACCTTCCACCCCCTAGACGTGGGGGATGATCGTGACTGAAAATATTCCTAGCTAAAGAATTCTTCCTTTTTCCCCCCCGAATTAACGGTCTCAAGGCCAGGAGAAAAATTAGATCCCCTTTCCTTCGGCTTTACAAAAAAAAAAAAAAAAAAAAAAAAAAACAAGAAAATACAAGAAAAAAATGATATCATATAATAACATCGTGTCGCGAAGAAATACGTAGAAACGTCGAGACGTACCATGACCTCGACAACTCGGGATTCTACGACGCAAAGAAGACCACCCTTAGCGCGTTCGCATTTGTATCATGCGCATTTCGACTCGATTGCACGAGAGAGAGAGAGAGAGATACGTTTATACGGTTATTTCTCGTTAGAGAGAGAGTCTCAAAAAAGTACGAGGAAAAAAACAAATTTTCCTCATCCTCGTAATCGAATTTTTGTCATTAATTTTTGTTTTCTAATTTCCTCCACGTTTTCTCCTTATTCGTATATTTTCTATTTTCGTGCCAGCTCGCATTGAAAGTCTCGGAGTTTTCTATACGATTGCGTGAAAAACTCTCGTCTATTTGCGTAGATACCTGAGAAAAGAAAGAAATGGAGGAACGAAGGCGAGAAATGAAGTTTATACGATGAATGAAAACTTATTATTTCTGTATGATCGACGTCTCGAACGTTCTCCGTTAACGATCGATCAAACCAAAACGTAATATTGACCCACCGACCTCTCGATTCTCGAGACTCCCGCAATGTCGACGAAAATTCTCACGAGCTTTCGTTTACGCGAAAATAATTGATCGACCGAAAAAAAAAAGAAAAAAAAAACCTCTCGTTTTCTTCCTATACTCGCGTTATGTAATTGTCTCGCCTGAAACTTTCGGGGGCACCTTGGTCGTGTTGTTTTTTTTCTTTTTCCACCCCCTGCCCCCTCCCGCCTCCATCTCGCACTCTCTCTCTCCCCCTTTTTTCCCTTTATTCGGCACGAAGGGTAGCTCTCTCTTTCTCTCTCTCTCTCTCTCTCTCTCTCTCTCTCTCTCTCTCTCTCTCTCTCTCTCTCTCTCTCTCTCTCTCTCTTATTTCTCCATCTCTCTCTAGCCGCCCGGCACAGTTGTGACGAGGGTTGGTATAACTCCCGACGATTCCCTCTTGGCTCTATCGCGTCTATGTGCGTGCGTGCGCGTGTATGTGTGTGTAACCATCAGGGACTCGCGAGAACAAAATTACGAGGTCGGTTAGACCAGAGCCCCGCGGCTCGAGGGTGAAAGACGGTCATCGGTGAAGACAGAGAGAGAGAGACAGACAGACATACATACAGACAGAGATACACACAGAGAGAGAGAGAGAGAGAGAGAGAGGGAGAGAGAAAAAGAAGTGGAGATTGCGAAAACCGTAGACCGAGACGCGGTATCGCCAATGGCTCTTCTCCGACAGTGGTTGATGATGGAGGAAGAGGGGCTGGGGCGGGGGCGGGGGGGGGGGCCGTCGAAGAGTATGTTACAGCGATCGGTGAAAAGGTGGCGCTGGTGTTTGTCGACGGAAAGGAAGTCTGGTTGGGGTAGGACGAACCCCAGAAGGTCGTTGAAAGGACGCGACGTGTTCTCCCTCTCTTGCGACCGTTCTCTCCTCCTCAACCCGCGCCCTATTTCACTCTCTCTCTCTCTCTCTCTCTCTCTCTCAACCCTCGAACCCTCTAACACCCCCGACCCTTCCCCCGTATCCCCCTCATTGGCCTCACTCACCCTAACCGGGCCGTTGGCTGTTCGTGATGTGGTAGGCGTAGGTCAGCACCCACCTACGCATTAACTCAATCAATACGCGTCTTTGCCTGGGTACCACGCTAGATCCCTTTTGTTTCCCTCCCAAACCCCCTCGCGTTTCACACAGCCCCGTCTCGTCTCGTCACTTTTCTCAGCTCGTTTTCTTTTCATACATACGTCGTCCACCATTTTCCCGTTCCTCCCCGAAAGCCTTCAAGGTCTCCTTGAGTCTCGAGAGAAAAAGCAACCCCGAAAGAAAAAAAAAAAAAAAAGGAAAAACTTTTCCTCCATCCCCTAGTCTCGTATATTTTGCGACTAGCGTCTGCTCTTACGCTCCGTCAGCTTGATTTTTCGTCGTGACGTCCTAGGATAAATACCCGGAGTTTACCCAAAATTGTCGATTCTACGTCCGTTGAAATATTATAAAATCGAAATTATCGAAACGATTCTTACGATTTCGTTCGATCGAAATTTCGTTTTATTCGAATTCATAATAATCTGGGTTAATCGACAAACGATCTTTAACGAGCAATAGGATTTCACATCGTTTATGATCTTGAAACGTGAATAAAATTATATCGTATACGATCGAGCTGCCGGAAACGAGAAGGCATTAACAGCAAAATCGTTTTCGACCGACGATTCTTTTTAAACGCGAGTATCTACGTGCGATTCGTGTTACCTGATGATTTATATATACATATATATATACATATCATATACACATATATATATATATATAGCTATAGCATATATGTAATCGACAAGCTATATACGCGTAAAACGCTACCGATCTCCCTCGGTCGTTGGTTCTCTCGCGTGAAACTCGCGTGTGCGCATATACGAGCATAGCCAACCGTGCGAGGGAAAACGAGTGAGAGAAGTGCTTTTAACAAAAAAAAAACCAGGACATTATATATATATATATATATATAAATAAATATATATATATATATTTGCAAATGTGCCGATTTTATATATATATTTATATATACGCCGGTTTTTTGTATATAAGTATGTACTATACATATGCGGATACGCGCCAGAGATGGAACGCGTTCGCTTGTCGATGGCGCGAGGGAAAAATCGACGCGCATGCGCGCGTGTATGCGTGCGAGCGAGCGTGCGTGCGTGCCGTGTACTCGCATCGATGCAACAGCGAGCCCCGTCGCTGTTGCGCTCGCGGTCCGAGCAAGAGTGCAAACGAGAGTTGTAGTGGGGGTAGGGAGATGTACGGTAAGAGAGTGTGGAGAGGGGGGGGGGGGCACGAGAGAGAGAGACCCGCTCGCGACGACAACGACGACGACGACGACGGCGAGAAGCATCGAGAGTAGTAGGAAAATTCAGGTCGCGCCTTGACACACTTGCACGCCACCACGTGCATCGCGAACGAGGCGCATGCGTCTCACGACGAGAGAGGAGAGTATGCACTATAGTGCATTTCTCGACTATATGTGCACTTTGGTGCGAATATATATATATATGTATATGTGTTTGTGTGTATGTTTGTTTGCATGTATATACGTTGGTCGAATCGGGTTGTATTATTTTTTTTCTCTACTCTCGTAAAAGCATCGAATGTATAAATTCTGGCGCAACGAAACGAGACAATCGAATTTTTATACAGTTCGTCGGGACTAAACGCCTTCGTTCGAACCCGTGAAACGCGTTATAACGCCCGCTCTCGCGAATTTCTCGCGACATTTTTATTTTTTTTGTCTCGCGATCGCGTGACTCCGGGTACTTCCGGGGCTTCGAATTGAAGTAATACCACGCGATTACCTGTAAACGTAGACATAATCGATGATACAAAGTATTTTTATTTATTTTTTTTAATTATTAATGAAATCGTTGATTCAATAAATAATGAGGGGTTTTTTTATTATTAATGAAATCGTTGATTTCGTAATAATGGGGGTTTTTTGTTGTTGTTGGTAATATTGTTGTCAAATTATTTTCGTTAGGTGAGAGATTTGACTTTGTGAAAATGGAAAGTAAGAGAGTCGAGACATTGTCGTGGATGAGAGACGAGAGCTTGGGAGGGGGATCGAACGATAACCTGGATAAAATGTAACGCGGGCACGCGAGGGTAAACGGAGTCATCGGAAAAATCGTCGTCGTCGTTGTCGTCGTCGTCGTCGTCGTCGTCGTCGTGATTGTTTCTTTATATCGAGCGCGAGCTCTCGACTATTGTCGAGTCAATAGGGGAAACAGAAGAAGAAGAAGAAGAAGAAGAAGAAGAAGAAGAAGAAAAAAAAGCAAGATGTATACGAAGCGCAGCGATAAGAAAAGAATCGCGAGAAGAGAATTTCTTTCTTTGTCACCGTTCTCTCGGTCTTCGTCACTTCCGGTTTCGATTTAGCCGCATCGACGAGTCATAGAAATCTGGAACGCATTCTTTCTCCGACTTGGTTCGTGTTCGATCTCCGTTGCAACGTTGCGTTTTTTTTTTAAATTGTTTTTCCTCTCTCTCTCTCTCTCTCTCTCTCTCGCTCTCTCTCGTCCGGTGTACGTATATTCGCTCGGCCAAAAAGTAATTGCGTTTCCGATAGAGGGATCACGCGTCTCCGTCCATTAGAAAAAAACGCAATTACTTTCTGGCCAAGTTTAATATACGGATATATATCGGTCGAACGATTTTCTTCATTATCTCTTTAATGAATCGCACGCCTCTTGCGTATTTAAGATAATTGACCCTCTCTCTCTCTCTCTCTCTCTCTCTCTCTCGTCTCTCTCACTCGCGCACATTTTTTTCCTTGTTATTCGTGGTCGCATAAGCACAACGTCGTGCAATATCTCCCTCGTTGAATTCCTCTCTCTCTCCCTCTTCGGCATCGTGACGCAAGGTTATCATCGTCGTTGCGCCGGGACTGGTGCCACGACGATGCGAATATATCGGTGAATGAGAGACGAAACAAAGAGAGACAGGAGATAATACGAGAATTTAATAATCTTGGGTTATAATTTTTTGCGCAATCGATCGTTGCTCGCGGTGCAACGAACGAATTTTCTCTCTCCTGTACACCACGTCATCTCTAGAAATATATATTTTCTTTATTACCGTCGATGTGATTGCATGCGAATAAAAAAAAAAGCAAAACAAAAAGTATAATTAAAGTCAAGCGCGAATATTTCGTTGAAGAAAAAAAGAAAAGTAAGAGCAAAACTGAAAAAATAATCGATCGAAATTTACAAAAAATTTCACTCCCTCGATCGATTCGTTCGCAAAATTCAACGAAATTTATTCCAACGTCAGGACTCGATCGATCCGACAAGCGTCGAAATATATTCGTAATATTTTTCTGTTTCTTTTTTTTCGGCAAATTTAACGAATGAAAAAAAATTGATCGAAACGAAACAAATCCACGTTTCTCGGTATAGAGAGTGTTCTCGTTTGTAAAAGTACGGACGTTGTATATATATGGGGTACAGTAATAGATGCCTATATAGCAACGACGAGCGAGTCCATTCAGTAATAGGAAAGAGAAAAAGAGTGCCTTGCCTAGATAAAATTCACTGACTATGACTGAGGGAAAGGTGGAATCTCTTGGGTGTTTCCAACAGGCGCATCGCCGTGGAAGCACATCGAGGCGAAGAAGGAAAGGAGTTGCATTGGAAAAAAAAAAGAAAAAAGAAAAAGAAAAGTTGAAAAAACAACAACAACACTTCGCAACTACGACTTCGTTCACAGTCCTATTGGAGTTTCACTGGTATTACTCTTACCTCGCTAGTGCGTTGCCATAAACGCGTATATACACACACACATACGCCCATATATATATATATATATATATATATATTATATATAATATCTGTGTATGTCACACGTATGTATAGAATGTAAAGGTACTAGCTTCAAGTTGGATCGTTCTTTGGCGAAGCGAGCGTGAATTCGCACGCGACCTCGTCGCGCAGCAAAAGTCTCTCATAGAGTCGGAATCCCCGCGCGTCGATACGATTTCCTATTCTCTCTTTTCCTGAGCTCTCTCGGTTGAGCTAGATGGCACTCGGCGACACTCGTTGCAGAAAAAAATACGCTCCCCCCGCATTTCGATCGTAAGGCACGAACGAAATTTTGCCCGTTACGAATAAAACGAAAAAGACAAGATTTATTTATTTATTTATTTTTTTTTGTAATAAAAAAAAATAAGAAAATCATTCGCCTAAGGAAAATATTCTGAAAATTTGTATTTATCTCGCGTAACGATTACGCGACTGTGAACAAGACGCAGCTTGTAGGTAAAACAATGCGAGGTTTTTTTTGTTTTGTTTTTTTCGTGAAAAAAAAAGGAAAAACGCCGATTTTTGCGAAAATATTTTTATTTCAATAATTTTTTTGCAAATAAGATAAAACTTAAGTACATAAGTGTTTCGAGGTGTTTTTTCGTAGCTTCTTCCTGTTTTTCTTTGTGTTTCTTTTTTCTTTTTCTTTCTGCTTGTTATCGTTTCTCCAAATCAACGAAGATTCTCGAGATATCGTTTCGAGATTTTTCTTAAGAAGTGTGACGTCCAACTCCGGTCCGGATGATCGTCGAGATTCGTCGCATATATATATAAATATATAAAATTACTACTAGACACGCACGAGCACGCGATACAAGAGCGAACTCGAGTAGTCGTCGTCGTCAACGTCGACGACGTTGAACCAACGACGACCACGACGACGACGACGACGATGCGGTCTTATCTAGGCCATGGCTAGCATGCACACGAGCGCAAAACCGTTCTCTCTCTCTCTCTCTCTCTCTCTCTCTCTCTCTCTCTCTCTCTCTCTCTCTCTCTCTCTCTCGCGTTCTCTCTCTCTCGCGTTCTCTCTCTCTCGCGATGTGCATCGAGCGCTCGCGCCAAACGACTCCGCTTTATGCCACTCGACGATGCAACGATAGAACGAGAGATCCGTGCGCCACGCGTGTTCACGCCGATCGCCTCTCGTCCACGACGATGCCGCGCACACCCGAGTCTCTCGGGGAGATTGTGTTTCCTTTTCGTTTTTCTTTTTTTTGCTTCTTGTCTTCTCTTTTTTTTCTTTTCTTACGCGCGGCGAAAACGTTTCGCGTCTAGCGTAATCCTTTTAGCCACCTCGCCCTCGCGGTATCACCTTAACGAGACGAAGCGATCGAGCGAATGATCGAGGAACGTTGCTGCCGCATTTTGTTTTTTTTTTTTAATCTTTTTTCTAACCACTCGCGGTTCGCGATCGAATCGATGAAAATTCGACGATTTTTCGCGAAACGGGCGAAACCCTAGAGTCGATCGAATTTTATTCGATTCGATGGGAAATTATATTCCTGTCGACGCGTTGTTTGGGGGGAAAAACGAATTTTGAAAAATTTATTTAGTTCTCTCGCAGCCGATTGTCACTTTCGATCGGTCGCGCGAACGAACTCTCGAGGATTTTTCACCGGGAACGGAGACGAGACGATTCGCGGGCGTAAAGACAACCGGTGGCATTTTCTCTCGCTACCGTTCGCGCCGATGGCTTTCAGTTCAATTCTTCCTTCTTTTCTTTTTAAATAAATAAATATATATTTGTCTTTTTTCTTTGTTTCGTATATCTTCGCGAGAGAATTCTCCCTCGGAGTAGCGAGGAACGATTCTCTTGAGCGTGACGGGAAGTTGCTGTAGGCGAAGCCTTCCCCACCTCCCCCTCCCCCTCGTCGCCCCGCGTGACTTCGTAGTTTCAAGGATGAGAAAGGGATATCAGTGCAGTGGGAAACCGGCGTGAAAAATAAAACGAAACGGTCCGCGAGAAGGAAGAAACGTCGGCGCTGTGAACGAGGCAAAGAAAAAAACAAAAAGAAAAAGAAACGTCCGCATCGAAATATTTTTTTACCGCTTTTAAGAACAAGAGATAGACAAACGACGAAATGAAAAAAGTGGTAATATAATTGTACGTAATGAAAATTGCAATGTTTTTTTTGTTTTGCATAAAAATTCGAGACATTGAACGATACGAACAAATCGCGCTCGCTCGAACGGAAAATACGCGTATAAATACGTATGTAATACATTGTATATATATATATATATATATATATATGTATATATATGGTGTCATCATAAATACATCCAATTATAATCGACCCAGAACTCGCTCGCGGATAATAAAGTTCACGTACGTGCGTGGTTACGTATCAAGCCGACACTGACGTCCGGCGATAAAAAAAAAGAAAAAAAAAAATAAGAAATCTCGATGAAGTGTCCAAAGAGAGAAAGAGAGAGAAAGAAGAAAAAGAAAAAAAGGAGAAATATTGCGTACGAGAGAGAGAGAGAGAGAGAGAGAGACGAACTTGCGCCCACTGAAAGTGAGAGTTTCTCTCCCTCTTTCTCTCCCTCTTTCTCTCTCTCTCTCATTCACACTCTCTTTCTCGCTCTCTCGTTGTATTTACGTTAGATTGTCAACTGGACTTACGTCGGTCGGTCGGTCGGTCGAGCTCGCAACCCAAATAACAAAAATATAAATAGCGAAGATCAAAACGAGCAGAGAGATGGAAAGAGAGAGAGAGAGAGAGAGAGAGAGAGAAAGAGAGAGTGAGTAAGAACGAGGATAAATTTTCAGAAAAATTAATTTCTCGTAAGCGTTTCGTACAAGAAGATTTTGCGCGTGTCTAACAAAATATGTTTTCGCAGCGAATCGAGAGTGAGCGAGAGGGAGAGACGAATCCTCGAAACTCCCTCCTCGTATTTGTTTACTATTATTTATTTTTCTCGCATACTTGGCCTCGTCGCTTTTTTCCGTCTTCTCTTCGTCTTTTCTTTTTATTTTCATTCGTCATTGTAATATTCGTGGCCGCATTCTTTCATCGTCCGTCCGTCCGTTCGTCTCCTTCTTCTTCCTCCATAAACGAGAGTCGCGTTTTGTCTCCTCGTATACGCGCGATACGCGCGCTCCATCACTTTTATCTCGTTTCTCTAACCACGAGAGACACGCGAGGATGACCGCGCTGGCAGAGACGGATCAGAAGACGAACGGGGGGGGAGTCGCGAAGAAAGCGAGAGGGATGCGAAAGAGACGAGTATGGAGGAAAAGATTGGGCGGCGAAGCTTACGATTGGAAGAGAAGGAGGGACGAAGGAAAAGAAACGAAGAACAGAGAGAGGGAGGAGAGAGATAGAATGATCGGCGAAGAGGGCGAAGGGAAGGGGAGGGGGTCTCTCTCAGTATCTCGCGTGAGATTGGCGATTCGCCGATTTAAAAATAGGCCGAGAGACCTGCAGTTGTTGGTTCGATCCAGGATGCGCGCGTACACGTTAGAACGACGAGAGACGAGAGAAGCTATTTCGTACGATTTCCTGATTCCAATTTCATTAGCGCGTCGTATCGAGATTAATTGGATAAAAATAAATGAGAGAAAATAATGAAAAAAACACACGACGTTCATACTTTTTCTTGAAAATAATTTCTTCGTGACAACGAATCGTTAAAATCTCTATATTTTTCGTTAAATTAAACATTTGTATTAATCGATAAAATTTTCTCGATGAAATTGAAATTTCGATCAATTTCTCGAAAAATTATTTATTAAGAATTTTTGTTTGTTCTTTATATTATAACAATTTTTCTCGTTAATATTTTATTATTAGCTAAATATACGTTCTTTCGTTTTTAATCAAGATCGACTTTGACCACAAATATTTTCTCGTATATTTTAGTAAAAGGGAAGAAGAAGAGAAAAAAAAATCATCGATTTTAAAAACTCAACGTATCGTCTTCTTTTTCGCGGTTGCATAGTTCGACGAGAGTCTCGACGATCTGTTGCCGCTGCGGTGCAGTTGCATCGGCGTAGCTCGCGAGAAAGAGCGAGAACGTGAGAGAGAGAGAGAGAGAGAGAAAGAGTGAGGGAGAGGGACGAGAGTGGAGAACTGCGGACGCGCGGACATCGCGGTGGGGATTAGGCCTTGGGAGAGTTCGCTGCACCTCCCGTCCGTTCTTACGTCCTGCCCCGTCTACTCTCTCTCTCTCTCTCTCTCTCTCTCTCTCTCTCTCTCTCTCTCTCTCTCTCTCTCACTTACATACACACACACACTCTCTGTTCTTTCCTCTCGCCGACCCCCCACCCCTCCTCTACCATCGTTGCACCGACGACGCGACGACGACGACGACGACAGCGACTACGCGACGACTCGCAACTTCCAACTTCCCCTTTCCAAGACGTTCACCGTCTGTAACGACTTGAACGATGCAACATAATTGACGAGAGACACACATCCCGAGACACGTACACGCATGAAATTGCACTTTTGCGACTAATACCGATTTTCTTCGGTAAATAAACCCTCGCCTATAAACGTGAGTTTGTAATCCTTGTATGCTGTTAGGTTTGATTCGACGTATTACGATAAAAAATAGTTGTTTTTTTCAATTGAAGTTTTTTTTTTTTTTTATATATTTCCATAGAGCAACGAAAGTTACTTTTTGACAACGATATGATTTTTTTTCTTTAATTAACGACGATTAAATTGTTAGTTTTCAATTGTAATTTATGATTTTTAAATCATAATCGCGCCTTAATATGTATATATATATATATATATATATATGTATATGTATATTATCGCACTTGCGAAGGGAGATAGAGTGCATTCGTCGATAAAATTGTCATTATATCATATATATATGTTTGAATGTATATATATAAATTTATATATATGTATATATGTACATATACGTAGATATCGCTCGTGCTGACCGCGTGTGACCGCGAGGGAACGCGATCACTCTCTCGGGCGCTCCTGAGCGCGCACACATTGTAGACACAATAAAAGAGGAGAAGGCTCTCTTTATACAATAACGTCCGCAATGGAGAGTCACTTCGTTCAGCCGGACGTGCGTTCACTTATGCACTGTACATAGTATTGTTCCCTTTCCTCTATCGTCTCTCATCGTACATACACGGTACATTATATTAACACTACCGTATTACATATATATATATCTCATATATCATATCTCATATCTCATAGTAGTACCCTTATCAAAAAACATCGAACCGTGTATCATCCGCTAAATCATACATATTTAATAATAATAATAATAATGATAAATAATTTTTTTTTATCACGATAAATTCACTCGTTCGCGTTTAAAAGAATTTACCCATAACATCGTATTAAAAAGAAAAACCTACCGCGAAATTTCTCACAAGTCGATAATAATTAAAACCGATTAAAAACTATCGGTTAAAAAAAATTAAAAACTTTTCTTGAAATTTGGCCTCTTCCTATGTTTTTTCGAAATTTTCGTTCGCGATTAGAAAATCTTTATTAATGAAATGAAATTAAAGACAATTTTAATTCGACTGTATGTCTTATATACATATATATATTATATGGCTATATATAGCTTTTTAGCTTATATATCGGTAGATCGCGCGCGCGCATAGGTATATAAGAGTACGAAGGGAAGCGTATGGCGTACGTTGTGTAGATCGTAGCGCACGCGGGAACGGACCTTGGGAAGCCCGTTCTTAGCGGATCGAGGGAATCTTTCCGGTTCTCGGGCGCGTCGGTGGTGAGGTACTCGGTAAGGGGCGGCAGGGGGGTTGGTGGGAGGGCGAGTCGGCAAACGCGTCTCTCTCTCTCCCCCCACCGATGGGGGGTTTTCTTCGTTCTCTGCTTCTTCTTCTTCTTCTTCTTCTTCTTCATCGTCGTCTTCGTTCCTTGTTGTGTCGTGCCCTTGAAGAGTTGTACTACCTCGACTAACATACTATCTATATATATATATAACATATATATATATAACATATATATAGATATATAGATAGTATGTTATATATATATATATATATATATATATATATATATATATATATATATAGAGAGAGAGAGAGAGAGAGAGAGAGAGAGAGAGAGAGAGAGAGAGCGAGAGAGAGAATTTGTACGGTGTCCCTTCGTGCAAAGTCCAGCAGGAAAGCACACTTGAAAGCGAGCCTCTTTCTATCTCTCTCCCCCCTCCCCTCATTCTCCCTCTATTTTCTCTCTCTCTCTCTCTCTCTCTCTTTCTTTCACTCACTCAGTCGGCAAAGTTCTAGAGGGTTCTGTACTGCACCAGCTCCTTTGGCTCTCTTTCTTCGCGTTTCCTCGACACCTCGTCGACTCTCTCCTCTATCTTGACAAAAAGAGAGAGAGAGAGAGAGAGAAATAGATAAAGAGAGAGTGAGGTGAAAAAAAAACGCTTACGACGACTGTACGACTGCCCTGGGAAAATAAAAGCCGCGAGAGAGCAAGAGACTCTTCCTTCCTTGCAACGCGTCACTCCCCCGACACACACACACACACAATACATACATATATATATATATATATATTTATACGTATGGATTTCTATATATATATATATATATATATATATATATGTAGTTCCGTTTGCCTATATACCTACTACTGTTGTGCATGCATTCCGTGTAACTTTACTTTGCCACCGCTCATTGCAAGCAAGGTGAAAAATAATTGACTGAGTGCCCGGATTCTCTTCCATGCATTTTTACCTTCTCTCCCTCTTTCCTCTGCCCCTCGCCCCTCTGCCATCGCGGCTCCCCCATCTACCACCCCTCCACCGCTCCCCCATCGAGCCACTCTCTTTCTTTCTCCCCGCGCGATACCAGCGCCATCTTTAAGTTTCTGTACATATCGGCGGGAGAGCCACCGGGAGAGAAACGTGTCGAGGAAAAGTGCGCGTTAGTCTCGGCCTGAATCGTCGGCTAATGTCTCTTCCTCCTGCACACCCCTCCCCCTCTCTCTCTCACTCACTCACTCACTCACTCACTCCTCCCATCATCCTTTTTCTCCCGAGAGCAATTTTTTTTATTTCTTTCTAACTCTAACATTGCCGGAAACTTGGATTTTTATTTCAGTTTGTCTCTTTCGCTCTCTCTCTCTCTCTCTCTCTCTCTCTCTCTGTTTCTGTTGGGCGTAACGACAGATTAAACTGGTACACCTCCGGTATAGGCCAACGAGACTCTTCTCTCGCGATCGACGCAAATTTGTATTGTTTTTTTTTGTTTTTTGCAAGCGTAAAAAGAATTTTTTTTTTTTTCACTCTCTCGGATCTTCTCGATCTTGTTTCGCGGATGCGAACGATTCTTAAACTTAATAATAAATAATGAGAGGAGTCGATAAACGGCCGGCGAAACAGGGTATTTATCAATCGAGCGCGAGATCTTCCAGCGAAGATCACTACGCGTTGGCCACTTTCTTCTTACGCGGTATAATCGCGTGTTCGAAGTAGAAACGAAGGAGAGTGGAACAACGACAACAATAAAAACGAACAAGAAGAAAATTTATAACGACGCGGAAACACGTGTTTCCGGTTATAATAAATTAATCGAAAGTCACTTTTGGACGTATCGATATTATTATCATAGCGCGGATTATTTTCTCGTATCGAAGGACGTTTCGACGACACGAACGTCGCTATTTTCTTCACGATTCGATCGGCAATATTTTTCGATTTGTTCGAAAAAAATTCTTTGTACCGATAATAATACGCTATAAAATTAAATAATAATTCACGTTGATATTGATTTAATAATTGTTAATTATGATTTTTATAATTATCGTAGATTAATCAATTTTATCGTTCGTTCAATAATTTTGTCTTTTCCTTGGATTTTTGTTACAGGTGAGTGTCATTTCTCGTATCCATGCGAATTTCTATCCGAGGATACTTTCGTCGACGAACGTGAGTAGAGAAAAAATGCATTTTATACAATTTAGCCAGAAAAAAAAACGCAAATACATAAAAAAAAATTAAACACCATTTTGTAATTCGACGATTAAAATATAAAATTATTTAACATTTAACCTATAATAATCACAGTATCGACCAATTCACGAATATTCGAACAATTAGAAACGTCGTCCTAATTTTTTCTCTCCCCCTCCCCCCTCTCCACCTTCTTCGATCTTCCAACATCGAAAGAAACATCGCGTGCCAATTTCCCCCGTTACGCACACTCGACGTTGCACCGTTTCGTGCGGAATTTAGCCTCGTAACGTCTCTCGACACGTAGCATCGAGAGGATAACGAGTGAAAAAAAACAAACAAGAAAAAAAGAAAAGAAAAAAGAAAATATCCAGAGCAACTTTTGCTCGCTTTTCCTCTCGAAAAACGTGAAAACTCTCGAAGCAAAACTCTTCTCTTCGTCCGTGGAGCAAAACGCGCGATATACACACGGTGTCGAGAGAGGAAACGCGCGAGCGGCGAGCTCGGCTCTAGATTCGTTTTGTTCCGGTCGTTCGAGTTTGAAGGCGCCTTCTTCTCTTCTCTTTTTGTTTTTCTCGTATCTTTGACTCTACCTGTTACGAGCGAATATTATCATCTCTTCGGGTATCAAGAACACGGATAAAAACATGTATATATATATATATATATATATAAGGAAAGAATGAATCGCGAATCGTTGCACCGCGACGCTCGGTGGCCGCGATGCAACGGTTTGTCGGTGATGGATTAGAAATCGCGGCAGTTTTCCTGGATTGGGCGTCGTCCACGCGGACGATTCTCTCGTCGGATCGGCGAGAGTTTATACACAACGCGCCAAACCGATCTCTTTCTTTCTCTCTTTCTCTCTTTCTCTCTTTCTCTCTTTTTCTCTTTCTCTCTCTCTCTCTCTCTCGGTCGTTTTCTCTCCGCGAACACCAGCCGGTCAACGGTGCGTTGCGTTTTTGCGTGAAACTTGTAACTCTCCACTCTCTTCGCGGGTGAATTTCTTCTCGATCTATTCCGACGCTTTTCCGACGCGCTACTCTCTCTTCTTTCGTTCGAACGATCCCGTTGCGACGCGACGAGTTTCCTGTCTATACGCACCTCGCACTCTTTCCGATCGATATTGTTTCACACTGTCGCGTTAACTATAATCTTTCTCTCTCTCTCCCTTATATACAAATATATATATATATATATATATATATATATATAAGTATGTATATATAAAGTAGAGTTCTATCTTTAAAGTTTGATCGATCGGCGATTCGCATTTCCGTTGTTACACGAGAACGATTTGCCTTCTCGTGTGTCCACCACGCTCGATTCTCTCTCTCTCTCTCTCTCTTTCTCATCCGTAACGCTCGAACGAGCTTCGTTCGAATCCGTGCTATTACGGCATCGAGATTGCATAATTCGAGACCCGAAAAATGAAAAAAAAATCCGATCGAACGTGTAACGGGCCAATTCGGTGGCGTAATTGATCGTCGTTGAATTTTTTTTATTTTTTATTTATTTTCTTTTTTTAACGTTTTATTTTCGATACTTTTTCTTTTTTCGACATCCACGACGATGCAGTCGAGATTACGCTCTCGTCGCGAAGTAGAGAATCTTGCGTTTCTGTGTTATAACCGGGGCGGGTATCGCTCGAGCGAGATACCCGATTGATAAGCCGTCAGAGGCCACTGATAAACTCTCCTCTCTCTCTCTCTCTCTCTCTCTCTCTCTCTCTCTCTCTCTCTCTCTCTCTCTCTCTCTCTCTCTCTCTCTCTCCCGCTCTCTCCTTTCACGCTGTGTGTATTACGATTCGGCTCGAGATGCAGCGAAACGTTACGTGACGAGTACGATGAAGACAACCACGGGAAAAAAAATAAAAATTCTTCATTCCGATACGATTATTAATCAAATTATCGTAATAATAATTTGAATAATCATTATTAAAACATTTTTCTTATTATAATTATCATCGTATCATCGTATCATCGTATCAACTATCAACAATAATTCGTAACATTTTTATCATAATTTCATTCTCTTTCGAATCTATCCATTAAAATTCTTGTTTTAATTTCAACGATACAAATTTTCCAAAATACGATTTTTGATTATCAAGAGAGCAAGAATTTAAAAAAAAACGTAATTTCTCACGAAGCTTTCGACTGTCCTCGAAAGGAATAAGAAACCTTCTCGGGCTTTCTCGCTCCGGTGATCGACTCGGCCTTCGTGCGCGAAAAACACCGATCTCGTCCCGATAAAACGCGTTCCGCAGTTCGCTATGTATATAAAACGCGTACTTCATACCTCTCGTATATTTATGTATGTGTGTATTAAAGATGGCGCTGTGCATGCACGCCGGTCTCGGCAACGAGGAGGACGCGTATTCGCCCGTAGTCACCGGCAGAGCGCGCGCGTGTGTGTGTCAGAGGGAAGCGAAACGTCGGAAGCTCCCTCGAAGCGACAAAGATCTGAGCGTCGTGTGTACGAGCCAGTGGGAATCTCGTCGCGTCGCCTTTCCTCTCCTCGCGACTACGTTGCACACACAGACACACACAAACACCTCTTGGTACACCCCGTCGTCTTTCTCGTTACGATTTATTCAAAAGGATTTACGTACGTAAAACGCGATA
>OX637864.1:7185186-7216667 GCA_951802705.1 Netelia virgata | reverse complement strand
AAAATTCATCGCAAGGATACGATGGAGGATTATTCGTCGAATAGCGCTGCCGCCGCTGCCGCTGCAGCTGCGGCTATGAGGCTACGCGGTTTAATAACCGCTTCCTCGACGACCGGCGAATATTCGCAATGCGAGGATCGCAACACATGCTCCGAGGACTCGGACGACTCGTGCTCGGACAACAATCAGAAGGATGCTGGTAGTGGCGCGAGATCGAGATCTCGACCACCCGGCACGAAACCTTACAAGAAGAACCTCATCAGGCGATATCGTGAGTCTTGAATCGATCGAGTAATTTTTTTAAGCATTTTTTTTTGCGCGTTTTTTGTTTTTTTCTTAATTCGACGCAACGAGTTACGAGATGATTCGCTCGCGATATTCTCGTTACGATTAGGATGAAAATTGCGGTTTTTTTTTTTGTTCCTTTTTCTTTTATTCTTTTTTTTTATTTTTTTATTTTTTTTTTAAGTTAAGTTTCAAGAGAGATTAAAATTATCTCTCAGCGGGTGGAGAATAAGAGAGGTACGACGGTGAGATCTTATCTCGTTGCGATAAGAAACTTTGTTCTTTTTATTTTTCTTTTTTTTTTTTATTCAAGATTCGCCCGAGCAAAAATGATTTATCCAAGAAAATGTAGATTTTCGCCGATTCTGTTTCGTACCATCGTTCGACACAAAGGAAAAAACGTTATTTTAGCGATTTTTCTTTTTTATTTTATTTTTGCGTCGCTTTGAAAATTATTACGAGATTTCGAATTTTCTATAATATATGTTTAAATAAACAAAAAATATGATTTTCATTGGAAATTCGTACGTCGTGTCGACGCGTATGTAGAAATTATCGAAAAGTATCGATGATCGATCGAGTTTACCTAGCTCGATATATTTTCAATCTCGCGCGAGTTTAAAATCGAGAGAGACGATTTTTTTTTCTTTCTTTCTTTTTTTTTTTTTTTTTTGGGAGAGAGTCTCGTCTCGACGCCGAGAAACGAGAGAAAGAACGCGATGCGTAAACAGACCTAAGTGCGCGTGTGCGTAATTTCGGCAAAGGGGGTGGGAGGGGGTAGAGGTGAATCCGAGACTATGGCATATATATATACGTATATTAAAAGATAAAAAAGAAATTACGCAATCGTACCTCGCGAAGGTCGCGAAAGCCGCGATCGAGAATTCGCGAGTTCTTTTTCGTCGCTGATTATAACATACTCGATATTCTTCGCGCGTATGAGAGAGATTCGCTTGTATAACTCGTATGATTTCTGTTCGTTTTTTTTTCTCTTCCTCTTCAATCTCCGATAATAAACCATCCGGCCTGTAACCTGCCCCAACCCTGACGAAATTAATGCTCGAATCTCTCTCTCTCTCTCTCTCTCTCGTTCTCTCTCTTGTATTTTTCTCTCATTTTTTTTCACTCGACATCCTCTATAGCCGATAAATTATTCGTACCCTCGCGAAAATAACGATTTTTGCCCAACGTTGCTTCTCTCTCTCTCTCTCTCTCTCTCTCTATTTGTCTCTCTTTCGGTCTACAAGTTTTTTTTCTCTTTGTATATTATACACACGCCCGGTAACAGCTGTATGCGACGCTGTAACTTCCCATGATTTTTTTTCTGCTTTTTTCTGCTTTTTTTCGTTTTTTTCGTTTTTTTTTTTTTTTTTTTTTGCAAACTGCCCGTGGACACAATAACCGCGAAGCAACGCACTATCCCGGCCATATGGGAGGCGAACTCGCGAGAGTCGAGTGCACTGACTCTCGGGCGATGATTAATATCGACGATTATTGTTATTGAAAAATTAATTAGTCTCGCGAGGAAGCGACGAACGAAATTTCTCGATGATAATATTGTTTTCGAGCGCCGCGAATTAATTTTGTTTTTTTCAACGTTGATTCGAAAACTCGTCGAACGAAAAATAATTAATATAGATTTAAGCTATACGTTCTCGAAGAGAAAAAATCAATTTTTTAAATAAATTTACAAAAAGTATTTTTTGTTTTTTGTTTGTTGTAAATTTCGTTTTTCATTATTTTCCTTCCGGATTTTTCCGTCGGATTTCGATTAGGCTCGTGAAAAATGGACTTTTTCAACCCTTTCGACGATCTCGTTCGTACGACCCGAGACCTTGAATAAGAAACGTCACGGGGAGTCCTTTTGCACGCATGGTGAAAATTCTTTTCGTCGCTCGTGCGATTCTCTCGTTGAAAGTTGGAGAAAAGCGTGCCGAGGGGTTGCTGGAAGAACTTTCGAACGAAATTGCGACGGTCGACATTGACGTTCGTTTCGAACAGGGCACGAGAGAGAAAGTTACCCTCGGACGAAATTTTCGGGAACAATTTCTTCCCCATTTTTCATTTTAGTCACAGCGCCCCCCCGGCACGTTTTTCTATAAGAAAACCTTTTCGTTAAATGTCTCGTTGAAAACGCATCGGAAAACCGTGAGTGCGCATGCGTATGTGTGAAAGAAAGAGAGAGACAGAGAGAGAAAATATTTTGACGAGAGAATTTCCAAGTCTCGCTTTCCTCTTCTCGTCCGAGATCGCCCACGGGCTTTCCCGGTCTCGAGACAATTTTCAACTTTCTCTCGCAACACGTTCCGAGTTCGTCAGCGATTTTTCTCGCTCTCACTTCCTCCCCTGTTCCACCTAATTACCCTCTCGAATTTTTCGTCGAGCCACGTGTGACGCCCGAATTAACGCGCCGACAATTTTTCAAATTAAAAATTTGTTACATCCAAATTTTTAAATCAATTACCAACAATTTTACTTCAAAAAGAAAAATTTCATAACAATTTATATATTTAATTAATGATTTATATTAAAAAAAAAAAAAAAAGTTATTCGTAATTCGGCTCGACCGGAAGAAAAAAATTCAAATTTTGTCTCGCATTACAAGTATTTCCGGCTGGAACAATTTCTTTTTCTTGACGAACGAGAGTCTTTCACCTATAAAAAAAAAAAAAAGAAAAAGAAAAAAAATTACCGTTTCCAGCATAGAAAACCCTTTCTTCGAAATTTCGTGTCTCTCTCTCTCTCTCTCTCCCTCGTTCTTCTCTGGCCACCTAGCTATATATCTTTATATCCATCTCGTTCTTTCGGAAGTCTCGACCGTGGGCGGTCCGAGGGGATACAAACCAGGATATAGCTACCGTTTGACTCATTGGCTTCTTGCGGTGTGGCGCTCGCTCGCTTCCTTTCTTCTTCGCTTTCTCTCTCTCCTTCCCTTTCTCTCTTACTTCTCTCGATCCAAGGAAAAATTTTCGACGGCGAACGGCTAAACCACCTAATCCACACGGGTCTTTTTCTTTCTTTTTTTTTCGTACACAAGCAGGTACCTGCTAGTCTCTCGCTTTTAAAAACCTCCATAGAATATAAATTTTATTTTTACGACGCCTGAATCATCCAAAAATGAAGATATATACGGGTCGTTCAAATATTTGATATTCGGAGATACGAATATATATACACAAATATCAGCTTGGCCAAAGAATAATCGGGTTTCTAATAACGTATAAACTTATGTCTTAAGTATTAGCGAAATAAATAGCCTTTACTTTTTGGCCAAGGATCGAAAATAAACGTACAAAGTGTTTTTTTATCTTTTTTCTTTTTTTATTTTATTTTTTCACTCTCGTTGCTCGTTGCCCGTAAACGTTGTATATCCTACGACATATAGTAACGATAGTCGCACGTAACGCCCCTCGTACCCTCTCTTATCTTCGTCCCTCTCGCTTTATTATTCCACAATCGATAATCAATCAATCTCCAACACCGACCGCCATACGAAAATAACTCTTTCGAGTTGTACACAACAAACCCGCGCGATACAAAAGACCCAATGAAACATATCGAATAGGTACGAAGTTATCTTTATCTCTCTCTCTCTCTCTCTCTCTCTTTCTTCATATCTCTATCCACGTTTCATTGAAAATCCGTATTAATAAATTGCCCAAGAAATATTAATACTCAATCGTATTTGTGTTATGCACCAACGTGGTAATAATGGATTCTCATCTCTTTTGTCGCTTACGTTTATCTCAAAGTAAGCCATCCGATGGTTTTGCAAATGTCTCGAAATAGTAATAATGGCCAATGATAACAATAACGAGAAAAGAGAGTCGGAGAGAGAGAGACATAGGGATTTTAGGGTACATTGTATATTTCTCGGTTACATACAAATTACGTATTCGGTACGATATATTATGGGAACATATTCTATAATTGGAAGTTTATCGTGATGAAAGAGCCGCCGAGGAATTGGCCTCTCTCCCTTATATTTAAATAGCTGATGATTCGACGAATCGGTCGTTCTCTCCGTATCTGCAGTCAGCCCCCCCACCGCCTTTCCTCTTTCGGTCGCGCGCAGACGCAATATACCGGTGCTTCATTGTGATTCAGGATATTGGCCCGCCGAGGAAGGAAGGACGAACTTCCTGTCTGTCTCTCTTCGACTGTACATCGTTCGACGTTTTACTATGTTTCTCGTCTATATATATATATATATATTATGTATGTATATATATATGACATAGCTTTATCCTCTCGGCTCATCGACGAATTTTCACGGGACGAGGAATAAGTTTGAACCGGATCTTTTCTATCACGAATTCAACAATTTATTTCTTCTTTTTTTGTTAATAATACGAGTAATGATTGAAAATTGCGCAACGCTTTTGAGGGATTTTTTTTATACATTATTTTCTAGAAATATTGTTATTCTCGTTCGAATAATTTTTTCTCTCGAACAATTGAAAATCGAGTCGCTTTTCTCGATCGAATATACAAAATTTGTTCTTTTTTTTTAGTTTTTTTTTTTAGAGCTTACCGCAACGAATCATTATTTAAAAAAAAAATGAAAAATAAGTCCGTAAGCCTTTTTGCCCATCGCGTCTTTCATGCCCGGGCAAATTTTCCTCTCGTCGAGCTCTATTCGCGCGACGATCGATTTTCATCGGATAATAAGCGGCTGGGTATTTTCCACACCGATCGGCCCGGAAGGATCGAACGGCAGGAGCAAGAGAGAGGGAGAGAGAGAGAGCCGAGAAGGTAGAGAATCTCGCAAGGGAGATAGAGAAAAAAGTATTTCATCCGTGTGCCGAAGCGAGTGAGACGAGAGTGCCAACGTAGGCGCGAGAGCCAGTCGAGGCGCAATCGGAAACTGGGGTAGCCTGTCCTTGTGCTCTTCGGTGGTTATTGGAACGTTGGCACGTAGACGTCACCTCGCTCTCTCTCTCTCTCTCTCTCTCTCTCTCTCTCTCTCTCTCTCTCTCTCTCTCTCTCTCTCTCTCTCTCTCTCTCTCTCTTTTCTCTCTCTTTTCTCTCTCTCTCTCTCACGATCTCACGATCTAACGGGTGTACCGAAACGAAAGTGACAACAACACGAAAAAAAGAAGATATCAACGATAAAGATAAAATCACATTGTAACAACTAGAAAAAGATAACGCTTAATTTTTCTCTCGAGAGACGAGACTATCGTTCTTTGGAGATTCACGATCGAACCGTAATCTCGAAGACGTAAGAGATAGACCGATGATCTCTATTGATCTCGTCCATCTCTCGTACGCGCTCTCGATAATAATCGATATCTATTCTATTTTTTTTTTTTTCGATTATTACACATTATCATTATCGTGCATAAAATTATCAATTATTATAAACAAGATTATGGGATAAAAATGATTAATTAACTTTATTCTGTATAGGATTATTTCCTCTCTCGTTTCGATAAATGACGCGAGACACGACGTGCCGAACGATGCGTTTGAAAAATCAATCTAATAATAATAATAATAATAATAATAATAATAATAATAATAAAAGGAAAAAATATATTCCAACGGATAGAACGGCCAATCGCATCGGTTAACGAGCGCGTCGCGGTTAAACAGAGCGTGCAAAAAAGGGCGTCGTTTAAATTAATATATCATCGGGAGATGAGCGAGCGAGCGTGCGAGCGAGAGAGAGAGAGAGAGAGAGAGAAAGAGTGGGACGCCCCGAGCGCTGCACCCACGCAATCGCGGCAGCTTCTGCTTGATCCTCGGTCGTTCTATATATAAAAATTGCTTCTCGTTGTTTGCACAATCAGAATGTTGTTTTTTATTTTTTTTTTTACAACCTCGCATCTCGTTCGCCGAAAAATACATGCACACACAACACAAAATTCGTTCGGCTCTCGTAGCTAACAAATTTAACAGGTGACCCGGTAAAGAGAAAAAAAAATGTGAAAAATTCCGAACAACGTGACACGGTAAATTCAATCCCCTCGATTGATATCACGATGGTGTGCGCATATAAACACAAACATACGTACACAGACGTATATACATATATATATATATATACGTAGATGCAAAACCGCGTCAGCGCATTACAGCAACGTGGAAGAATCAGGGCATCGGCTTTGAGTCGCTCGGGGCCGTCGAGCAATTCTCGCGATTGCACCGACACATATATATATATATATATATGTATATATTCGTGCACATGTGTGAATATATATATATATATATATATATGGGAATGAGGCATATCGCGAGAGATCGATGTTATGTGCTGGCTCGTTGCGAGTCACCCGCAAGTTTGCATACATCACATATCCTACGTATATATATATATATATATGTATGTGTATATGTAGGTACTCGGCGTAATCGTATACGAAGGAGTTAAAGACTCGAGAAAAAGGAGAACGTGCTTCGATGCGTATATACACTTCGTAGGCATACCAGAAGTATATTATATGCATTATTGAAAAGGTCTTTACTTGGATATGATGTATGTCCGTGGTAAAAGTGCGATTCGCTATGAAAAGAAGAAAAAAAAAAAAGATTCATCGAACCGTGCCATTTTGTCCTACTGACAAACCGGAAATGCAAAAAGGTTAAACGCCGAGGTGAACTTCGAATAGTCGAAAGAGAGAGAGAGAGAGAGAGTCTGATTACCACGTATGTACTTATAGATTCGTTTATTTTTATATGGTGGGACACCCGGTACATCGATCGCGTTTACGTCGACGATGCGGACTCGTTCCGAGGAATCCTCTACGTGGGTTCTCCCTCGCATTCAATAACTTCTACGCGTTTCTACACAATGACTATATATATACATATATATTTCAATAGAAAATTCTACCGGAGAAATTGTATCATCTGTCCAAAATAGCCGAAAATAAATTTTATTTTTGTTTTTTTTCCATAAAATCAATTATTTCCAAAATTATTGAAAATTATTAACGAATTAACGATCTTTGTCGAGTATTCGCCCATAACGATGTCGAGAACGAGAACACCGATTAAATAATCTATGTATTCCCGTTCAATGATTTAATCCGGAATTTACATTTTTTGTTTCTCTTTTTTTTGTACATTTTTCAAAAATTCGGGAAATTTGCGAAATTTACGGATGAAAATAATTTAAACGAGAATTATTGGAAATCGATTGTTTTTCGAAGCGAAAATTGGCGCGTTATACGTCGACCGATAGAACACCTACTACCGTATAGGCGAGCGAGTATGGAAGGTTCTCCGTGCATTGCCACAGCTCGTAGCACGTAGGAGAGGTAATAGTATTAGCTATATGGCGTATAAACACGTATCTAATAGAAGGTATACGCGACCGGTGCATATAGAGGAAGAGCATCACCGCGGTAACGTTCTCTCTCTCTCTCTCTCTCTCTCTCTCTCTCTCTCTCTCTCTCTCTCTCTCTCTCTCTCTCTCTCTCTCTCTCTCTCTCTCTCTCTCTCTCTCTCTCTCTCTCTCTCTCTCTCTCTCTCTCTCTTTCTCTCGCTCTCTCTCTCTCTCTCTCTCGCCTAGTAGCACCGTCATAGAAACGAGCGTGTGAGAGAACGGGCGAGCGCACGCCCGCCGAGCTCGTTGAATGCACCAGCCCTGACCTACATAGTAAAGCGCGTCGTGGGCTAGGCGCGCGAGCGAGCGAGCGAGCGAGTGCCTACACGCTGCTCTAGCCTTTCCTCTTCTATTTCCCCCACTCGGTCTCACTCTCGCGCGCCGCGCGCTCCTCTCCCCCCTCTCCTGCCTTCTCTCGCTCTCGTGTGTGCATCGTCGCGAGTTCCACCGCTGCTTTTTCTTCTCCCCCCCCCCCTTCATCGCTTCACTTCTCTCTCTCTCTCTCTCTCTCTCCATCTCGCGGTCTATTATAGCAACCGCGGACTAGGTGTGCTGCACTCGCTGCGAGACTCAGCGTCTTATACGAGAACGGCGAACGTTTTTTCTTTTCTTCGTTCTTCTTTCTTTTTGATCTTTTTCACTCTATCGTGCGAGAACTCTTATTTTCCCTCGCGACGTTTCGTGTGTCGGGCGAGAGGGAAAATTGACGATTAAATAGATCGAGATTTTATAATGGAAGAGAATTCACAAATTTTCACCGACGCACGGGGAGAAACGATAATACGGTATTTAGTTTTCGCGGCGTTATAATGCAGCGCATCAGTTCGCACGCTCTCGGCTCTCGAAGAAAACGCGAGAGAGAGCTACTTTTTTTTCTTGTTTTTTTCTTTTTTTTTTTTTTCTTTCTTTTTTATTCTCTCTCCTCGCTCATCCTCTCTTTCAGCTCTCTCGACGAAAGCACGAGCGTATCTTCCGTTGCGCGCAAAACAAGACGCGCTTATACACGTGTATTTCTCCGTGTCAATCTTATATATATATATATATATATATATATATATATATACATACGAGACTCGTTCTTTGTGGCTATATTAGCTCTCGTAATTAGAATGGAATGTTGGAAGAGAATTTGTTCCTCTTTTTTTTCGACATTTTTCACATCGAACGATTTTAATTGAATTCTTTCTTTCTCTCCCTCTCTCTCTCTCTCTCTCTCTCGTAAATTGGTGAAATTTATTCCCGCGAATTTCGTTTCGTATCGAGCAATAATTACGCTTTGTAATTCGATCAATCGATAAATTCTCGATCGAGAGTTATCGAGAAAAACAAAACGTGGGGGGAAAACAAAATTTTATCAATATTCGCGTCGCTTCCATCGTCGTCCTTGACACGTTTCATACAGTTTCCTTTCCTCGATAACCGTAGGAGAGAGAAAGAGAGAAAGAGAAAGATTTATCACGCGCGCGTATCGAGTCATCGGGCAACTCCGGCTCATGTTCCAGGCGACACCCAATGGTGGTATAATGATGATTCGTACACGATGGAAGAAATCGCCGGGACAAAACGTCGCTTCTGCGGTCGCGAGTCGACCTTTCTCGATGATTGTGTCTCACCCCATGTTAGAGAGTGAAAGAGAGAGAGAGAGAGAGAGAAAGAGGAAAAAAGAGAACTCGTGCCTAATTTCGTCATTCGTCTCGTCTTTCTCAAGACTCGATTTCAATTTCTACATTATATTGCACAAAAAAAACAGACCACTATAAAAAAAAAAAACAAATAGACAAAAAAACAATCCTAGAAACGTTCCTGCGGTACATTTTCAGAATTACGAGCCGAATGAGATATTTCGAGAGGCAATTTATTCCGATTGAGCGATTCGTAGTTGTAAAAATACGAAATACGAAATGAAAAGGAAAATAAAAAAGAAATAAATAAGTAAATAATGCCTTATAACCCGGTTGGCAGTGAACGTCCGTAAGAACGTATCGCCTGGATACGCGACTCGACCGAGCTTTTTTTTTTAAAGTCGAATCCATAAGCAGAGCGGGGCGAGAGACGAAGAATTTAAATTCATAATTTTCGTGCGATAAAATGCTTTTAAAATCTCAATTTTCCTTTTTTTGTTTTCTTCTTTTTCTTCTTCCTAACTGTACGCCGCCCTGCACCTCCTTCGTCCCATCTGCCATGACGATGGAACATCCCTCGAGTATACCGTTAAATCTCAATTATATATATATATATATATAAGAAAAAGAGAGAGAGAACAATTTTCTCGAGGGATGACCCACTTTTTAACGGTACAGCCTACTGCCCTATTAAAATAGAGCGGAAAATGAGAGAAGAAAAAAAAAATACAAAGTCGAAGCGATAGTGACAGGGTGGAATTGAGGGAACGGGAAAAGATCGTTCGGGACGAGCGGATGAGACGAATTTTCCGGGCTAACGAGCCAAGGGGTTGTCGGTCATCCCCTCCGTTGCACTTCCCCCTCCGCCTCCTCCTTCTCCTCCTCCTTCGTCGACAATAATAACAGTAATAACGAAAGATACCACACGCCCGTCACGATTCTTCGTTGTCTCAGCCGTGAGAAATATCTCTCCTCGTCCCTCGACCCTCGTCCCTCGCGATCCAATCTATTATTTTTCCGATCGAACGAATCATTCTCTTTTAGTTCATTATTTTTTTTTTTCAAAATATAAACTCTCATCTGTTCCACGTTCGCTCTCACACGAATCATACATCGAATTTGTTACAAAAAACAATTACATTGATTTCGTACAAAATGCAAATTATGGATAAATTAAAAGCAAAAACAAAATTAACAACGTAATATGAAAAATTAATCGCACTTTATTACCACAATTTATTTTCATTAATTTAATTTAAACGTACGTTTAAGAAAAACAAAATGAAGATTTATACGTATTCCCCCACCCCTCTTCCTTAGTTTCTTTTTTTTTACCTCCTGGATTCTTCATTGTCTCACGTTCCTTCTCCTTCTTCCTTTCGCGACTCGGGAGTTCTCGAAGGAAGTGGGCGTCGCGCTCGACGTACGTACGCTTCTACCCATGTATCCGTATATATATATATATATACATATATACGGGTGCATGGTATGTATATATATATATATATATATACACGAGTGCATGGTATATATAATTTTACATTGCTCGTGAACCGAGACCACCTTACATGGTACACACGTACAAGGCGAATGAAGAAGCGACTACAATGGAAGAGAGAGAGAGAAAGAGAGAGATAAGGGGTGGGGGTATGGGCCAAAATCGTACAACAACGAGAGCCGACGACGAAGACGACGAAAGAGGGCCGTATCGCGGGTGTTTCGACGTCTGGGTCCCAGGGCAAAGCATTCATCAGGAAATAGGTCAGGGCCGATTCTCTCCTCCTCTCTTCTTCTTTCCCCCCCCATAGACGTCGACGACGTTTCCTCTTCTTCTTTTCGAGAGGGAAAACGCGCCGCCACCCTGTCTCCCCCTGGGGGGGCTGAGACTACCGAGACGTCCTTCTTTCCTTCCCCAACCCTCTTTCTTTATTTCGATATTACTCACACCCTCCTTTAACAGTGTACCTATATATATATATATATATATATATATAGAACGCACCCCATTGAAAGAAATTTCAAACGGTAGGTCGCGGCTACCTACGAAGATTCTTGCATTTTTCTTCGCGTTCTCCATTGCTTTTTCTCTGTTGTGTATTCACGATCCTGCACGACGAGAGAGAATGAGAATGCGAGAGAGAGAGAGAAAAGAGACGGATTGGGTCGAGCTCATTGAAAGTGATTGACCCGGATTCGTCTCGGGCTTCTCTTTCTTCATCTCTCACTCTCTATCTTTCTTTCTTTTCTTCGGATTCTTCGCTCACTGACTCACTGTTCGTTATAAAATGATAGAAACAAAATCAAAATTACTCGTTCGATTTGCATTAATTATTATTCGAACGAAAACTACGAACGTCACAGACGCTTTTAACAATGAAAATAATTATTTTCCGATATCGAGTGCGAGGTCGTAATAGAATTTACACCGTATCGACATAAAATTGTACAAAATTCGTATTTTTGTTTTTCTTTATTCGTCTCATATTTTTTAAAATATCTTTTTCAACGAAATAATTATAACGACGATAGATAGAATAATAACGACAAAAATGCCGGAAGTTATTCGTAAACGTAACGAAATTCTTCGTACTGCAGCCGCGGTATTATTTCTCGAGTGTTTTAACGGTGCGAAGGATTTGGTCGACGAGTCGAAAGGGGAGGGAGGGGGTTGTCGAGGTGAAGAAACCAGCAGAGACTTACAATACATTTACATTAGACGACGACATCGTCGAGTCGGGAGCCAGAGAGTGGCTACCAGGACGATTCTTCCTACTTTTTTTCTCTCTCTCTCTCTCTCTCTCTCTCTCTCTCTTATTCTTTATTTTTCTTTTTTCTCATCTTTTTTTTTAATGGGCGGAACGATCTCGAAACAATGAGCGTCGGCGTTGCGCATACGTAATAAAAAAAAAGAAGAAAAAAAAAAGGAAGAAACATACGCACACCAGTTTACCGAGAAACGGAGCTTCGCGACGAAGAGAAAACGAGAAGGAGAGAGGAAAGGAGTTCTTCCTTCTTCTCCTCTCGCCCCTCTCGCCCCTCTCCGCCTCTTCTATAATTCTTTCGGCCGGGTCGTCATCGACGTCCGTGACGATAACGACGGGAACGTACGATCCTCGCGCACAACGCCTTCGCATCCGCGACACTCTTCGTCGCCTCGTGACCACAGAGAAAAGAGAAATAAAAATAAAATAAAAAGTAAATAAAAAACAAATTAAAGAAAAAAAAAAATAAATACATTTAACGCTTTATACGTTACAAAATATGATACAGGAATGATTATTACACCCGTTATTATACGTATATTATATTTATATACCCATGTGTGTTTATAATAACGTATGTGTGTTTATAATAACGTATGTGTGAGTACAGTAAAAACCGTAGAAGGGTGATGGAAAAGATCGCGAGCGTACCATTCCACTCTCGTTTTCGTTTCGTAGCTGTAGGGAAGTGGGTCGCTCACGTTCAGCCCCGGCACAGTTATACGCAACCCCCCACCATAGAACGCTTAAGTGCCCGCGAGCGAGCCCGGCAGACGCACGAATATACGAGAGAGAGAGTGAGAGAGAGAGGGGGGGGAGAGAGGGAGACGAAGATCGAGACACGGCCCGGCGCGTCGCTTCCGGTATCGAAATTTCCGGCTTTGGAAATCGAGAGTAAGAACCATGGGCCATATATACTTATATATATATATATATATTTTCTCTCTTACTACATATAGTAAAAGAGAACAAAACAAAACAATTATTACCGACGTATTATTCTCCCGCGGCAAATCGCAACGCGCGTTTACTGCAATCATCGTTTATCACCGTTTACGAAGCTCGTCGGGTATTAATTCGTAAAGTAATAAACCCTCGATACGTCCAAATTATTGGTTCGTGAAAAAAGAGAGAGAAAAGAAAAACACAAAAAAAAAACAGAAGAAGAAAAAACGTAGGATTTTGCAAATAATTGTGCATTACGTGTGCTTCCTGAAATAAATCGAATCTTCGGGAATAATATAACGTGGCAATTATAGAATAACTTTGTTGGCTCGGCTATTAACGTTTCGTCTTACACCTGAAATTTATATATATATATATATTTTTTGTTCTCGTATAATTTCATAAAACTCGTGTACGTACGTGAAGGTACTCGTAGAGTATTAACCGTGTATACCACAAGCTCGCGTGTACAGGTGGCGCGCACCTGAAGCCAAGCGACACGACTTCTCTCGCGATGAAGAAGAGGAGAGTGAAAGAGAGAGAGAGAGAGAAAAAGAGAGAAAAATAAAAAGAAGAACTCGAGAACGCGAAGTTTATGAACGCGTGTACTCTTTTTCTCTCTCTCTCTCTCTCTCTCTCTCTCTCTCTCTCTCTCTCTCTCTCTCTCGCTCCCTGTCTCTCTCTCTCGTGACTAAAGGTACACGTACGTATATAGTCCCGGCCCTCTCTTTTCTGGGACACGCGTTACCTACACAGGTACTTATTTCATGCATATATATATATAGATATGTTGATGAGCTCAGCGTGCGTACACTTGAAAGAGCGAAGAGCCTGCGAGACTCTCGGCGTTTCCCGCGACACGTGATGTCACATAGAAAGAGAGAGTCGTTACCGTTATGCAATCTTTCAACGGACGGACAACGCGTGCACACACATGAGCACACGGATAAAAAAATGTCTTCTCTCTCTCTCTCTCTCTTTCTCTCTTTCTCCGAACGGAGTCACGCGGAGTTTACTCCCTCCCTTTCTTTCTTTCTTATTCACTTTTCACCGGACGTCGGCCGTAACCCAATGTGCCGCGAGAATGAAAGTACCCTTTGCTCGCTGAAAGTTGGTACGGCACGGTAAAACGCTGACCTTACGTACTAAAACGCGAGACTTTGTAATCGATTATGTAATATTCGATAATACTTTTTTCTTTTTCATAATTTTGTTTTCTTTTTTATTTCATTTTATTTTATTTTATTTTTTTCGTAACGCGTTAAAGATGAGTTTCTTTTTTCTTCCTCGTATCTTTTCTAATTTGTTTCCGGCGAGAAACCCCCTCGATGTCCGAACGGATCGAACAACGCGCTTTCACTCTCGCTTTCGTATTCGGCGCGACGTGAGAATTTTCGATTACTCAATCGTACGTCGCGATGATTTTATGATTTTTGTTTTTTTTTTTTATTATTTTTGCTTTTTATAGGTTTTTTAAAAATATTTTATTTATAGTTTGTGGTGTTTTTTTTTTTGCTTTTTCATTCCAATTTCGTCGTAAACACCGGAGAGAGAATATGTTTCAACGACTCGTAAAAACTGGCGAAGGAAAAAAAACGAAGGTGGCGACGAGTTAATCATTTTTTTATTTTATTTTTTTTATATATAGGTATTTCGCTTTTCGAGCGTCGAGATTAATCGACGCGATTGAGTCGCTGCGAGATCTGGCACGATCTTTCGCGCGATGACGAGATTCCGGTCTTGACGAAATTTTCAACGCTCGCGTACTCGATTAATATTGTTGTCATTATCATTATTATTATTATTATTATTATTATTATTATTATTATTATTATTATTATTATCCGCGACTTCCGTGAATATTACAAATACTCGGGAAATTCGATTGCGTCGTACCGGAAGTTGATCACTAGGATTGATTTTCATGCTAGAGAGACTTTTCTCCTCTCTCTCTCTCTCTCTCCCTCTCTCCCTGTCTCGCTCTCATTTTCTTTCCTTCGCGTCTCATCGGTGAAAAATCGTTTATCCCGTTGTCTGGGCTTTGGAGAAAGTCTCGCTGGTGGGGGGGAGTAAAAAAGGAAGGAAGTGAAAATGTCCTCGTAAAAATTCCTACGCCGACGTCGGTGTGTCGGGAGGGTGGTGGAGCCGAGGGGGTGGCGAAGGAGGGCGAGGAGGAAGTGAGACGCGTGTGGGATCGCCGATGGGAGTCGACGCGCGCGCCTCGACTCGCGACGCGACCCGGTCGATCCGGCTAGACGCCCACCCCTCTTTTCCTCCCTCACTTTCCTCGCTAGAGTCGATTGCTCTCCTCGTCTTTCAACCCCTCCGACCCCCCACCTGATCACCCCCCCTTCCTCCCTCTCTCCCTCCTATCGCTCTTGACTCCTTCGCAGGCGACGAAATCAAGGTCGAACAAGGTCAAATATCGCCCGGGCTGAGACGCACCCCCTCCACACACCCTTCATTCTCTCTCTCTCTCTCTCTCTGTTTCTCTCTGTCTGTATCTCTCCCCTCGTTCACTCCGATCAAAATCGCCAACGTCTCAAAGTAAAAAAGAACAAAATAACGCAAAATAAAAAAAAACAGAACGAAGAGTCTCTGGACAAAATTTCGTAACTTGTTTTCGTCGTCTTTCCTGTCCCGCGGAGTGTATGCCTGTGTGTGTGTGTGTGTGTTGTAGACGTCGTGAGCCGAGAGAGCGACTAACGGGTACAAGGCTGATTTGGAAAGTCTTCCGATCGATGAAATAACCGTTTAAATACAAACGCGAATAAACGAGGGGAATGACAAAAAAAAACCACGCGCCCAAAAAAAGAACCCCTTTTTTCCATCTACGAAACAAACAACTCGACGTCAGAGACACCGTGTGCGAATTATGACAATCTTTTCCTACCTGCATAAATAATAATCGGAACGATTATATTCGAAGAAAAATAATAATAATAATAATAATGATGTACAACATAGGAAAATAACCAAAGTACGGAAACGACGTGGTTTTATTTTTTTATTTTTTTCACTTCGTATTTCACCGCGTATTTTTTTATTCACTTCGTGACAAAAAAAACCCACGCGCCCAAAAAAAGAACCCCCTTTTTCCATCTACGAAACAAACAACTCGACGTCAGAGACACACAGTGTGCGAATTATGACAATCTTTTCCTACCTGCATAAATAATAATCGGAACGATTATATTCGAAGAAAAATAATAATAATAATAATAATAATAATGTACAACATAGGAAAATAACCAAAGTACGGAAACGACGTGGTTTTTTTTATTTTATTTTTTTCACTTCGTATTTCACCGCGTATTTTTTTATTCACTTCGTGACAAAAAAAACCCACGCGCCCAAAAAAAGAACCCCCTTTTTCCATCTACGAAACAAACAACTCGACGTCAGAGACACACCGTGTGCGAATTATGACAATCTTTTCCTACCTGCATTAATAATAATCGGAACGATTATATTCGAAGAAAAATAATAATAATAATAATAATAATAATGTACAACATAGGAAAATAACCAAAGTACGGAAACGACGTGGTTTTTTTTATTTTATTTTTTTCACTTCGTATTTCACCGCGTATTTTTTTATTCACTTCGTGACAAAAAAAAACCACGCGCCCAATAAAAGAACCCCCTTTTTCCATCTACGAAACAAACAACTCGACGTCAGAGACACCGTGTGCGAATTATGACAATCTTTTCCTACCTGCATTAATAATAATCGGAACGATTATATTCGAAGAAAAATAATAATAATAATAATAATAATAATAATGTACAACATAGGAAAATAACCAAAGTACGGAAACGACGTGGTTTTTTTTATTTTATTTTTTTCACTTCGTATTTCACCGCGTATTTTTGTATTCACTTCGTGACAAAAAAAAAACCACGCGCCCAAAAAAAGAACCCCCTTTTTCCATCTACGAAACAAACAACTCGACGTCAGAGACACCGTGTGCGAATTATGACAATCTTTTCCTACCTGCATTAATAATAATCGGAACGATTATATTCGAAGAAAAATAATAATAATAATAATAATGTACAACATAGGAAAATAACCAAAGTACGGAAACGACGTGGTTTTATTTTATTTTATTTTTTTCACTTCGTATTTCACCGCGTATTTTTGTATTCACTTCGTATTTCATCGCGAACCCCGCGTGTACCAGGTGCGTTACGCCCCGACGGTACGCACTCGACGTACCCGCAAGTTGTCATTACGCCCTTGGGGCGGTTATTGTACCGTGGTTTTTACTCACTGTGCTTTGTACCGGTACGTACAGTTGTTGTTTTCTTTTTTGTTCTTTTTCTTTTTTC
Organism: Netelia virgata; assembly: GCA_951802705.1. Lineage (NCBI taxonomy): Eukaryota > Metazoa > Arthropoda > Insecta > Hymenoptera > Ichneumonidae > Netelia > Netelia virgata. The sequence continues at coordinate 7,199,382 of OX637864.1, read as the reverse complement.
TTTAGCACGATTTGTAACCGACCACGACGGAACACTTTCGTCGTCCTTCGCGACGTCACTCTCTCTCTCTCTCTCTCTCTCTCTCTCTCTCTCTCTCGCTCTCGCTCATTCTCGACGTCTGTCGTATTTTCACAGAGACGGTGAGCAAAACTCGCCGTTGCACGAGGGAAACTATCATCGCGTATATATTTCGTTACATAGGCGGGCGAACGTGTAAAAGTGTGCGTGGCGTTTGTCGGAGAGAAACCGGCGAGAAACTCGATCTAAAATGCACCCCTTTATCGCGTCTCGTCTCAGAGACGCTCGGAAGTCTCGTTTCGCACGCTTATATATATATGTATATAGTTAAGAGCGTTACACATACGTATCGTTGCAGGACCGTGGAAAAGGAAAAAAAACGTTTCGCGTCATTTTTGTGGAAAAAAGAAAAAAAGAAAAAAATTTGAACCGCGCTCGATCACCCCGCGTGTGTCTTCTCGACGTTCCCTCTGGTTCCGTCTCGTTTCTACTTTCGTCAGTTTCTTTACTCGCATATCGTATATTCCTATCGCGAACGAGACGAAAAGGAGGAAAGAAAATTCGCCGTTTTCTTCTTCAGATTTTTTGTTTTGTTTTGTTTTTATCGTTGCCAAGCGACGACACATTTTTTGGTTGCCCGGAGGTTTTTTTTTCTTTTTCGTCTTTCGCTCGAGAAAACGTTGGAAAAATTCTCTAGTGCTAGCCCAACCGAGGATAAGTCGAGGAACGAGGTTTTTTCTTCTTCTTCTTCTTCATCTTCTTTTTCTTATCGTCCCTCGCGTAAAAAGGTTCACGGAATTTCCATCCTTCCTTCACATCCACGATACGTAAAGCGAGATTAGTTTCCGCGAAAAAAAGCAAAGTTTCGTTTTTCCTCGCAAAAGAAAAAAAAAAAGAAAAAGAAAATAACAAAAGAAAACAAAAAGACGACTTTAACGCAAAATCAATGTTTCGCATTATATTTCGTATAATTCTCATATTTTTCGCATTATATCGTGCTCGTTCCCTCCCCGGAAAGAGAGAAAAAAAGAGAAAAAAAAATGTATGCGCGAGGCTTCGCTACTTCCGCTTCGACCCTCGTTTTTTCTTCTCTCTCTCTCTCCGTCTCTATCTCTCTCGTTACCTCGTCGCTTCTCGAACACCGACTCGTCAGTAATATCCACTCGAAGAACAATTTCACCCTTCATTTCTTTCTTTCATTTTTAGAATTCTCATTGTGAATCCTACCCCCCTCCCCACCTCCCCCCTTTTCCTTCCACACATCGACTTACTTATATATCACTCTCTCGGTCGTAACATTTATTGCGGATACCATTGTCAGCCGTTGTCTCTGTACAGCGTTCCCTGCGGAATAATTCACCCTTTTCCGCCTCGTTTTCGACGCGATTACGCGAAGACACGATCGAATTATCAATTTATAACGTAAGCGTTTCTAATAACAGATGTCGAGCTCACGGTATCCTTCTTTGTCTCAAAATCCCTCTCTCTCTCTCTCTCTCTCTCTTTCTCTTTCTCTTTCTCTCTGTGTGTATTATCTCACTCGAAACGATATCGCGGTGGGTATTACATCGTCCTGGTGATTATACAATTGTTTATTCATATCTCGGCCACATGAGGCACGAGAATAATACGGCAGGAAACTTAATTCACAGAATTACAGACGCGCTGAATATTTCGAGCGATGTGTTCGACTCGTTTAATAACGATGATAATAATAATAACGAAGATAATAATAATCACGATTTACGTGAATTAATCGAGTTGCTCGTCTTAGTGAGCGAGAGAGAAAGAGAAAGAGTCAGAATTTGATATTTCTAAAGTAATGAAATCTCCCCGGGGGTCTTCGGTAATCATCTTCGCGAGGCAAAATACCTCGAAATAGAATATTTAAGAGACATGTGCACGGTAAATACGTCGGGTTCGCTTAAATTATTATTATTATTGTTATTATTATTATTATTATTATTATTATTATTATTATTATTATTATTATTATTATATTGGACGCGTCCTTCTCTCTCTAGAACGAAGATGCACTTTACGCCGAGTCGCGCGAATACGTTTCCTTCTACTACTCCGTCGACCTCAGAGCTCGTACATTCGCCTCTTTATAATTCATTTAGACGAAAACGAATGTATATATATATATATGTATAACACGAGACTCGATTAAAATTCAATACCCCCGAGATAATTCGAACATGCCGAATTTAGAGCTATCCGGGTCAGTCGAATCACTTTTTTTTTTTGCCTCTTGACACTTCGCCACCGTCTCATTATTTTCGCGATTTTGGTTACGACGAATGAAATCAAAATCGTGATTTTGACTTTTATTTTTTTATTTTCGTTGGAGTTGCTCGAATCGATCGTGTTTTCGTTGGCAATCGACGAACGGAATTCTTGCGGAAAGCCTCTAGTACGCGAGTGCACTCAACGAGAAATTGCTTAATGAACCTGACGCTGCTCATGTTTCTCTCGCTCTTACTCTCTCTCTCTCTCTCTCACTCACTCACTAGCTCGCTCTAGCGCGCGCACTACCTGAAAGGAAGGTAGAAACGTTGCAGTGGGTCAAGGAGAGAGACTATACCACAGCGGCACGACGTGCGCTCGCGGCTTTCACTTCCTCTCGCGCGCGTGAACGCGCCTCCCTGCCTCTTATGTCTGCTATAATATGTAAATATATATATATATATATATATATATACAGATATATATATATTTATACGTATATATCCTGATTTTCTATCGTCTTCGCTTTATCGACCGCCAATTTAAGACTTGTCATTTTTTTTTTATATAATTCAAGAAAAAAAAACCTCGTATTTCGATTTTTTTCTCGAAATTCTGAAATTTCATTCTCAACGTTAAATTTGTAGATGAAATTTATTCGATGATATTTTTTTTGTTTTTTGTTTTTAAATATTTTTTGTATTTTTCTTTAATTTACTTAAATTAATGGACCATTTTTGCTCTCGTGCTTGCAGTCGATACGAGGGAAGTGCAACCGTCGCACAATGGTGAGAACGGCGACAAGGAAGCCCTCGCTGGTCTCGCAACGGTCAAATCCGAACCAGGCTCGACCACCGGAACTCGACTGTTGCATGGAATACTCTCGCAGCATCCCCAACAGCACGCTCTCGGCGCTGTGCAAAATGGCTACGGCCGACAACACTTGACCAATCATCAACAGCTCGGTCAAGCCCCCTACCCCACCAGCGTCATCGCGACTACGAGTACGCCAGGTACGTAATCCTTTTTTCCTCGTCTCTCGTTCGTACGAAAGCAAATTAATAATAAACAAATAAACAAACAAAGAAAACGACGTTATTTTATTTCTCGTTATTCGCGTTATAAAATATATTTTTATGGGATTTTTGTTTTTTTAGGGTCGAGTTGTTATCGACTCGAAAATAAATTAATTACTATTCGATCGAACGATACGATGAATCAATGTTTTAATGAACATATAATCGGGATAATCGATTTTTTAATATTTTCAAAATTTTTATTTTTATTTTTAAAAATTCGTTTCATTGGAATATGGATTAAAATTAATCCGATTAAATTGTTGATTCACCGGTCGAATGCATCGTGAATAAAACGAACGGGACGATAATCTCGCCTCGGGCTCTTTTCGTCGGCTGTCTTTTCGACGGTAGTTTATTTTCGTTGTTGTTTTTTTTTTGTTTCCTTTGTTTTTTTTCTCTCTCTTTTTTTTCTTTTCGACCGATCGTCTCCATGACACACCGGGAGAGGCAAAAGTATCGCGTGACCGGTGAGCAACGTCCAGTCTCACCTCGTCATTTCGTTCCTTTCATTCGATCAATAATTAATTAACGGTTATATATAACGAGAGACCGAGCGACGTCGCCGTTGTCTCGTTCCCGTCGGTCTGGACGTTTCTATCCGCACCGAGCTTCGAGAATAAAAGCGATGTTTTATTTTCTTTTTTTTAAATATTTTTTTTTTTTTTTTTTTTTTTTTGAGCTTCTTTTTTTTCTCGTCGGATCGCGTACAAAAATGATACACCGCGCGCGGAATTGCGAGTCTCGATTCTCGGAGAATGGATTTTCCTACCTGCGCCCTCGCCCGTTTTTTTGCTCCGCTCGTCACCGAGAGATTTATATTATTCACGACGAGAACGGCCAAAGCGTGGGCGAACGACGTACAGACTCGTTCAAAATCGTGAAATTAATTTCGTTGAGAAAAATATTAACGTACTTCGACTTATGAGAAAAAAAAACGCAGTTACTTTTTGGCCAATTTAACATTCGTTCGTTCGCTTTGTTATTTCGTGTTTTTTTGCGTTAAAAGTAAATTTATTTCGCTCGATCGAGTATTTCGTCGAATCGAATAATCATTAGTTTCGATCGTTCAAAGTTCTTCAATTCGAATCGATACAATTTTTGTTTTTTTTTTTCGTTTTTTTTGGAAAGAACGTCTCGTAAAACTTTTTCTTTTTTTTTGCAATTTTTAACGTTAAATAATAAAAAAACAGGATTTTTTTGTTGTTTCGTCTCTTTGAAAATGTTTGAAAGATGAGATTCCGAGCGAGCCTGTATTTCGTCCCCGTGGCGGAGCTCGAGAGAAGAGAGACGAGGAGAGCTCTATATAGGCGCAAAGTCTTTTTGGACTGGTTTGAGACGGTTGGAGTCTCTGAAAGACCGTGAGAAAAGCCACGAGCCCTCTCTCTCTCTCTCTCTCTCTCTCTCTCCCCCGATATGCATACCCAATGACCGGATGACCTTCGACCGTTGCATAAAGATACGTTTAATTGAGCGGCCACGCGAAAACACGTTCCGTTTTTATTCGGTGCCTCCCGTATCTCGTTTGATGATGAAGAAGAAGACGAAGAAGTAGAAGAAGAAGAGGAGGAAGAAGAAGAGACATAGGCCGAGGGAGCAAAAGCCAAGCGGAAAGTCCACTTACACGCGTCATACGAAACGGGCCCATAATACTCGTTCGCTAATCGTTTGACAAAACGAGCGAGACAAACACCACTCGACCATATCTTTGCACAATTATTTATTTATTTTTCTTTGTATTTTATGAAATTATTTTCATATTTTAATATAATTAATATATAAAAACCCGAGGAAATAAATGAAATCAAAATAATGTTTAAATTTTCATTAAATAAGTAATTGAATATTTTTGTATTCGTCATTTCGATACAATTCGAGTTTATATAGTTTGATTTTTTGAAAATAATATTTATAATAATTTGATTATACGATATTATTTTATTCCGAATAAAGACATTTGAATTTTCTCGTTTCGTTGCGAATATCAAAAAACACGGTACACGGAGGAAGTCTCCCACCCGCTTTCTGTTGCATTTAAATCATCGTCGGGATCAGGGGGTGGATCACTGCCAGCGAGTCCAGCGGACAGTGGCGTCAGTGACGTCGAGTCGAGTACGTCTTCAGGGGGTAACGAGGACGCGAATCTCCTGCTCAAAGCTAGGCTCAATCCAAATTCCTCGATTCAACCGAATTTGGCGTCTCATCACTCCCATCTAAGCTCAGGTAAGACCATGAAAAAAAGACAATTATTTCTCGATAATTTCTCGATAAATTTGATTTTTCATAAAAAAAAAGAAACTTAAAAAAAATCAAAATATTTCGAAGAAAAAAAAGACAAAATAATGTTTATATATTAATTTTTGTTTTCTTCAATTTCGTTATTATTCGTTACAGCGATCGGAAGCAGGTCAGCGTGTCACAGTCCTGGCGTTTATCCGTCGGCCGGAAGTTTTTTGCCACCCTCTTACCATCCCCATCAACACCATCCCCATCAACACCATCCCTCACAGTATCATCCCCACAGAGGAGGTTCGCCGCATCATCCGGCACACGGAGGTCACAGTATGCCACCGACAATGGGACCACCCCATCATCATCACCATCATCAAGCTCAGACCCTTCAACATTTGCATTATCGTCAACCACCAACGTGTAAGTACAATAAACAAATTAATATCTAAAATTAAATCAACCAAACGAAATAAACGAAAATATTCAAACTCTCTGCGAGATAATAAATCAATTGGTCGAAAACAAAAAAATCCACATTCATCAAAAAACGAAAATCATTTAATTACAATATTTTTACAAACCAAAAAAAAATATATTTAAAAAAAAGTCATTTTTTTTTTTCGTAAAATTAGTTTGAATATCATCGTCTCGTTTCGAGTTCACTGGAAAGTTTACGTGTGCGAGGATAATATTTTGCTCGCGGGAAAGACGAAAAAAGGGGTCAACGCAAAAAAGGAAAAAGAAAACAAAAAAAGTCGATAGAAAATTCCGACGCATCCGAGGCGATTTCGACACTCGCGGTCCGCGCGCGTCTGGCACGTTACGATCCGACAAACGCGATCTCCCTGACACCGGGCAAAATGACTCCAAGGTGCGCGTTATAAAAATCGACTCGCAAAACTCTCCGTTAGCCGCGAGGTTTCGCGATTGCGCCAGCCAGCAGCGAAATAGCGTATTATACCCTATATTCTTATTCACACAAACATACGCTCATGCACATATACAAATACGAATAATCATAAATAAATAAACACTGCAAGAGACACACTGCGAGATTTTTCAATTCTCTCGTCGACGATGAAAGCTGTTTTGCTCGTGTGTGTGTGTGTGTCGGTGTTTCTCTCGTCGAGGGACTTTCGATTCGGAAAATAGAGACGCTCGAGTCTCGTTCCTCTTCTCACTTGCGCGCAATACAATTTATTTATTTCACAAAACAGATCGAAGATTTCGCGAATTTGTTGCAGTAGATAAGAAAAACAAGAAGGAGGAGGAGGAGGAGGAGGAGGAAGAGAAGAAGGGGCGATCGTGGGAAACATCGGTCGAGATTATTTGCATTGTGTAACGAACACTTACATTCATTTATTTCGATTGTTAATCTTTCAATTTTTCTGTTTTTCGATTCGATTAAAAATTGAATTTATCAATTTCTTTGGTGTTTTTTTTATGCTCATTTTTTTATGAATAAAGCACAGAATTTTCGCACGTTTCACGCCGGCGTGTCCGCGATCGCGCGCGCGCGATAAAAATATATTTGTTCGCGGTTGCGAAACTTGTCGCGCGGCTACGACGCCTCTCCTTTGAAATTCGCGGGGAAGAAGCTTCGAAATTTGTCGCGGTGGCCGATTATTATACGCGAGTGAGCGACGAGCCCCTCTCTCTCTCTCTCTCTCTCACTCTCTCTCTCTCTCTCTCTCTCTCTATCTCGCGACTCGTTCTCTCTCTCTCTCTCTCTCTCTCGCTCGCTCGTGACCCAGTTTGCCGCTCTCCCGAGCACACACTGTGTGCGTCCACGCTGCACGACGTCCCAGATTCTCGAAGGCGTCACGAGCGAAGGGGGATGGACGGATCTCTCGCGTCACCCCGTGAAATTTTATCATTTTTTGTTTTTTTTTCACATATTTTTTTCAATCTTTTTCTTGCGAAAATTCACTTGGGTCGACGTTTCACCGTGTCGACGGATCGATTCGAACAAAGTGAAACTTCCGGTGTAGCAGTTTTTTTTTTCGTCTCTCTCTGTCTCTCATACAGAGTCTTTTTTACTCGACGCCCACGCCCTCCGTATAAATATTCAAGGTCACGCCGAGAATCCACCAAGAGCTTTCGACGTTGAAAACGAGAGCGAAAGCGGAAATGAGGTCGTTCAAGGAGGGACGTGGGAGGGGTTGAAGAAGGGGGCTGAGAGAGAGAGAGAGAGAGAGAGAGAGAGAGAGCGAGGCAGGAGAACACTCGAGAATGAAACTTACGCGAGGTAAAGTGGCAACGAGGAGGAATCCACGATTCCATGTCGCAACGCTCGATATCCACAACGTCGCTCTTTCGCCCTCCTTCTCCCCCTCACCCCTTGACCCTCCCCCGCTTCCCTCGCCACTCGGCTTAGTCGCCGCGAACGAACGAACGAACGAGGCCGCAGCGGAGAAACGATCGAAATAACTCGCATCCGGGGCCACAGACAGTACGAAAGAGAGAAAGAGAGAGAGAGAGAGAGAGAGAGACAGACGGAAAGGAGAAAATTCGAGGGTTTTTTAAACGTATGCAATTTGAATTTACGAGAAAAAGAAAGAAAAAAAGCACGAAATTAATCGCGTCGCTGAAACGGTAGTGGGTCGAGTCGTTGGCGAAAGCTCGTCGTGTCACCCACGGATTATTCGCGAGAATTTTTGTTGTCCATCTTATCGCGAGAGAATTATACGCGCCACGCGTGAATTAAACAAAACAACAACAAAAAAGAAACAACGAATTTTAATTAATTTGATTTTTGCTATTACGCGTTATCAAACGTCGAAAATAATTGGAAAAATTAATCATCGCGTTAAGAGAACAATTATTATTAACGTTTTTTACAACCCGAGGATTTGAATCCTTTAATAATTTCGGAATTAATAATAAAATTTCAATTATACGTATTCGTTCGGATTTGTTTAATTGAAATATGAATTTTGTATTCTTATCTCGGTTATATCGAGACGTTAATACGATATAATATAATTATTACGAATAATAATTATTCTCGTTTCGTTGTATCTCGTGTATTAATTATGTAATAATTAATACACGAGATACAACGTGTGTATAATCAACGATTTTATCGACAGACGTTCGATCATTAATTAATACGCGACTGAGAAATATATCGACGAGGAACGAGGGAATCGGGCGACTAAAAAGTACGAACGCAGACGACGACGTTGATCGACGGTACTCGAGTCTAATTAATTCGTCCATTGTAAAATACGTTTTTTATTGTTTTTATTTAGTTTATATTTTTCTCGTTTATCCACTCGCGCCATTCGCATCTCGTCGTTTCGACAATCCTACTGTGGGAAAACAATTTTTTCATTAACGAAAGGCCAAAAGGTTCAGACCGGACGTCCGAGCACGAACGAAGTCTCTCCCGGCGACCTCAAGAGGCTCGACTCGCGCTCTCTCTCTCCCTCTCTCTCTCTCTCACTCTCTCTCTCGTGATAATCGCGATATATTACAATCAAATTCGTGGTCTCGCACGCGTGTCTCGTCGTCTCGTGGCAATTTTAATCGAGCAACGAAACGAACAACGCGAGTATACGGCAGGGTGAGAGGGGAGAGCCCACTCGGGCCGCGTACAATATTCTCGCGGGCTTATAACCGGCGTTTATAAGCCCTCTCCCCCTCTCTTTCTTCCATCGAGAGCTCGACGGCACCGGCGTCGAGTAAAAGTGTGCCGGATTGTATAATCGAACGTGAATAAGCAAAATGTTGCGCCACGACGATTTGGTAACGACGAGAGTGTGTGCGAGAGAGAGAGAGAGAGAGAGAGAGAGAAAGAGGAGGTCCCCTCGCTACACCGCCGTGTTCCCATTGCGGGCTAACGCACACGGAACTCGAGAGAAATAAAGAGAAAGAGCGAGAGAGAGAGAGAGAGAGAGAGAGAGAGAGAGAGAGGAGGGCAGGATGGAGAAACGGAAAGGAAAAGAGACGAAAGGCAAACGTTGTACGAGAAACGCGCGTACTACTTGGTCGTATTAAAAGTGTTTTTCGAGGAAATTTCAAAGCGAATCTCTCATAATTCACCCAGTTTGTCCCTAAATTTGATATTCTCGAGAAATTTTCGTTCGATAAGCCATCGACTCGTTCACCAATGCAATTTAGGAAGAAAACAAAATAAATAATAATACAAATACTTCGAACGTATTCCTTTGGTTTTTATCGAAATTTCGACATCGTCGTTGTAAATAAATTGAAATTATTTACGCGGGTTTATATATAAATAAATTCACGATAATTCATTGAAAATTCGATTTATCGTTACTCGTTGAATAATCGAGCGACGTACGGACAAAAACGAAAACAAAAAACGTATTATTTCAAACGTGTAATTTTGCTGTTGCAACGAATAATTCGTCCGCGAGCAAAGATGAGAATGACGCATGATGGTAGATTAAAAAAAAAACGAAAAAAAAGAAAAAAAATATATATATGTTGAACTTTATGACTTCACTTCCTGCTCTTCGATTTTTGTCTGCGGTTCTCCCGTCTCTTTCCCTACATTGGCCGGTTTAACGCTCGTTATTACTATATATATTATCGTCTCGCTGTCGGCGGTCCGGCGAAAACTTTCGAGTCCATCGCGTACGATTAACGCTCGTGCGCGAGATAGAGACGATGAGAGAGAAAGAGAGAGAGAGAGAGAAAAAGAGAAAGAGAAAAGATTAAAAAGAAAAGAAAAAAAGTTAGGGGGGCGCGCCCCCGTATCGTAAGCGCGACTTCGAGCCATCGGGAGAAGCCGAGAACTCTCGTTCTCTCTGGCTCTCAGTGTCAACGTTGCGAAATTCACCGTGGATTTCACTTTCGTTACGTTCGATACGTCTCGTAAGAGTCCACTACGTGCTCGCGCGTTCGCGATCGAGTTCGGGGGCAGCCCCCTCTCCCCCCCCCCCCCCCTCTCCTCCACCTCGTCATCATCCTCGGGACAGCGAGGAAGAAAAAAAAGTGAGAGTTTCGACTCGACGACACGTAATATCGATTATCAAATTGGTAGGTACGTTTAAAAAAAGAAAAAAAGAAAAAAAGAAATGCGGAAAAATATCTCTCTCCTGACGAAAATACGATTTCTCTAATTTATTTGATTTCTTCGATTGGCACAATCGTTTGATAATTCGTAGAAAAAGAAACCGAATTATTCGATCAATTAGTAAAATATATATATATATATGTATATATTTGTATAAGGTTATTTTGATCATTAATCGTAATTAATTAATTGATGCGAATTAGAATAATGGAAAGAGATTAATTTTTGTCCGTTGTAAAATTGATCGAGTTGAATATTTTCTGGAAAATGAAAATAGTTTGAAGGAGCGACGTTAACGAAAATAATGTCGATAATCGAGTATTGACTATTCGAGCCAAATCGCGCGAAGCAACGAGAACATTTTAGAAACGATGGGCCTGGTCGTCGCTCGAGTGTTTCGCGCGCCGCGAAAATACGAGATTCGAATAATCAAGGTATCGTCGTCGCGTGCTTTCTCACTCGGGCACGAAAATGTCCGAGATCGCTCGGCCTAGGCTCGTTTTCTTGGCACGCCGGCCAGTGTTTTCCCGGTTTGAAATTCGTGTAAATAAAGAAAATAAAGAAGAAAAAAAAATAGATTCGCGCGAGACCGCTCTCTCGCGAATTGTATTTGCGTGAAATAAAACGTGACGGGCCAGGGATTAAGAGAGGAAAACGATCGACGAGGATGTCCTGGTTGCCCTAGATCAAGTACACCGACACTCCGACTTACGGATATTTTTAAAATATCCCGTCGACAGAATTGCAAACTGGCAAAACTCGCGACTCTCAACGAGCCTTCTCTCCGCTAACGTCGAGCCAAACGATCAAAATTAATGAGAAAATAAGTATACCCTCTATAAAAGAAACTTAAAAAAAAAAACGACAAAAAATTAATTATTTTCGAAAAAAAAACGATCAAAATTATTCAAATTTTCAAAAATTACATTTTTTTTACATTCGTTAATATTTCAACGAAAATAAATTCAACTATAATTATTTTACTACGTTACAGTATATCGTTATTTATTTATTTTTGCACTCGTTTAAAAAACTTTGAAACTTTAGCCGAGAGCGAATTAGAAAAAATAGTAATGAATGTCGCCACGAGATGTCCGTCGTCAGGAGTATGTGGATAATATACATATATATATATATAGATATAGCGGATTCTCTACGGGGGGAGACGCGTGGTGGAGATTGCCTAGACCGGGTCTAGGTCTAGGTCGACCGGCGTGGAGGCGTGGCCTCTCTCTCTCTCTCTCTCTCTTTCTCTCTTTCTCTTCTCTCTCACTCTCTCGTCTCTCCTCACTTCCACGTTTCCTCTCGCCACAAGCAACGACTATAGGTCCGTTCCAGACCTCAACGACTCTCATCACCCTACCGTTTTCCCTAACGATAATTTTTATTTCATTTTTTATTTTTTCATCAAATCCCACCACGTCTCATTATTATTTTTGAATTTTTACGTATTTATCGACATATATTCAATTATCGAAATTTAATATATATATATCTTCATATATTAAAATATAAAATCATACGTGAAAATATTACATACCTACGTATCGCGCGACTCGCCATTTCTATATATCCCTCTGCTCATCGAAGCTGGTGCGCAATACCGCAGAGTTCAGTGGCATCGCGATGACGTTTGTGCACGATGCGAATATACATTTGCAAAATAACACGAGAAAACACCCGCGTATTGCCAGATTACTATATTATATTTATTTTCGTATTTCTATTCTCGACGATGTTCTTCATCCTCTCTGTCTCTCTCCACTAACCACGCATCTCTATATACTAAATTTTCAATTCTTGACTATATATATATATATATATATATATATATATATATATTGCAATAACGTTGAGAGCCAATTTTGTTTATTCGATATATTTCTCGCCCACCGTGCACAATGACACACGCGAATCTCATACTCTCGGATCTCTTTGTTCGCCGGTTTATAGAATTTTCGTATCACTCATATATATATATATAAATGTCTATGTGTGTGTTTATATAAATGTATGACCGAGGAATAATTTATATCGCGCGTGGCTTTGAAATCGTCACCGCAAAATTGTTTATCGCGTTAAATAAGCGCGAACCATCCGCGCTTTCACGTTCCCACATTATCCTCGGACAAAAACAGCAGTCGCATCGCGTATACCGGAAGTCCAAGTCCAAACTCCCTCTGTCGGCAGAATTTGCGTCATACGTATAGACGTCTCTCGCTCGTCTCGCGGTGGTAACGGTCGCGATACCCGAACGGCGGCGAACGCATATTCCGCGGCGAGTAAAGAACGTGCTTAGAAAGGCAGGAAATAAAATCGATCGTTGTTTTTCTTTTCTTTTTTATCCCTTTCTCATTTATTCCCCAAGCCGACAAAGCCTCGGTCTACGTGCTAGAGATTACGTCCGAGTGAAATGTAACGAGGAAAAAAAAGAAGAAGAGAAAAAAACAACGAAGAAAAAAAAGGAAAAGAAAAAAATACTCAAGTATTTTTCACCTATCGTCGTCGCTCGACGACGAACGTGTCGTGCTTTTCGCCCGCTATATTTCGCACCCTCTACACGCGCCAAACATAATCGTTCGTAACATCTCGGCTCGGGTGTTGACGGAGAATAAAAAAAAAGAAAATAAGAAAAACTAAAAGAAAAAGAAAACACAGCTTAAAAAAACGAAAAATTCTTACAATACTCATATATATATATATATATATATATATATATATATATATATATATATACGTAGAGGTGTGTTATACGAGATGTAACGCAAATATTACATACACACGGGGTTATAATACTTTCGTTCTGCCAGACGGCCTCTTTCTTTCCCTCTCGTTCGCTCATCCCCCGCCCCGTTCAGCCAACCCCCCCTCCCTATCTCTCGCTTTCGATTATTCCCTTTTTTTTCACGGTCGTAAAGAGGATGCGCACTGCAGCCTTTTCTCTTCTTTTCTCTCTCTCTCTCTCTCTCTCTCTCTCTGTCTTCCCCTCGACATTCATCTATATATATATAGCGAAGAAGGAAGAAGCCAAAGAGAGAAGAAGGAGGATACGAGTGTCGAGAACGGCTCTTGGATCAGCCCCGTAGATGAGACCGAGTCTTCTTTTGCTCTCTTCTTTTCGAAACTTCTTTTCGCTCGTTCCCTCTCTCCCTTCTTCTCCCATGCGAGTCGAAGCAGCCTTTGCGAATAGTCTTACTCACACACGCACGAACGACAAGAGCGAGACGAAGAGAGAGAGAGAGAGAGAGAGAGAGAGAGAGAGAGAGAGAGGGGGGGAGGGACAGAGAAAGAGAGATAGCTCGATTCTATATAATACACGACTCTACGTCTCGTTCCCTGTTGGCTTATATATCGCAATGCACCGCACAAACTGTGCCTGTTGTGCAGTAGAAACAGCCGTGGCTGCGGCGACGGCGGCGCGTCCTTCCTGGGTCTCTGCCCCGACGGAGAGTCGAGAACCGCGCGAACGAGCGAGCGAGAGAAAGAGAGAGAGAGAGAGAGAGAGAGAGAGAGAGAGAGAGAGAGAGAGAAAGAGAAAGAGTCCGATAGTTACAGCCTGTTCGCGGCTCGGCTATGCTGGCTTAGCGAGTGTGT